>JAYESA010000010.1:159508888-160108888 GCA_036927795.1 Iris macrosiphon | reverse complement strand
ATACATGGCAGATCCTAGACATGTATTAGATCATTCGGAGCTTGAGGTTGGACCAAGCCTCCGTTATCCGGAGCAACCGATGGAGATCCTAGACCGCAGAGATAAGATGCTTCGTAACCAAGTAATTTCCTTTGTTCGCGTTGCTTGGAGGCATCATTCTCCTGGTGAATCCACTTGGGGGCGGGAAGAGGAGATGCGAGAGCGTTACCCCTATCTTTTTGCACCATGAGGTAATTTTCTTCTTGTATTTATTTTGTCCGAAATTTCGAGAATTTTTTTTTTTAGTAGGGTAGACTTGAAACCTCCGTATCCTGAAATTCTAGCTTAAATGTTGTTATTAGGTTAATTTGGGACTATTGGGATTTTTTTCATAATTTTTTTGGTTAATTAAAAACTAGTAACACTAATTTCCATAGGACATGCAAGAATTTATTTTATGTCAAACATAATTAAAAATATCTCAAACTTTTTTTATTAGATTCTAAATAATCAAATATATTTTCTAGAATTTGTTGAAAATTTTCTGATTATTTTTAGCATTTATTTAGAGTTAATTATGAAAAACTGAATTAAAAACTAATTTTCAGAAAAAGAAAAAACTAATAAAATTAACCCGCCCAGTCAGCAGCCAGCCTGGCCCGCGTATCAGCCAGCGCGACCCAGTCAGAGAGGACCAGCAGCCAGTGAGAGAGGGTGAGGACGGATGCGGGTGAAGTGGTCCAAGCCAAGCCGAGTTGAGTCAAGCCAAGTCCTAATCCGACTCGGACTCAGCCGATCCAAGCCGGCTGGAACGTTGGTCGTTCGATCCGAATGGGCAGCATCGGATGGATGCCACATGGAACATCCTTTAGCCACAAGTTCTCTATCTCTCTCTCTCTGTCTCTCTCTCTCTCTCTCTCTCTCTCTCTCTCTCTCTTATATATATATAGTATTTGGTTTATAAATTCTATGGTTTTCTTTTAGCCGATTTTGGAGAATTGGCATCTTGGGTTTTCTTCATCTTCCAGAAGCCATTACTCATAGCTCTGGACTCCAAACTTGGCCTAATTTCTTGCATTAGAACCGTATTGAGGTTAGATTTTTGAATATATAAATTTTTTCACGAAATTATGAATATTAAATTCGGGAAAATTTATAGAGCATAGCATGTCCGAAAATAGATGCATCTTAGTATTTTCATGATTACGGGAGAACCAGAAATCAGAATCATGAACCATTTTAAGTTTCGAAAAGCTAATGTCAAGATCATTGACATAATTTTTTCCTATGATTTAATACGAAATATTTCTATGCTGTTAATTCTTTAGAACTTCTAGGTTAACAATCAACCACCGTTGGATAATACGATTTTAGGTATGTACAATAATTTCCAAACGAATTTGAATTCGGATGAGCCATAAATTGCAGCATATTTTTTATGCTGAAATCTATAAAAAACCATGCATGAAAGTAGAGTTTGCATTGGTTGACTTTTTGGTCAACAGATTGCCTTGATTTGCGTGCCATGAGTCTCGAGTTGATAAAATTTAGTTTCTTCGGACAAAATTTAGGAATTGACCTAAAAATTAGAATAATAAGATTAAAATAAGATTTTAGAGTAATTATTCCAGAATTAAATAAATTAAAATAAATTATCTTTTGACGTGATAAATTTGTAATATATAGGCTATTTGGACTATGACTTGGACTCTGATTCATACCAGCTAAGGACCCTAGGCGAGTACATTTTCGTGATTACTTTCAGTGCTTAATAGTCTCTATAATGCATGCTTAGTATTGATTATTTGATTCTTGACACTTGTTATACGGATTAGTATGATGGATTCTTATTATGAGATACATGACTGTTCTGGATTGTTGTTATTTCTTCGTGACTGGTTTGAAATCCATGTGTACTTGTGGGAAGGGAAAATACTTAGTGGATGTGTGAACTACGCTTTCCATCCCATGGTCTATAGCAGCAATGCACAACACGTGTAGTTTGTCGGATATTACCCCCTAGCCGTTCATATGTCAACAAGGTATTTCAAATCACATAGATTAGTTGTTCCCATCTGTTCTTTCATACTTTACAGTTATTTCTTTTATAGCTTAGAGATATTGTACTATATGTTTGCCTTGACAGGACTTCAGCATGGGTTATTCTAGTTGCTTTATTCTAAGTTTAGTTTGTTGCTATCATATATCCCTTACTATTTATTGTCTTATAGCTTCTGCCATATGTTGGAACTGTTTTTACTGTGATGTACTCGTTCCTTTCCTGACTGGATAAATATTTTAGGTGAGTACAATGAGGATAAAATCCCTACACATTATGGAATGTATGCTAATGACATAATAGAGCCTGATCTTGCCCTCCGGAGGATCAGGCAGAGATAACAGCTCAGATATCGTCTGCAATGGAGTAGTTTAGTGATAGTTGATTTTGTTAGTTATTTTGGACCGGATTATTCTCTGGCAGTTTAATATTGTACTTTGGATATTTAGTTTTTGGGGAGATTCCTTGAACCCGCATCAAGACTATTATTTCATTCTCATCTTGGTGTATTCATTTAAACTAGTGCCTGTGATTGAGTAAAGTGTGGAGATGTATATATGTTATGAGTTATAGATTATACTTATGGCTTATTGTACAGCGTTCTATCGCCGACACTACGGCATAGGCTGGGCGTACTCATGACTCAAGCCCAAATACAGGGTGCAAGTCGTGACATAGGTCCACATACTATGTAACTAGACCATACTAGCTAAACTAAGATACTAGGATACAACCAAAATATCGTATCATAGGATACACAAGTTTTTAGATATGAAAATACTAATTTATATATATATATATATATATATATATATATATATATATATATATACAAGACAATACATATAGTAGTTAAGCTAACTAATACAAATTGGTTACCTTGGCTTTGAACCAATGCGTATCTCACTACCTACACACCCATCTCGATACTCAAACTCAATGCCTTGAGTATCGACAAATTAACTTGACATTACCTTGGTATCCCAAGGTAATTCAAATCTTAATTTATATATAGCTAATACCCAAACACTAACTATATGCTAACATAACAAAACTATTATATACTACCAACTAATTAACACTAACAATACATATATATACATATAGTCATTAGTCTATCAAGTAGGTATATATATAACTAACTATTAGACTAACAATGCATACCACTACTAACTATTACTTAAACTACTAGCTATATCTAATAACTACACTAACAATAAACTACTAACCAAACTACTTAACAAACTAACTGAACTCACTGATAACTACTAGCTAACCACTCCAAACTAGCTAAACCACCTTGCTCATGCTTGCAGTGCTTCACAAGCTGTAGCTAGCTGCTTATTGGCTGCACCTCTTCTTGTTATCTGCTATTGTTCTTCAGTCATGCATACTAATAGACTATACTCGGTGTATTAATGTGGTCGTTGCTGCTGCAGTCCCTCAGCTTTCTGAATTGCACAGTTGTGTGCTCAAGCATCTCATTGTAGTTGCATTGCACACTGATGCATCTGCACTCTGCAGTTGTAAACTACTCAATGCTTGCTGACTTGCTCTCTGCTTGTTGTGACTGTCACTGGTCTCCAGTGCAGTGCTCCCTGCTGTTGCTGTTTATTTCTGCAGAATGTTTGCTACGGCATTGGTTCTTCACTGTGAATGGCTTCTCAGAATAGGTGCCCAACCCCCCTCTCAACACATCCACACACTATACACCTATGTACTATATGCACACAACCAAACTTATATAGATACATATGGATACCTATATATATACACTCACCTATATATATACACTCACCTATATATATATATATATATATATATATATATATATATATATATATATATATATATGTGTGTGTTTCTATATGTATATGTGTATGTTTATATATATATATATATATATATATATATATATATATATATATATATATATATATATATATATATATATATATGTGTGTGTGTGTGTGTGTGTGTGTGTATATATATATATATATATATATATATATATATATATATATATAAACATACACATATACATATAAAAACATATATACATATAGGTATCTATCTACATATATAAACACATATACATATAACCATATATGCATATCTATACAATATACAATAGATACATACACATATAAATAGATATCTACATATAAATATATAAACACAAATATCATATCTAATATATATATATATATATATATATATATATATATAAGTCACATTGAATTGAAAAGCAAAGAAGCAAACATGTGGAGTGCACCGCACCCATATCACACTCATTCTATGATACGCTTATGATACGGCTCCATCACACAACTAAACGTATCCCCAAGGACACGATCAAGTCTAAAATACTAATTATGAATAATACAAATAATTAAATACACAACTACGTGTCTGTGTCAAGATGTTACATGCACAAACCCCCATGTCGGAGAAAAACCCCCAAATTAACTCATATCGTCAAATTGTTGTGATACGGCCTACACATATCCAATTTCGGATACGACACTAGTCACACACAAGAAACACATGTCAATTTTTTCTAATTGACCAATTGACAATACAAGATGTGTCAATCTCGGAATTCTCCCAAAATTGACATAAAATACAACATAACTTCCTCCATAGGCCTCCTATGAACCTAATTCCAATTCCTATGGGTAGCCTTAGCATATGGAATAGTTTTTATCGTTAAATTACCGATCTAGAACCTAATTAAAGAGAGAAACTAAATTGCACCTATTGGAAGATGGATTTTCAATAAAAAAAATTCCAAATTGAGTGAAAGTAGCCTCCTCCTTGTAGATCTTGGCTCCTCATTGTAGATCCTTGCTTTCTCCTTGTAGATCCTTGTTGTAGTTGCCTCTAATAAAGAATAAGAAAGGAATTGAAAATAAATTTGAGTATAAATTGGTGTAGGATGGAGAATTTGAAAGAGAAAAAATTCTAGATCTAAATTGAATGTGACAATGAGAAGAGATAGACTCTCTCTCTCTCCTCCCTATAGGTGGCCAACCCTTGCCTCTCCTCTAAGTAATTATAAAATATCTAAAACACCCCTTGGGGCCTCTCATGAATAAATTAATTAAGGAGGTTCTAGTCTAATTGGTTTCACTAATTAATTCATCCTCCCAACGAATGGGCCTATTATTGGGCTTAATCTAAACTAGAATTAAATGTTAGGTCCATGAATCTAAACTAACTAATTAGGTCCACTATACAAGTCCAAAAATAAATACTACATCTAACAATAATTAAATAATATAACAAATAATATTTACACATGCACAATATTTAATATAATAATCCTAAAAATATAAATACCCATGCCAATTACCAAACTACCCTTAATTGAAAAAGTGAGGATGACAATCCTACCCCTCTTAGAAAATTTTTGTCCTCGAAATTAGGGAAAAAACTAACTACCAAAAGCAATCAATACAATGCAAGAGAGAGTTATACCTCACGGCTCAAACAGATATGGATATCGCTTGCGCATCTCGGTATCTAGCTCCTAGTTACTCTCTCCTGGAGAGCGATGCCTCCACACAACGCACACCAAAGGAATTGTCTGGTTCCTTAGCACCTTCTTTCTCCGATCCAGAATCTCAACTTGCTGCTCTGGATAGCTCAGAGTAGGGCCCACCTCTATCTCCGAGTGATCCAACACATGACTAGGATCTGCTACGTACCATCTCAGCTGCGATACGTGAAACATGTTGTGCACTCCCTCTAATGCAGGTGGTAAGTCTAGTCTATAAGCAATTGCACTGACCCTCTCAAGAATACTGAAAGGTCCGATGAATCGCGGACTAAGCTTTCTGCCTCTATCAAAATGAATTATGCCACGTGTCGGAGAAATCCTCAAGAAAACCAAACCGCCAACCTAGCACGAAACACAACCTTAGCACTCTAGCAAAATAATAATCATAAGCAATGTAAAAGAAAATCTATACCTCAAACTCCAATGGTCTCCGGTGGCTATCGGTCCAATGCCATTGTCTGTCCTGCGCCACCCGAAGTCTATCCCTGATGAGCTTTACCTTCTCAACTGCATCCACAACCATCTCTTGTCCCAATAAAGCTCTCTCACCAACATTATTCCATGATAACGGAGTGTGGCATCTTCGTCTATACAATGTCTCAAATGGTGACATCTCGATACTGGCTTGGTAGCTGTTATTGTAAGAAAACTCTACCAAGTAAAGATGATCCTCTTAAGAGCCTCCAAAATAAAAAACATAGGTGTGTAGTATATCCTCAAGAGTCTGGATAGTCCTCTCCGATTTCCCGTCTGTTTGACGGTAATATGCGATATTGAACTTAAGCTGAGTGCCCAAGCTAGCCTGTAAACTCCTCCAAAAGTGGGACGTGAAGTGACTATCCTGATCCGAGACTATGCTCACCGAAACTCTATGCAATCTGAGTATCTGATGCACATATATCTCCGCTAGCTTCTTCGTAGACATACACACTTTGAATAGCAGAAAGTGGGCTGATTTGGTCAACATATCTAAAATAACCCAAATCGCATCTTTACCTCTAGGAGAACGCGGAAGTCCTGAAACAAAATCTATTGTCACTTGCTCCCACTTCCACTCTGAAATGGGTAAAGGATGAAGCAATCCACCTGGCCTCTGTCTCTCCACCTTTACCTGCTGGCAAACCAAACATCTGGATACGAAGTTACCTACCTCATGCTTTATACCATGCCACCAAATATGCTCTCTCATATCCCTATACTTCTTGTTGGAACTTGGATACATAGAGTATTGTGATCGATGTGCCTCTTAAAGAATCTCCTAAGGTAATGCTCCACTCGGCACACACAATCTGGTACTATACTGCGCAATGATCCATCATCTACAATGCTGGAGTCCTCTGCCAACCCTATCTGTACCTGTGCTCTGATGCTCCTCAGAGACTCATTCTCAAACTGTGTGGCTTTGATTCGGTCCATCAACTCTGACTGTACTTGAAGTCCCCACATCTGTGCGGTAACTCCAGGAGTTAATACCTCAATGCCCAAACTATCAAGATCGGCCAATAAATGTCTGTCCCACTTCAAATACATAGCCACTGGATACCTGCTCAAGGCATCCATGACTACGTTGGCCTTTTCTGGATGGTACAATAAATAAATGTCAAAGTCCTTCATCAACCGTAACTTTTGTCGCTGCCTCATGTTGAGCTCTTTTTGTATAAATACATACTTCAAGCTCTTATGATCTGTAAAGATCTCTACCCTCTCTCCATACAAGTAGTGTTTCCATAGTTTATGAGCAAAAATAACTACTGCCAACTCCAAGTCATGGGTAGGGTAATTTTTCTTATGCGATGTAATTGTCTGGAAGCATAGGCAATCACCTTCTCATTCTGCTGTAACACACAACCCAAACCCTTATCCGATGTATCACTGTATATAGAAAATCCTCCTATCCCTGATGGTAATATTAATATTGGAGCTATAGTCAACCTCTTCTTCAGCTCCTCAAAAGCTGACTGACAATCCTTAGTCCAGACGAACTCCACATCCTATCTGCTTAGTCTAGTCATTGGCTCCGCAATCTTGAAAAAATCCTGAACAAATCTTCGATAATAGACTGCCAATCCAAGAAAACTCCTGATCTCAGCCATTGAACTTGGGATAGACCATGACTCAACTGCTAAAATCTTCTTCAGGTCTATTGAGATTCTATTTCCTGTAATCACATGCCCGAGGAATTCAACCTTATTAAGGAAGAACTCATACTTTGAAATCTTGCCATATAGTTTCTCCTTCCTGAGGGTCTCCAGAACTATCCTTAGATGCTTCTCATGCTCCTCCGAGGTCTTCAAATATATCATTATATCATCAATGAATACTACCACAAACTGATCCAAGTATTGATGAAATACCTTATTCATCAGGTTCATAAATACCGCCGGGGCATTTGTCAACCTAAACGGCATCACCAAGAACTCAAACTGCCCATACCCAGTCCTAAAAGCTATCTTTGGAATGTCTTCCTGTAAACCCCCGATTTTTCAAAAAATATTAAACTTCGATTTTTCACAATTTTCTGGAATTTTCTGGGAATTTTCTGTAATTAAATTCAGGGTTTTAATTATTAAATGATTTTTAATTGATAATAAATAATATTAAAATATTATGGAAATAATATTTTTGGGTGTAAAATGAAAAACTGGAATTAGGGTAATTTTCCTGGATTTTATTGGGCCTCGGACCTATTTTTAAATACCTAAAAACTAATTAAACTAATTATTATTATTATTATTGTTATTATTATTATTATTGTTATCAGTATTGTTATTTGGTTCCGGCCCGACCCAGTAGACCGAAGCCCAGCCCAGCCCAGCTCCGCTTAACGGGTCGGGCGGGTCCGCCCAACCCGGAACCCGTCACCCGACCCGGACCCCCATCCCTTCCCCCACGTCCTGCAGCGCCCGAGTCTCCCGCTCCGCCGCCCGGATCTTCCGCCGCCTCCGCCGGCGCGTCCCCACGACCCGACCTCCCCGCCTCACCCGGCCACGACCCTCCCCGAGCCCCTATATATATTCCCCTCTCCCTCGTCCCTCCTCCTCCAGATTCCCCTAGCCCTAACCCTAACTCCGGCGACCCTAGCTCCAGCGCCACCTTCCTCCTTCCTCCCCTCTTCTTCTCCGACCCGCCGCCGGCCAACTCAGCCCCTGGCCGCCTCCGCCGACCCGCCAGAAGCACCCTAGGCCGGACACAGCTCGCTGCCGGACACGGGCACAGTGGACTCGGCGCGGACACGTCCAGGACACAGAGGCACGTGTCGGACACTGAAACCCAGTTTCGAGGAGCCCTGTTCAGGTACTCGTATTTTCCTCCTCGTAACTCCGTTTTCGATTCCGTCAATTGCGTTGCGAAGCCTGTATGACCCTCTCGGTGCTCGGGCAAACCGTTCGCGGCATCGCGTCCTGTGGTGATCGCACACCGCGATCCAAAAACAGGAAAAACAACGACCCGATTCACCCTGGAACTAGGTACGCCCCGCCAAACGGGACGACTTGGTCGCGCGCGGTCTTCACAGACACGTGCGCATCGTTGATACGGACGTGTGGAATTTCGCAAAAGTCGATTCGGGTGTGCGTGCACAACGGGATCAACGCGTATCCGCGGACACCGCCCCGTATCCGCCTTTTCTGAATCACGCCCTAACTTTGTGTACACACGTCAGATCGAAACGAAACTTGCGCCATTGGACTCGTAGCGATACGCTGGTCCTGTGACCCAAGTTTGGTTCGATTCTGAGAACGTTGACGAAATCGCGTGTCATAGGCCCCATAGGCCCCACTCGACGGGCGATTTTGTGATCGGCTCATCGGAATCCAATTCTGGAAGTTCCGTTGAGTTCGTATCATCGTTCCTGACCTGTTGATACTAAGTTTGGTGAATTTGGAGACCTTTGACCCTGACACTTTTTTTGCAAAGCGGGCCCCACATGCGGACCCCGTTTTGACCCGAAATTGTCGTTTTTGCCCTTGTCTCCAAATTGGACTCAAGGACAGGCATTTCTAGCTATTTGATATCTTCTGAGCATGATGGTAATGTTTATTTCAGCATCCGAAGTCATTTCTGGAAATTTTCCGAGGATAGAACTGTAATTGGATCCAAACATCAGGCAAGTACCTGCACTTCAAGTTTAATCTTTATATTGTGATAATTAGTTCCTTGCTCTACTAGCACCATTGGATGTTACACGTAGTGTTAGAATACTGGATTTTATGTCTTGTTTTTCGTGTCGGGTGGGATAATACTAGGAGGCATGTAGTTTACCCTTCCCCCTATATTGTCTAATAGCTGTTGGTACACGACTGTCCATCAGCCGGATCTCGATTATATTGTTTAATAGCCGTTTATGACGGCCGGATTAGCCTTATAACCCCCTACATGCCAACTATGTATTCTAAATACACAAGTTCACACACATAGTTTCTTGTCTTGTTGCAGTTCCTGTTGTCTTGTTGCGGTTTCATTTACTTGTCTCATTATATTTCCTGTTTTACTCATATCCCTGTTTACAGCATTTAACTCTTAGTTATTGTTACTTCTTATTTATACATATTCTCAACATGATACTTTTCAGTTCTTTTCTACTGGTCATAAATATTTAGTTTAATCTTTGTTGTGCATTGTGTACTTTGCTCCTTTCCTGACTGGATCCGTTGATTTAGGCGATGATGTGGACTATGCCCCCACCTATTATGGTCCCTATGAGGTAGCAGATGATACTTTTGAGGAGCCGGTTCCCACTCAGGATACTACTTTTGAGGAGTAGTAGCCAGTTAGCTATATTTTCTTTCAGCATAGAACTCGGGTTTGTCCCCGATTTATCTTCTGATTCTGTAATAAACTATGGATCTGTTTGTCACATTTTGTTTTATGAAATCTTAACATTTCTATTCCCCTATCATTATCCTTGTCTATTTATTCTGTGGATGAGCTAGATGTTAAATTACCTGTGAATATGATCTAGACAGCGTACTACCGCCGACACTGCGGCGTAGGCTGGACGTACCCACGTACTCGTGCCCGAATATCCGGGTGCGGGTCGTGACACGTTTTTATGGTGGCCCATGCAGGTCAACGACTAAATTGTTCGGTTTCAACTTCGGGACCGAACAGGCCTGCAATAAGATAAGGATAAGTTTAGGATCTCATCCACTTGCTTGAATCGTTCTTGACATCTATCTCGGATTTGAATTGATTCCTTGACTTGCATCCTGCCTTGATTCCTGTGCGCCCCTTATCCTTTATTTTGGATGCAGAGTAATGGGCCTATCAGCAAGCGACGAGGTTCCTACAAGATCACCACGAGATGCTCTACCAGCATGACCGTGGAGAACGCGCAGACTCTCGGAGTAGCTAATGCGCATAAGTGATTTGTAGCTGCCGTTTCTAGTTTAGCTCGTGCCTATTGGTTCGTGACCTCAGCCCCAACCTAGTAATTTTGAACTTGCTAATAACCTAGTATGCTTTTATATTTGATAACGGTAGAGATTGTAGAGTCTTTTGCTGTTGTGCTTATTATGTGTTGTTTTGTGAACTTAAATAATTTGTACCTCCTTTCATCATCATCTAGCGCACTTAACTTTTGCTGTACCTGACTTATGCTGCTATTTTATAGCCTAGTTTTGCAAGCTTACTCTTTATCGAGCTTGTTCATGACAAGTGTATTATTGGGGAGGCCCACAATAATACATTTCAGAATCAGTGTATTACGGTCTGATCAACCATAGTGCGTTTGATTCGCCCTTCAAAATAATACTTTACGTGGATTGAGATATGTAGTGATAGTTGACTAATATACTTGCCCTAGACATGTCTGAGCATATCGTATCGGTTACATAACTATACTAATACGAGCATGCGAACAAATGACTACCAGAATAGAATTTTAATCCACAAATGCTTGACAATTTCCATTTGAATTCTTTAAGCGCCTTGATCCCTATATTTCTGTTCTATCACCTCACCCTTGAACTCTTTATTGATCTTCGTCTTCCCTTATTTCGGAAAGACGAAATCTCGTGCTTGGTATAAGTTTGATATATAGATAGTACTAGATATACCCCACAGACCGGTCACATTGATGATGATCATTTTTATACATGATTAAGGGAATACCATAGGTGATGTGTTTGGTGTTAAAGACTTAAAGATTCAATACCATAATTAAATAAGTTGGGACATAGCTTTATTAGATGTATAGCCTTAGATGATAGATGGGTAAATTATAAGTTGGGTAGAGACCGCAATGTTCACTTGAGAGAATCCTTTAGACTGTAATCAAGTGAGATTGGATAGAGAGAACCCTACCATATTTTAATTTCGAGGACAAAATTTTTTATAAGTTGGGTAGATTGTAAACCCCCAATTTTTCAAAAAATATTAAACTTGGATTTTTCACAATTTTCTGGAATTTTTTGGGAATTTTTTGTAATTAAATTCAGGGTTTTAATTATTAAATGATTTTTAATTGATAATAAATAATATTAAAATATTATGAAAATAATATTTTTGAGTGTAAAATGAAAAACTGGACTTAGGGTAATTTTCCTGGATTTTATTGGGCCTCGGACCTATTTTTAAATACCTAAAAACTAATTAAACTAATTATTATTATTATTATTATTGTTATTATTATTATTATTGTTATCAGTATTGTTATTTGGTTCCGGCCCGGCCCAGTGGACCGAAGCCCAGCCCAGCCCAGCTCCGCTTAACGGCTCGGGCGGGTCCGCCCAACCCGGAACCCGTCACCCGACCCGGACCCCCATCCCTTCCCCCACGTCCTGCTGCGCCCGAGTCTCCCGCTCCGCCGCCCGGATCTTCCGCGGCCTCCGCCGGCGCGTCCCCACGACCCGACCTCCCCGCCTCACCCGGCCACGACCCTCCCCGAGCCCCTATATATATTCCCCTCTCCCTCGTCCCTCCTCCTCCAGATTCCCCTAGCCCTAACCCTAACTCCGGCGACCCTAGCTCCAGCGCCACCTTCCTCCTTCCTCCCCTCTTCTTCTCCGACCCGCCACCGGCCAACTCAGCCCCTGGCCGCCTCCGCCGACCCGCCAGAAGCACCCTAGGCCGGACACATCTCGCTGCCGGACACGGGCACAGTGGACACGGCGCGGACACGTCCAGGACACAGAGGCACGTGTCGGACACTGAAACCCAGTTTCGAGGAGCCCTGTTCAGGTACTCGTATTTTCCTCCTCGTAACTCCGTTTTCGATTCCGTCAATTGCATTGCGAAGCTTGTATGACCCTCTCGGTGCTCGGGCAAACCGCTCGGGGCATCGCGTCCTGTGGTGATCGCACACCGCGATCCAAAAACAGGAAAAACAACGACCCGATTCACCCCGGAACTAGGTACGCCATGCCAAACGGGACGACTTGGTCACGCACGTTCTTCACAGACACGTGCGCATCATTGATACGGACGTGTGGGATTTCGCAGAAGTCGATTCGGGTGTGCGTGCACACCGGGATCAACGCGTATCCGCGGACACCGCCCCGTATCCGCCTTTTCTGAATCATGCCCTAACTTTGTGTACACACGTCAGATCGAAACGAAACTTGCGCCATCGGACTCGTAGCGATACGCTGGTCCTGTGACCCAAGTTTGGTTCGATTCTGAGAACGTTGACAAAATCACGTGTCATGGGCCCCACAGGCCCCACTCGACGGGCGATTTTGTGATCGGCTCATCGGAATCCAATTCTGGAAGTTCCGTTGAGTTCGTATCATCGTTCCTGACCTGTTGATACTAATTTTGGTGAATTTGGAGACCTTTGACCCTGACACATTTTTTGCAAAGCGGGCCCCACATGCGGACCCCGTTTTGACCCGAAATTGTCGTTTTTGCCCTTGTCTCCAAATTGGACTCAAGGACAGGCATTTCTAGCTATTTGATATCTTCTGAGCATGATGGTAATGTTTATTTCAGCATCCGGAGTTATTTCTAGAAATTTCCCGAGGATAGAACTGTAATTGAATCCAAACATCAGGCAAGTACCTGCACTTCAAGTTTAATCTTTATATTGTGATAATTAGTTCCTTGCTCTACTAGCACCATTGGATGTTACACGTAGTGTTAGAATACTGGATTTCATGTCTTGTTTTTCGTGTCGGGTGGGATAATACTAGGAGGCATGTAGTTTACCCTTCCCCCTATATTGTCTAATAGCTGTTGGTACACGACTGTCCATCAGCCGGATCTCGATTATATTGTTTAATAGCCGTTTATGACGGCCGGATTAGCCTTATAACCCCCTACATGCCAACTATGTATTCTAAATACACAAGTTCACACACATAGTTTCTTGTCTTGTTGCAGTTCCTGTTGTCTTGTTGCGGTTTCATTTACTTGTCTCATTATATTTCCTGTTTTACTCATATCCCTGTTTACAGTATTTAACTCTTAGTTATTGTTACTTCTTATTTATACATATTCTCAACATGATACTTGTCAGTTCTTTTCTACTGGTCATAAATATTTAGTTTAATCTTTGTTGTGCATTGTGTACTTTGCTCCTTTCCTGACTGGATCCGTTGATTTAGGCGATGATGTGGACTATGCCCCCACCTATTATGGTCCCTATGAGGTAGCAGATGATACTTTTGAGGAGCCGGTTCCCACTCAGGAGGCTACTTTTGAGGAGTAGTAGCCAGTTAGCTATATTTTCTTTCAGCATAGAACTCGGGTTTGTCCCCGATTTATCTTCTGGTTCTGTAATAAACTATGGATCTGTTTGTCACATTTTGTTTTATGAAATCTTAATATTTCTATTCCCCTGTAATTATCCTTGTCTATTTATTCAGTGGATGAGCTAAATGTTAAATTACCTGTGAATTTGATCTAGACAGCGTACTACCGCCGACACTGCGGCGTAGGCTGGACGTACCCACGTACTCGTGCCCGAATATCCGGGTGCGGGTCGTGACACTTCCTTTTTCATTTTTACCTGGTGATACCCTAACCTTAAATCTATCATCGAGAATACCTTCGCTTTACTCAACTGATACACATGCATACCGACTCATCCTTCTTTGGTACAAATAATACCGGAGCACCCCATGGTGATGAACTGGAGCGAATGAAATCCTTGTCCAACAACTCATCCACTTGCTTCTTCAACTCTGCCAGTTCGCTGTTGTTCACTCTATAGATATGCTGTGATATTGGCTCTGCGCTTGGCACCAAATCTATAAAGAAATCCATATCTTTGTCCGGTGGTAACCCAAGCAACTCCTCCAGAAAGATGTCCATGTACTCTGCAATCAATGGATATGGCGGATCCTGCTCTTCTATCAAAGTTCCACAGAAGTCTCCTTCACTCTGCTCTGCTACTACTCTGATAAACTCAAACTCTGGCTCTCCTGGCATTTAAAATAAAACTCTGCCTCCATGATAATCGATACTAGCATGATACCTACTCAACCAATCCATCCTGAGTACTATATCGTAGCTCAGAAGTGGCATTACGAGTAGACATACCCTCAACTCTCGATCTTCCAAAGAAACTCTTTGGTCCTTACAAACATCACTGACCAGGATAATGCTACCTCCGGTCGTGATCTTGCAAGTTCTTGCCAAAGGTTCAGACTCATGATGATGTCTCAGAGCAAAAGATACAGATAAAAAATATGAGAAGCACCAAAATCAAATAAAGCATGAGCTAGAAAAGAATAAAGATAAATTGAACCTGAGATAACATCACCGACTGGATCCTGCTCCTCGACGGTCAAGGTGAAAGCCCGCCCCTGTTGCTAGGCACCTCTCTGCTGCTTAGGAAATTATTGTTGTTGCGGTGGTAGAGGTCCTCTCGACTGGATTCTCAATGCTTTGTTGCATGACCTCTGACTGATGCTACTATACCTCCATCATCTGTTAAAAGAGCACGAATATCTGCGTCTGATCGACTGCGAGTGGTGGGGGTAGAAGATACCTTGAAATTGCATGCGCTATCCTCTGCATCGGAGGTGGAGCACCTCCGAAAGCTACTGCAGAAATTCCCACCTGGATCGGTGAAGCTGACCTCCAGAATATAGGTGCTGGAACATCGTCTTACGGTGCTGCCCTCATAGGTGATGAAGTGACTGACCATGCTGACATGGCACTTGAACACTGAAAACGCGTCTTTGGCGGCATCTTGAAGATAGATTGAAATAAGAAATCAATATTTAGTAAGATACGACATCACAATGAAGGACATAATTTATTCAAAGCAAAACAAACATCCAAATAGATAAGGATAGCAAAACAAATATTGGAATTGTTTCTTAATTATGATTGAGTAAACTTCCAGCCTAAATCCTATTTCCTAAAACAGGCTCGTAGTAGTACTCTAGGTGAGCACTACTATGATATCACTCTAATTGTGACTCTAGGACCTGTATGGGCCACCACTAATAATGTGTCTCGACCCGCACCTGGATAATCGGGCACGAGTACATAGGTATGCCCAGCCTACGCTACAGCAGCGACGGTAAAGCGCTGTCTGGGTCAATTTTAACTAACTAACTAACTAACATCTCAACAATATAATTATGGTACATGTCAATCATCTTAACTCCAAACAGAGGAACAATATGGTATCTCAAAAATATAACTAAACTCAATCACAATGCAAACTAAGGAAGATAGAACATGAATGGAATAACGAAGAAAAGAATGAAGATATAATCCACAAGTCTGAAATAATATACATGCCATGAATTTCAAAGAAGTCTAATACAAGTCCACCAAAATATAAACTAAACCTCCTCATGCTATGCAACTAAGTCCTCCTGGTCTACAAGAGTATCCTCTAAAGGTACACCATCTTACGGCCCGTAGAATGTAGGACACTGATCTATGAGCCAATCATCTGGAAAAATATATCCAGTCAGGGCTGGAGCGAAGTATATACCTCTGAAAGCAGTTTCAAATACATAATCGAGCATATAAAATATATAATAGAAAAGAATACAAGATAACTACACTTCTGAATAAAATAAACTAGGGTGAACATGTAATGTACTGGAATAAAGAACAAATATTATGAATATCTGCAATAATAAAGGAATAATTGAAATCTAACTAATGTGCCTCAGAATACAAGTTCCTTATGTGATCGGTTTAGGTTGAACACAAACAATAAGGTAACTCAGTTACAAGTGTGGTATATAATCAACATGTACACGAATAACACTGGGACTTTGATCACATAATTAACTTCTACTCCCCCATCCTCAACTAATACCAATGGATCCAATCATGACACATTATGTACACGAATATGGCCATATTGAACACGAGTAGTGTGTGTACACGAATAAGCACACTAAACACGAGTAGTGTGTGAACACAAAAATAAATAATCAATACCCAATATACACGATAAAATATATGTGCAGTAGTACCCTCTGAACACGGTAGGGGATAACATCTTCTGACTGGATCCATGTAGTACCAGTCCATGAAACCACTGTGTCGGAATTAAGTATACAGTTCTAGATCATGAGATATATACACTATTATGAATTGAAAACTAATAGAAGAATGTACTCGCCTGAGGTCCTGAGCAAGTATCTCTCGATGCCCAAGCTAGTGTCACACAGACGTATATATGGCATGTTACATTATTATAAGATTCTGGAATGAAAATAAGTTAAACTAGTTCAAATCTAGGTCATGAAGCCATTTCTAAGTCAAAACGGTCAAACGAGGTCATATTTAGGTCAAATTAGCTATTTCTAGGTTGTATGAGTACATCTCTAGGATACTAGGTCCACACACTATGTAACTAGGCCACACTAGCTAAACTAAGATACTATGATACAACCAAAACACCGTATCATAGGATACGAAAGTTTTTAGATATAAAAATACTAATATATATATATATATATATATATATATATATATATATATATAGTAGTTAAGGTAACTAATACAAATTGGATACCTTGTCTTTGAACCAATGCGTATCTCACTACCTACACACCCATCTCGATACTTAAACTCAATACCTTGAGAATCGACAAATTACCTTGACATTACCATGGTATCCCAAGATAATTCAAATCCTAATTTATATATAGCTAATACCCAAATACTAACTATATACTAACATAACTAAGCTATTACATACTACCAATTAATTAACACTAACAATACATATATATATATAGTCATTAGTCTATCAAGTAGGTATATATATAACTAACTATTAGACTAACAATGCATACCACTACTAACTATTACTTAAACTACTAGCTATATCTACTAACTACACTAATAATAAACAACTAACCAAACTACTTAACAAACTAATTGAACTCACTAATAACTACTAGCTTACCACTCCTAACTAGCTAAACAACCTTGCATATGCTTGCAGTGCTGCACAAGCTGTAGCTAGCTGCATGATGGTTGCACCTCTGCTTGCTATCTGCTGTTGTTCTTCAGTCATGCATACTGATACACTATGCTCAGTGTATTGATGTGGTTGATGCTGCTGCAGTCTCTCACCTTTCGGAACTGCACAGTTGTGTGCTCGAGCTGCTCATTGCAGGTGCATTGCACACTGATGCATATCCGCTCTGCAGTTGTAAACTACTCAATGCTTGCTGACTTGCTCTCTCCTTGTTATGACTGTCACTGCTCTCTAGTGTAGTGCTCCCTACTGTTGCTGTTCATTTCTGCAGAATGTTTGCTTCGGCAGTGGTTCTTCACTGTGAATGGTTGCTCTGAATTGGTGCCCGACCCCCCTCTCAACACATCCACACACTATACACCTATGCAGTATATGCACACACAACCAAACTTATATAGATATATATGGATACCTATATATAATAACCTATATATATACACTAACCTATATATATATATATATATATATATATATATATATATATATATATATACACTCTCATACATACACACATATATATATAAATATACACATATACATATAGAAACATATATACATATAGGTATCTATCTACATATATAAACACATATACCTATAACTATATATGCATATCTATACATTATAAAATAGATACATACACATATACATAAATATCTATATATATATATATATATATATATATATATATATATATATATATATATATAGAAGTCACATTGAATTGAAAAGCAAAGAAGCAAACACGTGGAGTGTACCCCACCCGTATCACACTTATTCTATGATACGCTAGCGGTATGGCTCCACCACACAACCAAATATATTTCGAAGGACACGAGCAAGTCTAAAATACTAATTATGAATAATAAAAATATTTAAATACACAACTACATGTTTGTGTCAAGATGTGATATGCACAAACCCCCATGTCAGAAAAAAAACTCCCAAATCAATCCGTATTACCAAATTGTTGGGATATGGCCTACATGTATCCAATTATGGATACGACACTAGTCACATATAAGTAAACACATGTTAATTTAGTCTAATTGACCAATTGACAAATACAAGATGTGCCAATCTCAGAATTCTTCCAAAATTGACACAAAATACCACATAACTTTCTCCATAAGCCTCCTATGAATCTAATTCCAATTCCTATGGGTATCCTTACCATATAGGGTGGTTTCTTATTGTTAAATTATAGATTTGTAACCTAATTAAAGAGAAAAAACTGAATTATACCTATTGGGAGATGAATTTTCAATAAAAATTCCAAATTGAGTGAAAGTAGCCTTCTCCTTATAGATCTTGGCTCCTTCTTGTAGATCCTTCTTTCTCTTTGTAGATACTTGTTATAGTAGCCTCCAATAAAGAATAAGAAAGGAATTGGAAAGAAATTTAAGTATGATTGGTGTGGGAATGGAAAATTTAAAAGAGAAGAAATTCTAGATCTAGATTGAATGTCAAAATATCTAAAATACCCCTTGGGGCCTCTCATGAAGACACCCCTTGGGGCCTCTCTCTCCTTCCTATAGGTGCCCGGCACATGTCCCTCCTCTAAGTAATTATGAAATATCTAAAACACCCCTTGGGGCCTCTCATGAAGAAATTAATTAAGGAGGAAAGATTCTAGTCTAATTTGTTTTACTAATTAATCCATCATCCTAATGAATTGACATATTATTGGGCTCAATCTAAACTAGAATTAAATATTAGGTCCATGAATCTAAACTAACTAATTAGGTCCACTATACAAGTCCAAAAATAAATACTACATCTAACAATAAATAAATAATACAATAAATAATATTTACACATGCATAATATTTAATATAATAATCCTAAAAATATAAATACCAATGCTAATTACCAAACTACCTTTAATTGAAAAAATAAGGGTGACAACGCGGCCCAATATTTGGTATTTTGTGTAATTACTCCTTAATTCTCATTGTAGTAAGTTAGTTTAGTTGTATTGTAATGTATTATATATAAGAATAATTATTGTAGAGAAATTGGGATTGTGGTTTCTCACTTGGGTGTGTATCATGAATTTTCTCAAATGCACACTCTAGGTGTTTGTTTTAATGTCTCTAATATATGATATATATGTGTATTTAATATTGAGTGTTTATGTGTGTGTATATATATATATGTGTGTGTGTGTGTGTGTTGATGTTGTGACCTCTGTGACTGATTGTGTATACCCTCGTATATCAGTAAGTGTCAAGTTTAGTGCAGTTATGAGTTAGGTGTTGTGTGTGTGGGTATCGAACAAGTGAGGGGAAAAGGGTTAGCTCTGTATCAGACGTGCATACTTGTCCAGCAGTAGTAGTGCAGGGGTGTTGGGTTTTAAGAAGCATGAGCAAGAATCAGTAGCAGCAGCATGAGCATAGCATTTGTAGCCGTAACATGAGCTAGCAATTGTAGCAGCAACATAAGCAAGTATTAGTAGCAAAAGCATGAGCATAGCAGTTGCAGCAGCAGCATGAGCAAGCAGTGCAGCAGCAGCATGAGCAAGCAGTTGCAGCAGCATGAGCAGGTAGTGCAGCAGCATAAACATAGTAGTGCCTTATGTGAAAATATTGGGTGTTGGGTTGTGAAGTTGGTTGATTATTCAGGCAAGGTGTTATGAAGAGTTATAGCTACTGCTTGTGGCAATGTAGAAGTTGTACAAGTTTTAGGTAGGTATACAGGAATTGATGCTTTGGTTGTGTACACTTGAGTGTATGTGAGATAGTAATGGCTATTGGTAATTCAGCACTTATGTGTAGGAAGAGTTGTGAAGAAAACAATTTTTTTTGGATTTTTGGAGCTTTTCCCATGGAGTTGTGCTGCCTTGGGATGAAGGAGTTCCATGCGCCCCTTTCTGCATGATGCCTATCTTGTTAGGCGTATGACTATCTCTACACATGCGTCCCTAAGTTGAATGCATAGAGTACTAAACGCATAAGATTTCCCTGAGGATGAGTTGTCCATGCGGCCAAGTGCTCATGCGGCTAGTTGTCCATGTGACCAGAAGCCCATGCGGCCCGTCTGTCATTTGACTTAGAAGCGACATATCTCTTTCCCTGTACGTCTTTTCATGCACACCTTTTATGCTTTTGTCTTTTCTCTAATACCCATTCATGGCATGTCATAATATTATTTTTTGTCTTTTCTCTGACACCCAACAACCAAACAAGGATATGGGTTGAATCATCATACCACGATAGCCTACTTTTCTGGGTAAACACATAATATAAGCAAATTAAATGGCCAATCATGTATTACGGCTTCATATGTGATCTCAGGGTTATCCCAGTAATGCAATATATGACTATCCTTATATCATGTCATAATCGAGAAGGGCTAGTTGAACCAATGATAAACGAGCAAGTATATATGTAAAATGAGTTAATTATTAATCAGTAACAGTTCTAGGCTTTCTATAGGAAAGATACTGGTTCGGTCTTATAATTAAATCAGATACTACACTCTATTAGTGCGAATGATATACAGTATCAGTGGTGTCCAACCTTTACTCCCAACTAAGTTAGGGTGGTTCAACTTGCACGATCTCGAGATATCGTTCCCTCCCAATGCTCTACAAATTTAGTTTCCTAGTTAAACCTAGGTTGATTAGAATCCCATGCCATGGTCACATGAACATTCTTTCTTAGATGTCATACTTTAAGTACGGGCACTCTTGATACGAATCCATATTCTCACTCGAAAGTTAAATCTAGATTCACCCAAGTATAATACGACAATCAGTACAATCTAGCCACGGCTAAAGTCACCTTCCAACTATCAAATCTGTGCATGGAAATAATTACATATATCACGTAGCAAGAGTGTATGGCACGATGACTCACCATATTTATATCTATCAAGTAGCACTCTCGGTGTGATCAAGTGTATCAGCACGGATACAATAGTTAGGGTAGGAACAAGTTCTAGAATCAAGATCATAGACAAAATTATCACGTAACAAGTTATTCAGGATAGGACAGTCAATCACTTGTTACATTAAATTTTATTTTATTATATCGACAGATGAGGATAAGAGTAGTACGAGTACCCCTCGAGATTAGATTCACAATACTGAAACCAAACAATGACCGGGATTGCAAACCATCCCCCGAGTTAAACTACTCCTTTTATTCTATACAACGTATAATAAGGTGGTCAAACAAAAGTATTTTAATTAGCAAGTGAGTACATATAAGGCCATATCTAGAGGACTCATGTTAGGTGCTTAGTCAAATTTAGTACATGATGACATCTGAGTCATACAAGTCATTTCTAGATTTAAAACATAGCATCATAATCAATCAATCAATTGAAAATATTAAACCAAGTGAGTGTCGACGTGTGCAAGAAATAGGGTGCCCTATGAGACAGGTTCGATGCGATCAAGGTTGCATGGTTGGCCTTGACGCATGGGAAAAGCAAAGTCTACTCTTCGAGAAATATGCAATATGACAATCAATAAATGCAAGTAAAAAAAAGTAACATTAAGTGGTAGATGTGACTAATGTGACAAGCAATATAGTGTGTCAGAAGAAAAGACAAAATCATACAAAGTCGTGCCAAGTTGGTGAGAAGTTATGCGTCCATAAGAAGGGAGACACATAGCTCTAGGCCACATGATCGACGAGGCCGCATACTCCTCTTGGTCGCATACACACTTGGCCGCATAAAATCTTTTGGGACTCAGTAAAAAAATTTCAACTTTTGAAGTTTCATTCGTCCAAGTTCATGCATTTGGCCAAGGGGGCATATGCTGATTCAGTCATGCTGCTAACAAGCTTGGCCGTATGCTGACTCAAGACGAGAAGTCCACACCGCATAGCACAGAGTGCCTCATAGCGCTCCTTCGTCTCATCCAACAGAAGCGTTTCGGCATGGCTAAAATCTCAAAAATGAGAAATTATTTCTTCTATAGAAACCTCAAATAATGCCCAAATCCAGCAAAAGTACAGTTCTAAACTACTCAAAATAAAATGCTCATCCATATAGAATAATAAGTTTTTAAAAACATAAAGTTTTAGGAGATCAAAACACAAGAAAAGAACACATAAAAAGCTTCTAAACTAAAACTCTAGATCTACACTAATCCATCCACCAAAATCGAAAATACCAAGTTCTAAATGTATGGAGAAACACATAATAAATATAATGGAACAATAAAATAAAGGATTTCTTTATTCCTCATGTAAGGTATGCTTGCCTATGGAGGGCGAATGAAAATCTAAGAGAGATAATGGAAGAAGAATAATAAGAAGAGAGAGAAGTTGGGTTATATATGAAGGATTTGAGGTTTAGACCATAGGTTCAACTCATGATCAAACCAAACCAAACAAATAAACCAAGAGCCAAGTGAATCAAAGAATCGGTCTAGTCTCTCTACAACATATAACTATGCTAGCAAGAAAAGTAAATACGATCCAAATTTGAATATCGGGAACTGGGAGTGACAGCGGCCTAAGGAACTAATGAAGGTGAAGCTCTATAGGAAACTGAACTTGAGAAACTAAAGTTATCTCTACCCTGAGGTAGTAAGGGTGATAGAACATAATTCAATGATAACAAGGTTGAAAGGTAGAGACGATGTGTTAATAACTAATTTAAGATACAATCTAATAATCGTATACGTCTATCCGAAATTATGTTACCTAGAATCCTTGCCATGCTAGTAAAAATAGCTGTGATAAACTATAGAGTCTATAACTAAGGTATGTACCTCTATAATCATATTATTTATAATTTTTTCCATCCTAACTAGTATAGCTGCACTATACCAACAAGTATGGATGAAATAAACTCTAAATTCTATAACTAAGATATGTACACCCAAAATCATGTCTCTATATTTTTACCACGCTATCTAGTATGACTGCAATAATTTCTAGACTCCATAACTATGACAGACAGTTACCTTTCTCATTGTTCCCATCCAAATATTATCAAAGTATACCTCAATTTAGTCCATAAAATTTATTTTGATCCAAAATCAAATTCAACAACGATTATGTGAAGGTGAAGATGAACAGTAGCAAGTGGAAATAGATTCAAAATAGGGTTTATAATAAGATTCTCAAGGATCACCTAGGAATCTTTCAGGAATTTCCTAATCTGTGGTTGAGTATCATACTTCTTATAATCCATCAATCTTATTTTATTGTAGGCTCCCAGCAATAAGGCTAAGCCTAAGTACTACCAGGATATCGTACTAGTTGCAAAGATGAGACCTGCATGGGCCACCATAAAAATATGTCATAACCCACATCCGGATGATCGGTTCATGAGTATGTGGTACTTCCAGCCTACACTGCAGTATCAGCAGTAAAATGCTATTTAGACCTCAAAAAAATTATACCAATACAATTAGTTCTCTAATGTACTCAATCACAATATTCTAAAGAAATAATGAAAAAGGAATATAATCCAAACAACAATCTAAAAAAAATAAAACTAGAACATGATGTGGAAATAAGAAACACTAGTCTACAACTCAATATATGATACATTATGATCCACGGGGCAAAAGAAGTCTCAACTATAGTATCACTCTGAAGTCCCAGAACGTAAAGCATAACAACTGCTAAAAATATTATCCAGTCAGGATGGAACAAGTACAACTCTAACAACAGTTCCAATTAAATGATAAAGACTATAAAGAAGAAAATAGTAATAAAATACATGATGAAGAATAAAACATAAAATCATAGGAAAGCAAGTAGTATAAAAATAAATTGTAGTCATTGCAAGGAAGATAAAGAATAATATGAAACAGGAGCAAGACAGCATAAAACATTAGGTATGAACTGAACAGGAATTAACTGTATAAACTAAGTGATTGAAATACTAGCTTCGATATGTGATCGACTTAGGAACTTGCACATAGATTTATGGCCTGGTTAATCATACGTAAAGTGTATGAATAGCACTTATAGGGTACATGCACATGGAGGGTATGATCACACATCTAACTAGCACTTCTCTACCCCAACTAGTACTATGGATTTAAACCATGACATATCACACATAAATAATACGCACAGTGATAACATGCACATGGATAACATAAAAAGTAATATATCATGACGGATATTGATGATATACCAATCTGTATGCCATCATGTTAGGTATCAAGTACCACACCACTAAAATATGTATTATAGTAATCATCAAGAAAAAAAAACTATCAAAGAATGTACTCACCTGTGATCCTGTGCTAAAAAATTAAATAGTGTCTAAAATGGTGCCTCAAAAACCTATCTATAAATTTTTATGTCAATACATGATTTGAAATCATAAACATGTTTAATTAACTCTAAATGAGGTTTCTAGGTCAAACTAGGTCAAACGGGTAAAACTAGGTCAATACCTAAATTCTAGGTTCATATTACCTATTTAATTGATTTATAAAAATCATACTAGTCCATATCAAGTCTATTCTAGGTTTTCTAGGTCTTACTAGGTATTACTAGCTAATACTAGGTTATTACCAAGTTATCTCTAGGCTTCTAGGTTATACCTTGAAGAAATAGGGATACTAGATATCATAATATATGTATATAGCTATCTAAAGTTAAATATATATAAAAATTAATGGAAAAGCCTAATATTGGCTGCGGCAATCATGTCTCCGATGGCGGGGATTATGCCCCCGACGGTTGCGATCAAGTCTTCAGCAGGGGTTGGGATCCAAACATCTTAATTGGTAATGGATGGCGAATAATGGGAGATGCCGGGGACTCACAGCGATATGTAGACGTCGGGGGCCGGGTGACGGTAACGCGTCGGAGGCTAAATTGGCCAACGGGGGAAAATAAAACGATAACTAGAGGGAGGTAGCCGGTCACTCGGTGGGGGGGAAATAGCGGGCAGTTGGTTAGTGGAATTAGTAGAGCTTCGACAGAAGGGGTAAAATAGGGCCAGACCTCTACACAAAGGGGGAACCTAACCGTCTGGTGGGGGGTCCTCGGGCTCTGGCAATGGCTGTACCCATTGGAAGATCCAGGGCATCAAGGGAAGAAAAGGGGAAGGGCACTGCTGATGATCTCGGTGTGGGTGTCCCCGTGAGAGGTTCCCAATAAGACACGTCCACGGGTTTGGACAGATACCGGACTCTAGGGACGAAGACAACTCAGACGAGTAAATCGTGGGCAAAAATTTGCAACCCAGGTTTGGCATCTGGAAGCTCTACGATGAGGTATGTACAACCAAAGAAGGTAGGGAACTCATACCGTGCTTCATTTCTGGCTGAGGAAATAGAATAGGTGATGGAGTATTGGAGCAACACCCTTGTATTGTATGTTTTGGGTGACAAGCCTTTCAAGCCATGACACGTCAAACATGAATAACACGTACAGTAATAACATACACATAGATAACATAAAAAGTAATTATATGACGGATATTCATGATATACCAATCCGTATACCATCGTGTTAGGTATCAAGTACCACACCAGTAAAATATGTATCATAGTAATCATCAAGTAAAGAAACTATCCGAGAATGTACTCGCCTATGATCCTGTGCTAAAAAATTAAATAGTGTCTGAAATGGTGCCTGAAAAACCTATATATGAATTTTTATGTCAATACGTGATTTGAAACCATAAATATGTTTAATTAACTCTAAATGAGGTTTATAGGTCAAACTATGTCAAACGGGTAAACTAGGTCATTACCTAAATTCTAGGTTCATATTATCTATTTAATTGATTTATAAAAGTCATACTAGTCTATACCAAGTCTATTCTAGGTTTTCTAGGTATACAAGATATTACTAGCTAATACTAGGTTATTACCAAGTTATCTCTAGGCTTCTAGGTCATACCTTGAAGAAATAGGGATACTAGATATCATAATATATGTATATAACTATCTAAACATATATATATATATATATATATATATATATATATATATATATATATATATATATAAACCAATGGAAAACCTTAATATTGGCAGAGGGAGCGGCGATCATGTCTCCGATGGCGGGGATCATGCCCTTGGCGACGGCGATAAAGTCTTCCGTGGGGGTCAGGATCCAGGCATCTAGTTGGTAATGGATGGCGAGCAATGGGAGACACCAAGGACTCACAGCAGCATGTAGACGTTGAGAGCTGGGTGACAGTAACGTGTCGGAGGAGAAATTGGGCAACGGAGGGAATAAAACGATAACTGGAGGGAGGTAGCCGGTTACTCGGTAGAAGGAAAATAGTGGGCACTTGGTTGGTGGAATTAGTAGAGCTTCGGCAGAAGGGGGAAAATGGGGCCTGACCTCTGCACAAAGGGGGGAACCTACGGTCGACGGGGGGTCTGCGGGCTAGGCTCATGGCTATACCCATTGGAAGATCCAGGGCGTTAAGGAAAGAGAAGGGAAAGGGCACTACTAATGATCCCTGTTTGGGTGTCCCCGTGAGAGAGACCCAACAAGTCACTTCCACAGGTTTGGACAGGCACCAGACTCTAGGGACGAAGACACCTCAGACGAGCAAATCGTGGGCAAAAATTTGCAAGCCAGTGTTGGCATCCGGAAGTTCTACTATAAGGTATGTACAACCAAAGAAGATAGGGAACACATATTGTATTTCGTTTCTGGCTGAGGAAATAGAAGAGGTGACGGAGTACTGGTGCAACACCCTTGTATTGTATATTTTGGGTGACAAGCCTTTCTACGGGCAGATTACGGCATACGAGCTCTGAGTCTGACGTCTAAAGGGTAGTATGGAGATATATGCTCGGGAGAACGTGTTCAACTTTGTCAGGATTGGATTACATGAAGATGTAGTGCGCATCATTCAGGGTGGGCCATGCAAATTTGTTGGGTGACTCATCATCCTAAAAGAATCAACCCTGAATTCCACGTTCGAGAAGGAGGTCTTGAATCCGCACTACAAGAAACATGTCTTTTATTGACAGTTTTTCCTCGTCAAGAATTTTTTTTTGACGGTTTTGGATCCGCCATCTAGGCCAAAGTCAAGAAAAGTTCCTAGTTTTCTTGACGATTTTTGATTTTGTTATCTTGACGATTTTAAAACGTCAAGTAAGAAAACTTTCTTGACGATTTTTAGTCGTCAAGAAAATATAACAAAAAATCTTCAAGGTAGATAGGAACTTTTATTGACTCTAGCCTAGATGACGGGTAATAACCGTCAAGAAAATTATTTCTTGACAGAAAAAACCATCAAGAAAAACCTTTCTTGATGTTTAAAAACCGTCAAGATATGATATTTTGTAGCCGAAATTTGACATTTTATAACCGTCAAGGGAAGCTAATTTTTGTATAACAAAAATTTTGTTTATAATTATATATTATATATACACACATAATATCAATATGATCTAGAATATCGCAAACATCCAAGAAATATAATAAATAATTTTTATATTAACAAATATCTGTTTGTACACCACAAACATCCAACCACATACAAATAACCAAAGTATATGAATTTTGTACAACATCTTAAACATCCAAAAGCTATTTATACAAGTACACCAAAAATAGTCCTCAGGTGGTCACAACCTGATGCAACAAAACAAAATGAAAAAGAATTAAGGAAACAACTATGAAGTATGAACTTCTACATGAATAATTTGCAATCAATAATGAAAATATTATAGATAACTCAATAATTATCAAAAATAAATTCCTGCACTCCAACATGAAAGTTTTTAAGAATATTTGTGTTTTCAAATCTGTCCTCAGATGGTTACAACCTATTTTTGTTTTCAAAGGAGTCCTAAGGAGATTTTACATCCTAAGTAGTCCAACAATCAAGGTTACACTAACCAGCTATACATAATACACTCCGATAGAATTGCATAAAGCTTAAAAACTAGTCCAAAAATGTGGTTGTACATAAGAAATAAACATAATAAACAAACCAATATTTTTCTCAGAAGCTCCAAGAGTACAAGATTACATGAAACAAAATTTAAAATAATATACTGATACTCAAACCCATTGATACTCACTGATACTCAAAACACAACCAAAATGCAGTAATACTCAAACCAAAACAAATTATATATACCCACTGATACTCAAACCAAAAATTAATCCAATAAAGTAAGGCATCAGCTTTATTGGAAGGACTATGTAGCTAGCCTGGTCCTAAAATTTTATAGACTACAGTCACAAAAGGTTATCCAGTAGCCCTGAAAGCATTACAGGAAGTAATTTTATTAAACATGTAAATAGTTCAGAACATTTAGTTTTTTATCACAGGGTTATATACAAAACCTTGTAAAATAACTGAACAAACCTTGTCAAATTTTTATGAAATATATTCCTATCTATCTGAGTACATCACAGAGCTTCCCTCACAATACGTCTCTACTTATTTTGGTTGAGTTGAGAGAAAGACTCTTTTAAGGTAAATCAAATGCCAGTTTTATCTTTAACTAGTATATGTGTGACACACCAACCTCACATACATGAATCTCCGAGTTAAGGGGGAAATATTATTAAAATTTCTTGTTATTGTGAGCCACTCTTCATCGTACTGGAATTCATAAGGGCCTAGATCTGATTCAATTTCGACAATCTAAAGAAATTTAAAAATATAATGAGCCAAACAATCTATTGATCTCTAAGATTACAACTCAAAAGTTAAACATCAGTGCATGTCACGTACCTGCAGAAACCTATGCCCATGAAGGCACTTATTAAGTACAAGAAATTTGGCCTAGATATGTTAAATGTTAGGCAAGTATTTCTTATTTGATACATTAAATTTTATTTGGCATATTTTTAATAGTAAGAAAATATGGGTGTTAACATCCAACTATTGGTGTCAAGTATCTTCAGCTAAAATTTGAGCAAAAAAAACTTTGGGTCTGTCAGATAACCTCAAGACCATCCTAGCCCCAATTAGAGGGGCTAAGAATGATCCTTACAACATGTTCGTATCAAAACAAAAACCCAAAAAAATTAATTATTGATCTCTAAGAGAAGTTTAAGCTGAGTACAAAAAGGGAAGAACAGAGACGCCTATTTAAAGGAGTACATAAGAAGAGCACAAAATAACTAATCATAAAGTGCAAATAAAGTAAAACCCATTATCTGGTTTGGAAGTTCCATTAATTTTTCAAATAAGCATCCATTTTTGTAGCTTCGGATTCAGCTTGAATTATCTTACCAACCTTCAAAGTAGCAATTAGTAAGAATTTATTCTAACAAACTGGTAATCCGATGAAAGTTAAACTTTTAAAGTAGATCCGAAATATCGACTCAAAATATAGGAATCTAGTGAGGCTCTAGTTCAGCAACTATATTTGGAAGGCTAGATAGAAGTTTGGATACAAATGGCTCATGTTCACCTACCTGTAACATAAGGAAACAACTTTTCAGAAATCTATACTCATCACTGCAAAAAACATATATTCATCTTATATCAATGCTACTTAAAATTATTGGTCTATATTGAATACTTGACAAAAAGTTCTAAACTTTAATTATGGAAGTACTAGAATGTCACTGACTAAACCAGCTAAGTGGTCAAATTTCATGCAAATTGCACTAGGACAAATTGTATAGCACTATATATATATGGATTGAGATATAGTTGACTCATAACTACTTTATGTGGATTGAGATATAGTTGACTCAGCTTGTTAGACGAATATACTTGCCCTCTAGACAGGTCAGAGCATATCATGTCAGTACATAACTGTTCTGATATGAACACCCGAATAGGAATTTACCAAATTAAGATCTTAATCCACAATTGCCTTGACAACTCTATTTTGAATTCTTTAATCGTCTTGAACCCCGTACTTGTATTCTATCACCTCCTCCTTGAATTCTTTATTATTGTTTTTTGTCTTCCCCTATTTCGGAAAGATGAACGCTCGTGCTTGGTATAAGTTTGATACACGGAGAGTACTAGATATGCCCCATAGGCCAATCATATTACTTTGTGACTATCTTTTGTAATTAAGGGCATATCACATGTGATATATTTGGTGTTAAAATTTTTGAGGATTGAATCACACGATTAAATAATTTGAGAAAGTTTTTCTTAAATATATAGCCTTATGTGATAGATGGATAAATTCTAAGTTGGGTAGAAGTTGCATTGTCAGCTTGAGGTAATTTTTTTAGATTGTGATCAAGTAAGATTAAATTGAGAGATTTAAGTCATTTTAATTTTGAAAATTTTTAGAAGAATGATTAAGATGATGAGGATTTAATAAATTTTAAAATCTTGAGATTGCGGACCAAATATTTATACCTTGAGCACATGATTTAAATTTTGAATATTGGAGATTAAATTAACGATTTAAATTTTGAGAAAAAAATAATAAATAAAAATAATAGAACTCTGAACATGAACATTGATGGATTGAGTTCAAAATTTTATAATTTGATGATTTGAATTAGAAGTTGAATGTTGATTGTTGGATCATTTGTTTAAAATATTGAGGATGGAAATTGAATTTAATATTTGAAGAGAACAAAATTCATAAATTAAAAATAGAAATAATATTTGATTAGAATTATTTTCTAGAGGAGATTATGATAGTTGGAGATCGTGATATAAAATTTGATGTGGGATATTTAAATCTTGAAGATGTTATATGAATTTGACTTAAATTTGGATGTTGATGATTTGAAAATCGATAAGAGATTATGATAGGTTGAATTTTGATTTAAATAGTGGTTATTTTTAAATTTGAAGTAATTACGATGGATTTGAATAGATTTTGTTATTTAAATTTTTGGAAGAGATTGCGATTGACTACTTGCCTTATATACGAATGTGAATGATTTAGCAAAGCATGCCTTATTTTTAATTTCGAGGATAAAATTCTTTTAAGTTGGGTAGATTGTAAACCCTCTCACCTAAAATAGGTATCTTGTGTGTATTTTGTATTTCTTGTATTTGTTTTAGATTATTTTTTAAATTAAATAAAACCCAATAATTTTATTAGGATACTTCACCGTAATTTGGACATTAATGATATAGGATAGCCCTAAAATCTATATTGCCCTTCATAGGAAGTAGCCTACACAAGAGACACTACCTGTAGGATCCTTTCGTGGCATAAAAATTCGATCCTTTAGCATTAGTATGACATTAGTGTAACAACCATAGATTATGTGTTAAATATTTAGATAATTCATATATTTAATTTAATTTTGGTTATTTTTTAATTCTAACTTCCTACAATTAGCATCCCATAAATTTCCATGCCAAATTAGGCAAATTCTCTTTTTGTAAGATTGCATATTATTTACTATTATCCTATTTGTTGGATATCTATTTAGTTATTTACTTAGTTAATTGGATAATGTAGTTATTTGATTTATTATAACTAGATAAATATCTAATTATTAACTACAAAATATTTTATAAAATATTTTGGGTATAGTATTTTATTAAATCTTTACAAAGTAAATTTTTTAGAATTTATTCTGTGTACAAATATATCCTTGAATTTGTATAGCCTCATATATATATCTAAATATATGAAAAACAAAAGAAAAGAAAGAGAAAATAAAATAATAATAATAACACATAATCCTAAACCAACAATACCAACAAAACCAATCCTATACTAATCCCCCTCCCCAGGCAAACCCAACCCGACCCCCTTCAGCCGCGAGCCCCCCCTTCCCTGCATATATATATATATATATTTATATATATATATATAATTACAAAACTCAAACCCTAACCCAAATACCCTACCCCAGCCCTCGGCTGTCACGTCCCAATCTCCCGCTAGCTCAATAGTCCCCGCTGAACGTGAATCACCACGTTGCAGCTCTCCCGCAGAACTATCGATCCCATCGGGACGTGATGCCGTGCAAGCCTAAAGTGCGCTTGCATAAGGCCAAAGCTTTGAACAAGGGCAAGTAAGCTATTCAATACTGAAGCAGCGGCACACATATTGCAGAAAAGTAAAGAACACAATGGCACATGATAAACAAGCTCTTTTATTGAAAATCAAAAGTGTTACAAGCGGCACTTGGCCGAGGTTACAAGCCGCTCAAGCACTCTTTCTCTCGATTATAATGATACCGTTCCATACATCATGTCCCTCTATACAAAAGCAGCTCAGAGCAGGCACAAACTCGATGCGGCTCAAGGCATCGACTCCAGATTTTTGGCTCCATGGGATGAGGCACGACTATCGCTTCCTCGGACGAACGAGCACTTGAGAACAAGCAAACTGTTGGTGGGTCAGTACTTTATACAAGTACTGGTGAGATAAAACAACTGAACAGAAGCTACACCCCCTGAAACCCACACTAAGTAATCATGTGGAAAAACATTGAATTACTAGTGATCTTGCTACTTTTACCTAAGTTCATATCATGCAGCTCAGAACTAGTCAGATTACATCTTTTGAAAACACAAGTTGGAAACCAATTTTGCATATTCGATACTCAAGCATTCCAGCAACTATAAGGGACATGGTTCATCGTGTAGTGCGCAGCATGTATTGTGCATCCAAACTAACTCTTGGGGCAAAACTCAAATCGAGGCGAGCATATCAAGTGGGATATCATGCACTCAAGCAATTAAGGCAACACATCTATATGATTTCGGTCCCCGAGAAACTCAGGATTAGCAGCGGAAATCCAGCTATCCAATGACTCACATTCTGATGCTATTAGCAGCTGTGACCGAGGTTCAGCTCTACACAATAGCCATTGTCCAACCGATGCGAATGCATAATGCACTATCAAATAACTCACGATGCATACTGAATGATCAAGCAGGCTATAGATAAACTCATAACATTTCTTACCCACGGCCGAGCGGCTATCCCTGCAGCAGACACACAAGTTAGCAACAATTTGCATGACATAAAGTATACAGTTCTCTAGTTTTCCTGTTCGTCCCTGCATCAAACAGTTAGGTATGCAAGAAGGCTAGCCTAGCATGTGCCCTAACTATATGATGGTCCCCTCAACGGGATTAGCAGCTGGGACGTACAAGTCCATCTCACTAGTAGACGGGTCTACCAGAAGGACGTTCAAGCCTCAGGTATCTAGATCTAGATCTCTCCTAGGCCGAACGATCCCAGTGTCCCAGGAACTCCCGAGAGATGACCTTGTGCATAAGTTGTCCTGACCAAATGCGAGAATGCAAGCTCCTATCAATACAAGATTATGCACATGATCCAGAATAAGCAAGCAAACACATCTATCAAGTCCATAAAGCCGAAGCTCTGTCAATATACTTGCCTAATAGCCACACACCCCCCCCCCCGTAAGTAAGGTTTTTTTAAGCCTCAGGATGGACTATTAGTCTAGATCACAAGTTCACGCCATTCACCAAGTTCCATCTTAATACAAGTAATCAATGAAGCATGTTCAAGCAAAGCTAACTCATTAAACAAGTAACAAGCAAGAACAGTTCTTATAACTCTAGCATGAAATTTCTATCTTAGCATGCGATATCAAGAATAAGTGCAATTAATCATTTTTACTCTTTTTTATTAACATGGCAAGGTTCTATCTCATATCAGACAAGCATTTCTATTTCTCTTAGTCAGGCCAGCAAGCAAACATATTTGTTTCAATGACAAGCTATGTGAGTTCTCTTATTAGCATACTGAGTCGGTTCTATCATTCTTATTATGAAACAATCTTATTAAGCAACAAGCATTCAAAACTTAGATTCATTATTAAGGCATGCGAGAATCAAAGAATGCAGTTCTGCCCACTCACATTTATCAATCGGTCGAAACTCTACGAGAAGATCTCCGTTCGAGCAAGCAAGGCAATATCACTTGTACATAGCGCCATCGCGGAGCGGGAGGCTACATCGGCGGCCATGCCTCAGAACAATGATGACCCCCCCCCCCCCCGATGCCGCGTCGGCGCCGCCGCCACCGTGCCGACCGTCGCCGATCAGCCGCACATGCGCAAAGTACAGCAACAGCTCAGTTTTGCCCCTTTCTTCACAGTATTGTATCTCCCTCATCTCTGCTTCTTTTTGCGAGCGGTTTGTCCGTGTACATTCACAACCTAACCCTCTAGGATACCATTCAAGCGGGACGAGTTTTTATGCCCTGGATTGGTCGAAAAATTGACCGGAAGTTGGCCGAAAAACTGACCAAAAATAGTCCAAAATTTTGACGCAAACCCCCATGTTCATGCCTAATTTGCCATCAAACTGTTTAATATTTTTAAAATATAATTATAAAGTTTTCTTTAATATAACTGATAATTTTTATGTTCTTTTAGTTTTGATTAATTCGATTTATTTGTTAAATTATTCGGCCTCCAAAATGAACAAAAATTTGATATTTTAAAACTAAAATTTTGTGATACGGAGTACGCCCCGCCAAACGGGATCGCCTTATCGTGTACCAATTTCAACGAAAGGTGCGTATGGTATATCCTGACGTGTGGGCTTTCACGGAAGTTAATTCGGACGTGTGTGCACATTAGAATCAACCCGTATCCATAAAAAGTTCCCGTATTGTAACTTTTTATAAACTATGACCCCACTTTGTGTACGCTCGTCGGAATATGACGAAACTTGCGTTATTGGATTCGTGGTATCACGCTGGACCTGTGACCCAAGTTTCACGCAATTCTGAGATAGTTGACAGCGCCGCCTATTTGTGGGCCCTACGGTTTGACTTGAAGAGCGAATTTGTGATCGGCTCACCTGAATCTAAAATTGGATATACCATTGAGTTCGTATCGTCGTTTAGAATTGGTTTGACTTATAATTTATCCCATTTAGAGACCTTTACCTCTGGCATGCATTTTAGTGCATAGTGGACCACATGTGGACTCTCTTTGACCCGAAATTACCGTTTTACTCCTGTGTCCAAATTGGAAAGGGTAGTATTTTCTATCTATCTCGCTGATTCCGGAGAATTTGGTGATGTTTATTTCAGCATCCGGAGATGTTCATTCGGAGGCCATAGATTCTGATCCTCTGTACTTGACACCTGCACGTTTACCTTATGCAGCTTTCTTGCCAGGCAAGTATACTTTGCCATTGTACTGTGATTTATATTCCATATGATGCATAAATTTTATTTCTGTTATTTAGTTCATATATTTTTACTGCGATATAAACTGCGCATCCAAAATAACTTGGGTGCAACCACGGTGGCGTCGTATTTTATCTTTATTATATATTATGCATGCCGACCTTATTTTACGAGACCACCACAAAATTTAGAGGCATCATTAGGTTTTATTGGTCGTGACATATCTGTTATACGAGTGTGAGTCTTATGTAGAACACAGACTTGCGTGAAGGGCTGGCCACCTGTACGTATGGGACATACGATAGGGAATAACTGCTAATAAATTTGTATGCTAGGAGACTTAGCAGTTATTAGAGGTACCATCGTATCATGGATATGGCATGAATAGAGCATGGGGTGGCGAGAACAACAAGTAAGGCATTTGTGCTCCTTTGCACTTTTCTTATGTAACCCGCACGCTCCGTCGGAGATGCGTGGTATGATGACCCCTATATTATCTACAGGCGGCCTCTGACGTTCAAAAGACGTCATACTTTTTAGGCCCCTGATTCTCCGAGAGAATCATGCCAATCCTATTTTAGCCAGATAGCCCACGTGTTGGAAAGTTGTACTCAAAGTGCATTCACATAGATGGTTAGGCGACCCTTTGATGTTTTTTTTTAGTATTTTATTGGCATACTTCTATGTATCTTGTTACGTCCCTCTGAGGACCTAGTCCTTTTTCAGGTGTAAACGATCATGACTATTTACAGGAGCACGGATCTGGACTTGCTACTTCATTCTATTTCGAGGAGGTCTTCTCTTCGAGCCTCATTGTTCATTAGAAGTACTTATTTTGTTTCTCTTATATTCTAGTTTGGTAGTAGATTTGTCTCCACCCAGCTACTTGTTCTTACCTAGCATTTTATACTTGATTCAGTTATATAGTTGATTGGTTATTTGATTGTTGTGGATAAGATTTATTTATGCCCTGTGACTTGTAACAAATATATACAACTTGTGAATTATTGTTCATAATACAGCGTACGTATGTGTTATGGTTTCCATATATTGGAGTTTTCATATACATATGGCTGGCATGCTTACATATTCCTAGTCCTACGTATTTTAGGACTGGGGCGTGACACCTCTGAAAGCAGTTTCAATAACATAATCGAGCATATAAAATAGATAATAGAAATAAAATACAAGATCACTAAACATATGAATGAATGAACAATAAGTGTACTGGTAATGTACAAGAATATAGATCAAAAATATGAATATCTACAATATGATAAAATAACTGCAATCTAACTAATGTGTCTCAGAATACAAGTTCATTATGTGATCGGTTTGGGTGAACATGATCAATAAGGTAAGACGATTACAAGTGTGGTATGTAATCAGAATGTACACGATGAACAATGGGGCTTTGATCACATAATCAACTCCTACTCTCCTATCCCCAACTAATACCAATGGATCCAATCACGACATGCTACGAACACGAATATGACCACTGAATACGAGCAGTGGGTATAAATCAATATAATCACACTGAACACGAACAGTATTTGAACATGAAATATAAATCAATATCCAATGTACATGATAAAATACATGCACAGAGGTACCCGTTGAACACGGTAGGGGATAACATCTCCTGATGAGATCCATGTAGTACGAGTCCGTGAAATCAATGTGTCGGGATAAAGTATACAATTCTAGAACATGCATATATACACTATTAAGAATTAAAAACTATCAGATAAATGTACTCGCTTAAAGTCTTGAGCAAGGTGTGTCTCTCGATGCCCAAGGTTGTGTCACACAGACCTATATATGGTATGTTGCATCAATACAAGGTTCATAAATAAAAATAAGTTAAATTGATGCAATTCTAGGTCAATAAGCCATTTCTAAGTCAAAATGACTATTTCTAGGTTGCAAGAGTCTAACACTAAGACACTAGGTCAATACACTATGAAACTAAGCTATACAAGCTAATCTAAGATACTATAAAATACACCAAAATGCCGTATCCTAAGATACGCCAGTTTAATATAGGAAAATAGTAATTTGTATATATATACAAGTCAATAATTATGTTATCTCAACTAAATAATAAAATTAGGATACCTTGGCCTTTCACCAATGCGTATCACACTAGCTATCATGATACCCAAACCCAATACCTTGGTATTGACCCCTTACATTGACATTAACTTGGTATCCCAAGGTAATTCAACCTTATGAATATAGCTAATACATATATAACCCTCAACCAATATACTAGTATATACTAAGTACTATAATATATATCAATATAATTATAGATACAAACTACTAAGATACATCATATACTAATACATACCTACTAACTATCAACAATACAACATACATACCTAGATATAGATATTAGCCTAATTAGTAGGTATATATATATATATATATATATATATATATATATATATATATATATCAACAAAATAAGTATATAACTAACTAATACATTATACTAACTAATACAGTAACTCACTAAACCACTACCAACCCAATTAGACCAAAAACCTCACCTGATACTGATACTGTGCACGAGCCCACAATGATACACAGATACCTTGCTGAAACTGAATGGTTGTTGAACCTACCTGTGTCTCGAGGCTGCACACACAGTGCTGCACTACCTAGCCAGACCTGCTGTGCACCTTCAGTTGCACTGATGTGTACAAGGATGATACTGAAGGAGATGCCTTTGCTACTATGCCTCATAGCTGCAGCTGCTGCCTCTTCAGTGCATGGATGCACTTGCTGTTGTTGCAGCTACCAGCTGCAAGGATGCACTACTACAGGCAATTCCTCCTCAAGCTACTACTGTGCATTAATGTGTTGCATACTGCATCTGCTGAAAATGCATTGATGCCTGCACAGTGGTTGATCTGCAGCACAGTGTTGCATATGTGAAAACCTGTTGTTGCTCTGCACATGAGCTACACACTGTCTTGGTCCTCAGTGCAGTACACTGAATTAGATGCATGCTGCAGGCTCCCTACTGAAATACATTGTGCACTTGCTGTACAGTGATGGTTCCCTGCTGCTCTCCCTTTGCACTTTGGCTATGAACTGATGCCCGAGCAGCTGTTGAGCCTTCCCTTTGCTAAAACTGATATTGCTGCTCTCACTACACTGACACACACTCATACAACACAATGCACACACAGATACCTCTATGTTAATCTATATATACATATATATATATATATATATATATATATATATATATATATATATATATATATATATATATATACACACTCACACATAAACAAAAACACACACATGCATATATACATATAAACACTAATACACATACCTCTATGTATATTACTCTATATATATATACACACACTCACATATTCAACTATATATATCTATTTCCATATATACATATATATATATACACTCACACATATAAATACACATATATATATATACTTAACTACATACATACTCATATATATATATATATATATATATATATATATACATATCATATAATATATCATACATATATATATATATAAGCACACTAAGAAATAAGGGCAAATGAATAAACACGTAGAGTGTGCCGCACATGTATCACACTAATTCTATGATACGCTTGCGATAAGGCTCCATCACACAACCAAACACATCCCAAAGGACACGAGCAAGTCAAAAATACTAATTATGAATTATACAAATAATAATAATAATAACAACTACGTGTCCATGTCAAGAATTGATATGCTCAAATCCCCGTGTCGGAGGAAAACCCCCAAAATCTACCTGTATCGCCAAATTAACGAGATACGGCCTACACGTATCCAATTATGGACATGACAGTAGTCACAAATATGCAATCATATGTCATATTGATCTATTTGACCAATTGACAAACACTACATGTGCCAATCACGAAATTCCCCCAAAATTGACACAAAAATACGCACAACTTCCACCATAGGTCTCATATGAACCTAAAACCAATTGCTATGGGCAACCTATGCATGTGGGGTAATTTCTCATGGTTAAATCTCAGATTTAGAACCTACTACATGAGAAAAAATTAAATTGTACATATTGGAAGATGGATTCCCAATAAAAATCCCTAAATATGGAAATGTAGCTCCTCCTTGTAGATCTTGGGCTCCTCTTTGTAGATCCTTGCTTTCTTCTTATAGATCCTTGTTGTAGTAGCCTCAATTGAGAAATAGGAAAGAAAATTGTGAAGAAATTGGTGATAAAATGATGAGGGAATAAAGAAATTTGGAAAAAGAAAAAATTCTAGATCTAATTGTAATGAACCAAATGAAATGAGAGACACTCTCTCACCTCCTCATGTGGCCGACCATATACCCCTTCCCTAAGAAATTATAAAATATCCAAAATACCCCTTGGGGCCTCTCATGAAGAAATTAATTAAGGGGGAAGGTTCTAGTCTAATGGTTTCACTAATTAACCCATCCTCCTAATCCATGGGCCTAATTTATGGGCTCATTCTAAACTAAACTAAAATGTTTGGTTCATGTATCTCATTATATGGTTAGGTCTACTACACAAGTCTAAAATAATCTAGCATCTAACAATAATTAATTATGCATGCATGCACAATATTTAAATACAATAAATCCTAAAAATAAAATACCTGTGTCAATTACCAAACTACCCTTGATTGAAAATATGAGGGTAATAGGTGGCGGAGAAGAAAAGCTATATGGAGAAATGGAGAGAGGATGGAGAGAGGAGAGGTTCAGAAGAGAAATAAAAAATAAACTACCAGCAGCGATTAAATTGATCGCGGAACCGTCAACATAAAACCTCCAGTAAAAAAAATTCAAAAAATTTACGAAAATACCATCTGAAATTTGTACGACAAATTTTTATCACATACCATAATTTATGGTTGTCAGCAAACCGTCAAGTAATGTAATAGATTTTCTTGACGCTTTATCTAAAATCGTTAAGGAATATGGTCAAAGTTTAATACTTAACAGAAAAATGGTACTTTCTTGACGTATGTCTATAACCGTCAAGATAACTGCTTCCCTTGACGGATTTAGCCATACGTCAAGAAAGGTCATTTTTCTTGTAGTGGCGGTGCCTGTGTGGATTAGATTCTCGAAATTCCCTATCAAGTACTGGTGTGTTCCTTTATAGATGCGATTGGCCAGCCTGATAGGAAAGCCAATAAAGGCGGACGACCTACTATATACCGTTCAAAGCTAATGTACGCTCGAATATTTGTAGAAATTAACGTAGGACGGGAACTACATCGTTTCTTGGAATACGATGTACCTAGTGGTCAGGGGATAAAACAGATGGTGGAGTACGAATGGGTCCCCCCGGTATGTACTCAGTGTGCGTTCTTTGGTCACGTCTTGGCGTCTTTTAAAGCACTCAAAGAAGAAGGGGAGACATATAGGGCTTATACTGCTGAGGAGCCCCTAGCTAATCTACGAAGTTTGGAGCATTACCCCGGGGATCAATTGTAACCAACGAACATGGAGAACGAATCGATTCCAGAACAGATAATTAGGGAGATGGGTAGATTGGAAGATGGGGGAGAGAGGGAAATGGACAGAGTAGATGACCGAGGAGAGAAGGAGATGGACAATCAGGATCAAGGACAAGGATAAATGGTGGTTTTCCAGGCACATAGAGGTACTGCTACGAGGGGGATGGCTGCTATGGTTTGACATACTTCTTGTTTGGGCAGCGCACAGGGGGAAGTATTCAAAAGTATAAAGAGACATTCAGGATATACCTTTGAGGAGCCAAAACGAGCTAGTAGTAGCAATGTACCACCGTCTGACATAGAGGTATGTTGTGATTATCCTGCTTGGAAGCTCCTACTTGAAAATACCAAGGAATCAGGTGGTAGTGTGGCATTGGAGGATGATTTAAATCAGGTGGACTTAATATCCCTCCGGGTGTTGAGTCTGGCGGATGTCAGGGGAACATGCAATGTCATTAATATCTTTTGTTGCATGGAATGTGCGCGGGGCATGCTCTATAAGTAGGCGAAAGGAAATATGTGAGTGTATTAGGAAAGTATGGTATAGCATAATCGCTATCTTGGAGACAAAGATAAAGGCGGAACATGTGCTAGCTCGACGTAATCAAACCCTGTGGGTACAAGCCCATAACCTTTCTATATGTTGCATGGCTCGAATTTGTGTTAGGTAGGACAGTCATTGTTAGGATGGGAATATTATACTTTTATCTAAGCAGTTGATAGCTATTCAACTCACAAACAAAGGGGGCTTCAATTGCATTTTTGGCACTGTATATGGTCATAATGACAAAAGGAGCAGAGATATCTTATGGATGGATATCAAATACATTACCAGATTAGCAGAAGGAGCAGGACTACCGCTTATCTTCATGGGGGACTTCAACGCACTTCTGTTCCGATAAGAAAAGGTTGGGGGCGGCCTATCCCGGACTCTATCCTGTTTGACTTCCAACAGCGTCAGATGCAGACTAGACTTCGGGGGTTGGAACGATAGGGTCACATATGGACGTAGCGTAATAAAGCAACTCGTAAATGCATGGCAAGCCAATTGGATAAAGAGCGCTGGGGAATAGGCAGTGGTTCAATATTTTCCCGCAGTCGATGTCGGAAGGACTGCCAGTCAGGATATCAGATCACTCTCTGTTCGGATTAGCCTAACGGCCTCCGCACCTTGGCGACCCCGGTTATTCCGTTATAATAATAGTTGGTGCTGGCATCGGGATATGGGGAGGTGGCAACACAGGGGCTACAGTTAGACAAGAAAGGGTCAGTTCGGTTCATCATGGCCCAGAAACTGAAGGCAACAAAGGCAGGATTGCGTCACTGGCTTCGGGGGTGGCCACGCGCACAGTTAGTCTATATGGAGGACGAGCTACAAAAGGTATAGATAGAGATGCAGGGGGACATATTGGATGGGGATATCGTAGTTCGGGAACACAAATTGGTCCAGGAAGTCAGTCTTCTCTGGTTACAACATGAGATCCAACTGGCCCAGAGGGCTAAATGTGCCTGGCTCAAAGATGATGACATTTGCTCAAAATTTGTTCACGATATCGTTCATGCCAGGCAATATCGAAACTCTTTCGCCCAGCTGTTAGGGCCGGGTGGCAAACGGATTTAGTCGCAACAAGGTATTCAGGATGAGGTTGTCAGGTACTACTTTGACCTTTATAACCAGTCAGATTATTCTAAAAAATTTCCTGATATTATCTGTAAGAGATTGGTGACAACACATGGCAATTCTCTATTACTTGTCCCTGTTCGAATGGAAGAGGTGGAGGCTATTACTAAAGTTATAGACCCAAACAAGACACCTGGACCGGATGGATTAAACAACAAATTCTATCAACTGCATTGGGATCTTGAAGGGGCCGGTGTTGAGAGCGGTTCAGGAATTCTTTGATCAAGGCAAACTAATGAAGGAACTTAACCATAACTTCCTGACATTGATATCGAATAAGGAGGGAGCTACATCGTTGGCGACTTTTGTCCCATCGCATGTAATTATTTTTACAAAATAATTACACATCTGATGTGTCGAAGGATAGAAATAATAATGCAGGGCCTTGTTTCAAGGAATCAGACAGCTTTTATCAAAGGTCGCTCCATAGAAAAGCATAGCTTGCTAGCTCGTGAGATGGTGCGGGAGGTCAAATAAGCAGGTGGGCAAAAAGCTTGGGTCAAATTAGATATTCGGAAGGCATATGATACGGTTAATCGAGATTTCGTATGCCATCTGATGCTGGCCATAGGATTTGACCCTATTTGGGTTGCCAGGATTTATGAGTAAATCTCCACCCCAGCTTTCTAGGTATTTATTCAGGGGCTACCATATGGGTTCTTCCGGAGCAACAGGAGGCTGCGACAAGGGGACCCATTATCCCCTCATTTATTTACATTGGTGATGGTATATTTTACTTGTCGGTTGGATGTGGCAGTACACATCAACGAAGATTTGTCCTTCTCTATAAGAAGATCAAGCCTCATGTATCTCGTCTGATTTATGCAGATGATCTAATGGTCTTCCTCCAACCTTCGGTGACTGGACTACTGGAGTTGTCAGGCATCATGACAGACTATGGAAGATGGACTAGATTGCATCCTAATATGGACAAGAGCAGAGTTTATTTTAACAGGCATTGTCCGTAGAAGGAGGAACGGGCTACTGTGTTGGGAGTTGAGAGAGGTACCTTACCAGTTAAGTACTTTGGCATGCCGCTATCGGTGAATTACGTAAAGGCTATAAAATGTCGGGATCTGGTAGAGTTTACACAAAGGCATGTGGAGGGGTGGCAGGCTTAGTGCCTGTCGTTGGGTGGCCGTATTGAACTTATTCGGGCGATAATTTCAATGGCAAGTATTTTTTGGTTGTAGTCTACTATGCTGCCGGTAGCCACTTTTAAGAAGATTGAGCGGATTTGTGCCAACTTCTTATGGAGGGACGACATTCATGCCATTTCTTCGGATCAACTCGGTCGACCACGCGACAAGGGGGAGTATGTAAACCCCCTCACCCAAAATTAGGTCTACTTGGCATAGATAGACAAACTAGGGCTAGTTTGAATCAAAATAGAAACAGGACACGGTATTTATTTAATTTTGTATTGTTTATGACACGTAGCGTACCTTACCGTTGCTTCGATAATTGGAGCACTACACTAGCCATTATCTTCCTATAAACTTCACAACCTTGTCCTAGACGTGGCCGCCTACCATTCTTACCTTGGTGTAACTTATAAATATGCTTTCTTGTGCTACATTTTAGTCGCACAACATTCGTCGCAGACGTTTACAATTATTCTAAATAAAATATGACTTTGTACCCCCTGTGCGTTCCAATCGAAATTGGAGACACAATCTTGACCTGTTTGGTACAACCCGAATTTTATTAATATTTTGCACTGAATCCTCTATGTCCATGACACTTGTGTCGAACCTAATTTTATTCCCATGTACTTCTAATTAATTCCAGAACACCTTGCTCATTCAATTAAATTAATTTAAAACCAATTTCTGTCTTGGTGCAAGTTTCCCAATTGTTGGGCGCTTTTATGCAAATTTTATTGAGGTGTCCACCCCATTGGACAATACGTAAAGAAATCCAACTTTTCCCTTCGTAGGAATTTTTTCATAATTTTTGGGATGTGCAAACGCACAACATCGCCCTTTTATTTTTAATCCTAGCCATTTCATTAATTAATGTAAATTAAAGCCCTCCAAACATCCCCATGTGAGCCCAAGGCCCATCCCAAAAAGGATGTTGACCAAGGTCAACTTTTCCTAAGTCAAACCAACCTCCTCCCATGTGTATATAATACCTTTTCCTTACTTTTTCCTTTTCTATTTTTTCTAAACCCAAAATAACTCAGCCGACACTGTTCGTCCCCCTATTTTCCTGTTCACCCATCCCCTACCTCTCTGCCAACGCCGGAGCTCTGCTTGTGCACCGCGTCTCCACCCGCCGACCCATCAGTCCTGTCGATCTCATCCCTCTGTTCTCCCCCGACCTCCCAGCCTGCATAGCGACCCGCGGCCATCTCCCACCGTCGGATCCACGCAACAGCCACCACTCCCATTACCCCCGAGCATCACAACCCTCGTCGACGACCCCACAGCGCCGAGCAATCCCTAACCGCCCGGAGCACCTCCGCCTGACCGACGAGCTCAACCACGAGCAGCCCTGACCTCTCCCCGATCTCCTCCTCCCCTTCTCGGTCCACCACGATCGCCTGACCCGACCCATCCTTCGCCTGAACGGCCTTCCCCCTCGATCTCCTTCCTCTCTGAGAACATCATTCCCTCGACTTCACCACCGGCAGTACCCCACACCACCAGCATTACCTCCTCCTCCCTTCTCAGCCTCTCCCTAGCCGGAGCAGCCACCCTGTCATCCTTCTCTTCTCCTCCTTCCTGTCCACCTTCCTCCATGCTCCCTGTCTTCCACTCGACTAGCCGAAGAAGCTTCCCCTGGCCGAACTCCGACAGGAACCCTCCGGTCAGTCGTCAACATCAACACCCATCATTTTATCATCACCTTCACCATCCTTTTCACCTTGATCATCACCACCATCATCGTATCCATCGTCGTCATCATCACCTCCATCGTCATCGTCGTTATCATCGTCATCACCATCGCCATCGTCGCCGACATCGTCATCATCCCCATCATCATGATCGTCAACATTATCATCATCCCTATTATCCTCATCCATGTAATCATCATCATCTCATCATTGTCATCATCATCATCTCATCATTGTCATCATCATTATCATTAGCATCATCGCTATCACCATCATCCATATCATCCTCATCATCATTATCATTAGCATCATCGCTATCACCATCATCCATATCATCCTCATCATCACCATCATCCACATCATCATGGTCTAATCCCCATCATCATCATCATTTCAGCCACCATCTACAGCATCCTTCTCACATCATCACCTAATCACCATAGTCATTATCCCCCTTAACCATCACCCTTAGCAACCTCAATCATCGTCATAATCCTCGTTATCGTCGACATCATAGACCCGTCACTCTTGCTAGACAACCCGCAGCATACACCACCAATTTCCGTGCCTGTGCACGTTGACCCGAGGATCATTAGATCGTTCTGCGCGACTACAGGAGCAGGTTAATGGGACTACATAGCAAGTATACCTTGCCTTGTTGTACTATTTAAATTCTGTATTATTAGTTGCATGTTTATATTATATAACTGTGCGCGTCCGAGAGAGACTCGGGTACAGTAAACGAAGGCGTTAACGTTAGGACTTGTGTCTGACCTAGTATCTACTAGACCTACCTAAAGTTGCGGAGTTATTGGTATGACTCCCCAGGCCTTAACACATTTCTTACACGTGTTGTGAGTCTCATGTAGGGCACGGACTTGCGTATGTGGTTGGCCACCTGTACGTGTAGGTCGTGCGACGGATAGGGTATAACTGCTAATAGTGATGCATGTTAGAAGACTTAGCAGTTATTAGTAGGCGGAGCATAGACTATCGTGGTATGACGGTCCAATTCTTGTCCTTGTTTGGTTGTACGGTTGGGCTATTGTTCTAGCGATAGAATATGAGCCAGAGTTACGACGCCTCGGCGTAGTAGCTAAGGCGTGTTGTGGATACAACATGCATAGATCATTGGACGGGGAGGACTACTAGTAGGCGTATGGTACACCCACTTCCTTTATTCAGATTCCCCGTTCGACGAAACGGTATGGACATTATATTATGTAGATTCCCCGTTCTTCGGAGCGGTATGGACGTTATATTATTCAGATTCTCCATTCTTCGGAGCGGTATGGACGTTATATTATTCAGATTCTCCGTTCTTCAGAGCGGTATGGACGTTATTATATTAAAGTGCCCTGATATGGGGGCATATGTGGCATATACTAGCCAGTAGTCACGATTGATGAATTACGTCAGCATATGTCTAGCCTACACTTTCCCATATTCTCAAAGTTGTCCTCAAGTTGCATTTTACTTAGATGGTTAGGTCACCCTGGAGTTTTTACAGTATTTACTTTATGACATGCTTTTATGTATCTTGTTATGTCCCTCTGAGGACCTGGCCCTTTCCAGGTGTATTGTTCATGAGTAGTTACAGGAGCACAGATCCAGACTGGTTGCGTACGTTCCAAGGAGTTCTCTTCGAGCTTCGTGATTGTTAGTTGATATTCTTATATTGTATTTATCTTGTTTATTCTACATTCTAGTTCGGTAGTAGATTTTTTCCATCCGACTAACATCATTAGATACTTTAGATTGAGATCTAGTTCCATAAGATATTGGTTATTTATTTCTATTTGATTTTTGTGGATGAGCTTAGATTATACCCTGTGATAAATGATAGTTTATACCACTTGTGGATTTGATATTCATTATACAGCGTACGGATGTGTTATGGTTTCTATATATTGGAGTTGCCATATACATGCGGCTAGCATGCTTACGTGTCCTAGTCCTACGTATTTTGGGACTGGGGAGTGACATATTTTAGTGGTGGCCTATGCAGGTCGAGAGCATATTGTCTCGGTTACGTTACTGCACCGAGCAAGCCTGCAGATAGGATTAGAGTATAGGATCTCATCCACAATTTACTATGACTCGTATTTCTTCTAATCTGTTCTATTTGAATAATTGCATCCTGCTTGATTCATATGCTTCCCTATTAGTTCCTTGAGTATAGCCTCTGCTAGAATATAGGAATCCCTGTTGATAGGATGATAAGTAGGGTAACCTTCCTATTAAGAGTACAACTAGGATCATGACACATCACTGAGTTAGAATACCTAATAAACCCTAGCAACCCTTACCTGTAGAATGGTTGACCATTATCCTTTGATAATTAGTGATGACTTAATAGTTGTATAGGCAATACTGGGGCTAGCTATAAATTTGACCATATTGTTTGACCCTAGCATTGAGGAACCAAAAGAAATCCAAGGTTAAATATTAGGACTAACTTAACCTTCATAGTAAGATAGTATTAGAACTATAAATTTAGATTCTTGTCTTGGTATTAGTAGACAGCACCTAAGGAAACCTAGAGGAATGAATATAACATTATCCTCGATCATACCTCAAACATAGAGACTAGCATGCCATGTTCCCCTTAGAAAACCATGACATTATCTAGAGTCTTTCTATTTAGTTTTAATGACTTGTTCCTCTGAACCCTTAGCGCTCGCCATGGTGCGATGACTAATTATGTTTTCTTTCCTTCATCTTTCAATTCGTGCCACCTAACCATTCTGATTGTAGACCGAGTAATTATACTTTATGATAGGATATATAGTTTGCTGGGATTATAGTTGTTACTCTTGAATTTTGAATCTAGTGCTTGGTAGTTAGAGCTTGATAGCTTTGGATTATTCTTGTAGATTATGACTTGATGATTATCCTTTAGTTTAAATCGCGTAACATGTACCCCACCTCAATATAGATTATATCCTCTTTTCCCTTGAAGGCCAGTAACCTTTCCATTCTTGATGTTAACACCATTGTTCTATAAGCACTATGATTAAGACTTAAGATGGTCATTACCTATATAATGCAACATGAGACCCTAATGAGTACCAAGTTCTTTTTCGTATGTACCCCAATAAGAGTTTATACCTTATTATTTTGCAGGATCCCCTTAAGACTATCGCAATATTAGTTAATGTTTTAAGTTGGGTAGTATGCCTCACAACCTAGTAACACATAGTCCTCTTGCCTCATTAATATAGTGTAACTGAATGACACAAACTGTAGACTTACATAAGAAGATAATGTTTATTCAGACTGTAGAACTTAGAGGTCCATACCCCTATTTTGTCGACTAAGTGACTTAGACAAGGAGTTAGTATGACAAGTATAGAGATTGTAGAGTCTTACTTGTTGTTTGTTTTATTTTGTTTTTGTGAACTTGAATTATTTTGTACCTCCTTTCATCAAAATCCAGCGTATTTATATTTTCTAAACTACCGTGACTTATGCTGCTATTTTATAGCCTAGTTTTGCAAGCTTATTCTTTTAGTGAGATTGTTCATGACATATATGTTATTGGGGATGCCTATTAATACATTGTCTAAATCAGAATCAGTGTATTAGGGTCTGGATAACCTTAGTGCGCTTGGCTCGCTCTTTGCATGACTACTTTATGTGGATTGAGATATATAGTTGACTAGTAGACGAATATACCTACCTCTAGACATGTCTGAGCATATTGTATCGGGTACATAACTGTTCCAATATGAACATGCGAATAGGAATTTACCAAAATAGGATTTCAATCCACAACTGCCCTGACAACTCTCCTTTTTTTTTAATTCTTTAATCTCCTTTTAACCTCGTACTTGTATTATATTACCATCCACTTGAATTCTTTATTATTGTTCTCCGTCTTCCCTTATTTCGAAAAGACGATCCTCGTACTTAGTATAGGTTTGACATACAGAGAGTACTAGATATACACCATAGGCCAATCATATTACTAGATGACTGCCTTTTATAGCTGATTAAGGGTATATCATAGGTGATATATTTGGTGTTTAAATTTTTAAGGATTGAGTAACATGATTAAGTAAATTTAAGGAATAATATTTCTTAAATGTAAGAGCCTTATATGATAGATGGGTAAATTCTAATTTGGGTAGCAGTTGCATTGTCAACTTGAGAGGAATTTCTTTTAGATTGTGATCGGGTAAAATTAGATTGAGAGGTTCAAGTCATTTTTAATTTTTATAATTTTGGAAGAATGAGTAAGATGATGAGGATCAATAAATTTCAAAAAATGGTATATGATGAACCAAATATTTATACTTTGAGCACTTGACTTAAATTTGGAGTATTGAAGGTTGAATCATCGATTTAAATCTGGAGGAAAATAAAATAGAACTCTAAATATGAACATAGTCGGATTGAATTCCAAATTCAATGATTTGAATTAAGAATTAAATTTTTGAGTGTTGGATCACCTATTTGAAATATTGAGGATGTAAATTGAAAGTAAAATCTGAAGAGTATGGAATTCATAAGTTGAAAATAGAAATAATATTTGATTATAATTATTTTTTTTGAGAGGAGATAATGATAGTTGGAGATTGCGAGATAAATTTTGATTTGGGATGTCATATAAATTTGAATTAGAGTTGGATGTGGATTATTTAATTTGAAAATCGAGAAGATAGTGTAATATGTTAAAAGTTGATCTAATCAATGGTTAATCTAATTTAAAAGGGATTGCGATGGATTTGAATAAGTTTTAAATTTTTAGAAAAGATCGTGATTGACTTGCCTGATGTACACATGTGAAGGATTTAAACCAAATTATGCCTTATTTTAATTTCGAGGACAAAATTGTTTTAAGTTGGGTAGATTGTAAACTCCCTCACCCAAAATTAGGTCTACTTGGCATAGATAGACAAACTAGGGCTAGTTTGAATCAAAATAGAAACAGGACACGGTATTTATTTAATTTTGTATTGTTTATGACACGTAGCGTACCTTACCGTTGCTTCGATAATTGGAGCACTACACTAGCCATTATCTTCCTATAAACTTCACAACCTTGTCCTAGACGTGGCCGCCTACCATTCTTACCTTGGTGTAACTTATAAATATGCTTTCTTGTGCTACATTTTAGTCGCACAACATTCATCGCAGACGTTTACAATTATTCTAAATAAAATATGACTTTGTACCCCCTGTGCGTTCCAATCGAAATTGGAGACACAATCTTGACCTGTTTGGTACAACCCGAATTTTATTAATATTTTGCACTGAATCCTCTATGTCCATGACACTTGTGTCGAACCTAATTTTATTCCCATGTACTTCTAATTAATTCCAAAACACCTTGCGCATTCAATTAAATTAATTTAAATCCAATTCCGTCTTGGTGCAAGTTTCCCAATTGTTGGGCACTTTTATGCAAAATTTCATTGAGGTGTCTACCCCATTGGACAATACGTAAAGAAATCCAACTTTTCCCTTCGTAGAATTTTTTCCATAATTTTTGGGATATGCAAACACACAACATCGCCCTTTTATTTTTAATCCTAGCCATTTCATTAATTAATGTAAATTAAAGCCCTCCAAACATCCCCATATGAGCCCAAGGCCCATCCCAAAGAGGATGTTGACCAAGGTCAACTTTTCCTAGGTCAAAACAACCTCCTCCCATGTGTATATAATACCTTTTCCTTACTTTTTCCTTTTCTATTTTTTTTCTAAACCCAAAATAACTCAGTCGACACTGTTCATCCCCCTATTTTCCTGTTCACCCATCCCCTACCGCTCTGCCGACGCCAGAGCTCAGCCTGTGCACCGCGTCTCCACCCGCCGACCCATCAGTCCTGTCAACCTCCTCCCTCTGTTCTCCCCCGACCTCCCAGCCTGCACAGCGACCCGCGGCCATCTTCCACCGTCGGATCCACGCAACAGTCACCACTCCCATCACCCCCGAGCAACACCACCCTCGTCGACGACCCCACAGCGCCGAGCAGTCCCCAACAGCCCGGAGCACCTCCGCCTGACCGACGAGCTCGACCACGAGCAGCCCTGACCTCTCCCCGATCTCCTCCTCCCCTTCCCGGTCTACCACGACGAGCTCGACCCAGCCTTGAACGACGAGCAGCCCTGATCGACGTGCTCGACCCAGCCTTCGCCTGAACGGCCTTCCCCCTCGATCTCCTTCCTCCCTGAGAACGTCCTTCCATCGACTTCACCACCGGCAGCACCCCACACCACCAGCATCACCTCCTCCTCCCTTCTCAGCCTCTCCCTGGCAGGAGCAGCCACCCTGTCATCCACCTCTCCTCCTCCTTCCTGTCCACCTTCCTCCATGCTCCCTGTCTTCCACTCGACTCGCCAGAGAAGCTTCCCCTGGCCGGACTCCAGCAGGAACCCTCCGGTCAGTCGTCAACATCAACACCAATCATTTTATCATCACCTTCACCATCCTTTTTACCTTGATCATCACCACCATCATCGTAGCCATCGTCGTCATCATCACCTCCATCGTTATCGTCGTTATCATCATCATCACCATCGCCATCGTCGTCGACATCGTCATCATCCCCATCATCATGATCGTCAATATTATCATCATCCCTATCATCCTCATCCATGTAATCATCATCATCTCATCATTGTCATCATCATTATCTCATCATTGTCGTCATCATCATCATTAGCATCATCGCCATCACCATCATCCACATCATCCTCATCATCACCATCATCCACATCATTATCGTCTCATCCCCATTATCACCATTATTCCAGCCACCATCTACAGCATCCTCCTCACCTCATCACCTAATCACCATAGTCATTATCCTCCTTAACCATCACCCTTAGCAACCTCAATCATCGTCATAACCCTCGTCATCGTCGACATCATAGACCCGTCACTCTTGTCAGACAACCCGCAGCAGATACCCCCAATTTTCGTGCCTGTGCACATTGACCCGAGGACCATTGGATCGTTCTGCGCGACTATAGGAGTAGGTTATTGGGACTACATAGCTGCTTGCCAGGCAAGTATACCTTGCCTTGTTGTACTGTTTAAATTCTGTATTATTAGTTGCATGTTTATATTATATAATTGTGCGCGTCCGAGAGAGACTCGGGTGCAGTCAACGAAGGCGTTGACGTTAGGACTTGTGTCTGACCTAGTATCTAGTAGACCCACCTAAAGTTGCGGAGTTATTGGTATGACTCCCCAGGCCTTGACATATTTCTTACACGTGTTGTGAGTCTCATGTAGGGCACGGACTTGCGTATGTGGTTGGCCACTTATTAGCGGATAGGGTATAACTGCTAATAGTGATGCATGTTAGAAGACTTAGCAGTTATTAGTAGGCGAAGCATAGACTATCGTGGTATGACTGTCCAATCCTTGTCCTTGTTTGGTTGTAAGGTTGGGCTATTGTTCTAGCAATAGAATATGAGCCAGAGTTACGACGCCTCGGCGTAGTAGCTAAGGCGTGTTGTGGATACAACATGCATAGATCATTGGACGGGGAGGACTACTAGTAGGCGTATGGGACACCCACTTCCTTTATTTAAATTCCCCGTTCGACGGAAAGGTATGGAAGTTATATTATGCAGATTCCCCGTTCTTCGGAGCGGTATGGACGTTATATTATTCAGATTCCCCGTTCTTCGGAGCGGTATGGACGTTATATTATTCAGATTCCCCGTTCTTCGGAGCGGTATGGACGTTATATTATGCAGATTCTCCGTTCTTCGGAACAGTATGGACGTTATTATATTACAGTGCCCTAGTATGGGGCCATATGTGGCATATACTAGCCAGTTGTCATAATTGGTGAATTACGTCAACATATGTCTAGCCTATACTTTCTTATATTCTCAAAGTTTTCCTCAAGTTGCATTTCACTTAGATGGTTAGGTCACCCTGGAGTTTTTACAGTATTTATTTTATGGCATACTTTTATGTATCTTATTATGTCCCTCTAAGGACCTGGCCCTTTCCAGGTGTATTGTTCATGAGTAGTTGCAAGAGCACAGATCCGGACTGGTTGCGTACGTTCCGAGGAGTTCTCTTCGAGCTTTGTGATTGTTAGTTGATATTCTTATATTGTATTTATCTTTTTTATTCTATATTCTAGTTCGGTAGTGGATTTGTTTCCATCCGACTACCATCATTAGATACTTTAGATTGAGATCTAGTTCCATAAGATATTGGTTATTTATTTCTATTTGATTTCTGTGGATGAGCTTAGATTATACCCTGTGATATATGATAGTTTATACCACTTGTGGATTTGATATTCATTATACATCGTACGCATGTGTTATGGTTTTCATATATTGGAGTTGCCATATACATGCGGCTGGCATGCTTACGTGTCCTAGTCCTACGTATTATGGGACTGGGGTATGACAGAATGGGACTATGGGCATTACACACTCTCTGTGAGGAAGCAGGTATAAAGCTAACATGGAATTTCTTATAGGGGAGATCGTGATGGTCAGAATGGATGGCAACTGTACTTAAAAGGTGAGAGCTTCTAGACATGTCATTACAACAACAATATGTCAGGGCCATTTAAGAGGCTGCTTCCCTACCGACCCTCCATGGTTAGGGGCATTTCTCGGGTTATTGGAGACGGAAGGAGTATAGATCTCTGAAGAGACCTATAGGTTGGAAGCTGTAGCCTGATGGATTTGCTTGGAGATCACATGCAGAGGGAGGCGAGTAATGGGTTGAAGGTGAGCCACATTATTCGGGAAGGGGTGTGGTGGCCTGAGGTATATATACAAATTTATCCAGCCGCCCAACTGATCCGTACAGTTGCTCTGGATCCCGAGGAGGGAGAGGACCAATGGGTCTGGCGGCCTCCATTCGGTGGGAAGGGGACGGGCGCCTTCGACTTTAGAAGTTGTTATGATTGCATGTGGAATACACACCCGAAGATTGAGAATATAGAGTTTATATGGATAAAAGGGCTGGCAACTAAAATAAAACTGTCTATGTATCATCTTCTCCTAGGATGACTGCTTATCATAGATAGGTTGCAACGACATGGAGTTCCTCTGCCTAGTTAACAATGTGCTCTATGCGGAAATGGGACTGAGACTATTCAATATATGTTCTTCATGTGTGAGTACCCATGGAAAATATGGGTGGGTCAATTGGAGCGGCTGGGAGGAAGCATCATTTCAAGGGTCTTTGGAGTCATTGCATGGATTAGGACTGGTCGACTTAAAGGTGCAGGGTGGTTTCGAGAGGCACGCATTCGTCTTGCATCAATTGTGTGGCTTATCTGGCGGAAAAGAAACATGCATATTTTTTTAGAAATATATCTACGCCTTCTATTGGGGTGGCCTAAAGTATTGAGTTTGGTGTTAGTGTCATGAGTCCCTGATTGGAAATTGAGGTATATGGCTGATTGGTTTTTCGGATTTTAGTAAATAAAAATTTACATTTAAAATATATATATATCCTATTATCTTAGCTATAACTTAAATACCTTAACCTATATCTTAAATCTTCCGATACCAAAAGATATACCAATTACCCATACTAGTATATCAACAATACCTTAACATACGATATTTACTAATTATATCTAGATACCTAGGTACTATGACACTCACAAAACCTTAGTATGCTAAAATCTTAGTTTATATCGAGACACTTACCTATTACCTTGTTACTTACCAAGCCTCAACACAATTGACACTCAACAATAGCACACATAATCCTTATATATACCTACACACTTGTTACTCACCCACATGCATTTGTAACATACACCCAAGTGCACTACCCACAGTTTCAACCACTTGCTCCTACACATCAATATGCATCACTCTTGTAGATATTGTTGCAGAGATCATCTGCACAACAATTGTGCGGTGACATTGCCCCCCTTGCTGCAACCGATATTGCTGTAGAATTACAGGGGCTCCCCTCACAGCCTTTAGTACAATAACACATGGTTTGCTGCCCTCTGCTACATAATGCAGCACCATTGGAGCACTGTAGTGTGTTCAATCTTGTGCTATCTGTTGTAAACCAGGTTGCAACCTCCACAATACCCCTCACAACATACTACTCCCCACCCTACAGATCCTACTTTCCCCACGAGCAGTTGGAATTCCAGCATGTATTGTTGTTGTGCATATCTGCACATTATAACTGCTTGCTTGAAGAATAGTATCACTACCATATTTCTAGATGAGGGTATTTTGGTCATTAGTATAATTATTTTTTAGTAACTAATATCTATTTATATTGTGCTATATATTTAAATTATGCTTGTGCTAATTATTAATTGTTTGTGGCCTAGACTATGTTTATTGGACTTGCCATTAGTGACCCATTAGTTAGTCATGACAATATTTTGAGCCCAACATGAGACCAAGTCCATTATACCCTCTTTCTTAGTTAATTAAGGAGATTAGTTTAATTTGTATTAGTTTAGAGCATTTTCAATATAGCCTTTCTTAATTATTATTCATAATTATATAGAGAGGGGCACCTTGGACATTTGTTATTTCTTAGAGAAGAACGAAGGGGAACAGCCATATGAGGCTCTTCATTCTCTCTCATCTTTATTAGTTTATTTTAATTAAATCCCCAATTGTGTTCTTCCCTAAATTGATTTATCCTTCTACAAATTCAATCAAATTCAAAACTATTCCCTCTCAATTTCATCATCTAAGAAGCATTGGAGCTTGGATTACAAGGAGCACTTGAAGAAAGAGGAATTAGCAAGGAAACCGTGTTCTAATTGTGTCCATTGAGCATTTCAATGAGAATCCATCTTCCAATAGATAAATTTTGAATCTACCCCTTAAATTAGACTCTAATTCATGCATTTAACCAATAGAAATCATCCATTGGCTTAAGACTATCTATAGGATCAAGAATTATGTCTATATGACTTGTATTATGGAAGTTACATGATAATTTGTGTCCAATTAAGGGAAGTTACGAGATTGACATATCAATTGTGTATTATGAGACCAATTAGATCTAATTAGATTTAGATCGAGATTGTAGGACTAGGTACGTGTCCACAATTGGATAAGAGTAGGCCGTGTCATGGTAATTTATGATACGGTGTGATACGGGACTCATTTTGGGTATTTTGTATGAATTCTCTTCAATTCTTAGTGTATCAAGTTGTATTAGTTATTATATTAAGTATTTGATATATAGGAATGAGTATTGTGTAGTATTTGGGATTTTGGTACTTTGTTGGATACTTGTCATGGGGTATCCTATATGTCCATTCCACGTATTTGATTTAATACTCATAGTGTGTGTGTGTGTGTGTGTGTGTGTGTGTGTGTGTGTGTGTGTGTGTGTGTTGTATATATCTAGTTATATATTTGATGAGGTTAGTGTTTAGTGTATTGGTGAGTATGTGTAATGTGAGTGAAAGTATCTGTGATTGAGAGAGCTAAGTGTGCCTGAAGGTATCAGTTGTGAGGGGAGCTCGGGTATCATGCTACAGCAGCAACAATAGTAGTATTAGAAGCAGCAGCATAGGCCGCAGCAGCAATAGCAGTATTAGTAGCAGCCGGATAGGCAGCAACAACAATAGAAGTATTAGTAGCAGCATCATAGGCCGCAGCAGCAATAGCAGTATTAGTAGCAGCAGCATAGGCAGCAGCAATAGCAGTATTAGTAGTAGTTGCTAGGTGCAGCAACAGCAGTAAGATGTTTTGGCAGCAGTGCTCTAGCACAGGTAATAGGGGGTATTAGCATGCTATACACTCGAGTAAGGGGGCCTTTGTCTGAGCAAGGACTGTGGCATCTAGCAGTGAGTAACAGCAACAACAACAATATGTTTGCTGCTATGGTTATAATTATTGTTGTTGTAGTGGTCTCCAGTAGAGGTTATTTGTTGCCTGGGTGAAAGGAGCTTTAGTAGTATCAGTAGGAACTGATCCTAGTGTATCAAAAGTAGGGGGAACTTGAGTATTCAAGTGTTAAGATGAATTCTCAGTTGAATAGTGTGTGAGTGATTATGAGGATAGCTTGGTGGAAGTATTGTTTGGTATCAGTGAAGGAGAAGTATTGTAATAGATTATGGGTTTGAATTAGATTAGGATACCTGGCATTTGATTACCCATCACTTGAGGTTAATTAAGTACTAAGTACTTATGAGATACCAAGATATTAGATGAGTGTTAATATAAGTGAGATAGCCTAGTTTAAGTTAAGATAATAGATACCAAGTTGTAGTTAAGCATGTATCTATTAAGTAATGTAAGAAATAGAGATGACTATATATATAAGTTATACATATATAGCATTCGGTAATACTACCTACTATAGCTAAAATAAATTAGTGTTAGCAAGTTAGTAGCTCATAGGAGTCTAATACATCAGTGTAGGCCTAGAGTTGAGCAAGTTCGACCCAAAAGTCAACCTTGACATAGCTTGACTAGTGAGACCTAGTATGGACCTAGAAAGTCATCTTTAGTGCATTTTGCCTCATTTCTCACTTCATTACACCAAGTAACATGATGTTCATATTTAGGTGTGTGTGACACCAGCTCGGATACCGAGATATACCATTTGCTCAGAACCACAAGTGAGTATATTCTCTAATAGTTTCATTATTTGATAGCCTCTATGTTTCATGTGTTTAGTATTGATATATTTGATTCTTGACACGATGGTTTTACGGATTGGTATACGTGGATCGTGGTCATGAGATATTATTTTTATGGTTACTCAGTGATTGTTGTGTTTCATGATTACTCAGTGATTACTATAATATCTTAATAATTATATAGACCGTGATCATAATGCATGATATTATAGACCGGACCGTGTGATATACATATTATAACGTGCCATGATTTTGATCCATGCACTAGTCGGGGGTTTGGAAAGTATTAGTGGATATGTGATCATACCTTATAGCCATAATTTAGTATAGCCCATGATGGTTACCAGATCATGCAACTCATATGTGATCACGCTAGCTCACCTTATATATATAGCCCATGTTAGGCCCAAGATGATCACATTATCTTACTAATATTTCAAGGCACATTTATATATATTGTTTCCTCTATTCAAGTTCATTATATTATTATTTGTCACTATATTGTTCTCAGTTCTTGCCATTATTTATCGTGATGCTCTTTCTCGTGATACATATGCTAGTTCAGTTACTTCCATCATTTATGTTCATTACAATTACTGTTTTATAATTTTGTCAATTATTAGAACTGCTATTAGGGTTATACTTTGTTCCAATCCTGACTGGATATATTTTCAGATGATTCAATAGAGGACTGGTGTCCTACGCACTATGGGCCACAGGATAGCGAGCCAGTTGAGTTATCATCCGTAGAGCCGGTTGAGTTAGTTCCAGCTGTTGATGAGCCATAGTTAGTTTATTCTTGATTGTATATGTCAGTTAGACTTTGGTATTGTATTATTATTTGATGTCTTGTGTTGATATTTAACTCAGACTTATTATGTATTTATGATTTTATTCTTTTTTTCTATTCTATATCGTGCCTTATCATCCTCTAGTTTTTTATTGTGATTGAGTATTGTTTACCATTATCATATTATCATATTTTCCACCATTTGGAGTAGAGATAGCATGACAGGTACCTATATATATTGTGTGCGATATGTAGATAGTATTGTTAACCTAGACAGCATTCTTCTGTCGATACTACAACGTAGGCTGGACGTACCCATGTACTCGTATCCTAAAATTGGATGCGGGTCGTGACATATGTTTATGGTGGCCCATGTAGGTCTCTGGCTTCGCAACCAATGCGATGTCTCAGTAGTAGTACTCAAAATTAGAGTATTACTACAAACCTGCTATAGTATATAGGACTAGGGATATGGGATGAGAGGATATTCAATAACTACTAGGAAATATTTCTATCTATTTATATTGCTATCTTTATCATTCAGAATGATTGATTTCCTTAAAATATTATTGTCCTTCCTTGAAGCTGTCGTATCTTGCGCAATATTAATTTCCTTAAAATATTTCTATCTATTTTAGGATGCCTTTGAAGACTCGATCGCAGCACTCTGGAGCAGTTTCGACGAGGTCCGTTACTTTGTTACCTCAGAGAGAGCCAACAGCGACTGTTTCGTCTTATTCTGCTCAAATGATTACTTTACCAGTCCAGGTGGGTATTTCAGCATCAGCTTTTGGGGATGCTCCACCACCAGTTTTGCGGACTCTTTCATCAGTCATGGAGGATCTTCTACCACTACCACTCATACCAGTAGACGGGACATAGATGTTAGCTATATTCCAAGAGATGATGGCGGCACAATAGATATACCAGGCCCCAAGACCAGCACAACTGACCCCTCAGTGTACTCATTGTGGGAAGATTGGACATACACGGCAGGTCTGCAGGAAGAGGCCTGGAGTGTGACTCTATTGTAGAGATCCAAGATACCAGTTGAGGGAGTGTCTAGTGTCTACAATTTGAGCAGGCCAGGGAGCAGCACCAACACAGAGAGCACCAGCGAGACTACCTGCAGGATAGCAGAGGGGACCTCCTTTACAAACTCAGCAGTAGCGTTTTATCCAACATCAGCAGCAGTAGAGAGGTGCACCACGAGGATGAGCTTTCACCATGGTAATTGAGGAGGAGGAGCCGGTCAGAGATTTGAAATCAGGTTCAGTTCTTCTTGATTCTATTCCAGCTTATACTTTGTTTGATTCTGGTGCTTTCCATTCTTTCGTATCTTTATCTTTTCTATTAAGAATCGATTATAGTATGAACCTTTGGCTAGGACTTACAAGATCAATGTTGGGGGAGGCATTATCCTAGTCAGTGATATTCTCAAGGATCAAAAAGTTATACTGGAAGGCCGGGAGTTGAGTGCGTGCTTACTCGTAATGCCACTTCCGAGCTATAATATTGTACTCGGGATGGATTGGTTGAGTATGCACCATACTGGTATAGATTATCGTGGAGGCAGAGTTTTATTTTGACCACCAGGAGAGCCAGAGCTTAAGATTGTTAGAGAAGCAGAGCAAGGATACCATTTATGGAGTCATGGTAGAAGAGAAGGAGTTAGCACATCCGTTGATAGCAGATTTCATAGATATTTTTTTGAAGGAGTTGCCAAGTTTGTCGCCAAACCGAGATATTGAGTTCTCTATAAATTTGCTGCCAAGCGTAGATTCGATATCCTAGTATATCTATAGATTTAGCAACAGCGAACCGCTAGAGTTGAAGAAGCAGTCGGATGAGTTACAAGAAAAAAACTTCACTCGATCCAGTTCATCACCATGGGGTTCTTCTGTATTGTTTTTATTGAAGAAGGATGGGTCGGTACGTATATTTTTCGACTATAGAGCTCTAAACAACCTCACTACCAAGAACAAATACCCACTGCCAAGGATTGATGATATCTTTGGTCAGTTGAGCGGAGTGCAGCTATTTTCGAAGATAGACTTAAGGTCAGGTTACCATCAGGTATAAATAAAGAAGGAAGATATTACGAAGACAACTTTTCGGACTCGGTATGGTCAATTTGAGTTCATGGTGATGTTGTTTGGGTTGACTAATACCCCGACGGTATTCATGAATCTGATGAACAAAGTGTTCCACCAGTATCTGGATAAGTTCGTGGTAGTATTTATTGATGATATTCTGATATATTCAAAGATCCCGGAGGAGCATCTGAGGACAGTTCTGGAGACTCTCAGGAAGGAGAAGCTTTATGGCATGCTTTCGAAGTGTGAGTTCTTCCTTGATAAGGTTGAATTCCTTGAGCATGTGATCACAGGTGATGGAATCTCAGTGGATCCAAAGAAGATTTTAGTAATGGAGTCGTGGGCTACTCCAAGTTCAATGGCAGAGATCAGGACTTTTCTAAGGTTAGTAGGTTATTACCAAAGGTTTGTACAGGATTTCTCCAGGATTGCAGAACCGATGACTAGGCTGACCAGGAAGGATGTGAAGTTTATCTGGATTGAGGAGAGTCAAACTGCTTTTGAGGAGCTGAAGAAGTGGTTGACGACAGCTCCAGTATTGACATTTCCATCAGGAGAAGGTTTATTCACTATCAATAGTGATGATTCAAGGAAGGGTTTTGGTTGTGTCTTGCAGCAGAATGAAAAGTTAATTGTCTATACTTCTAGGCAATTACTTCATCATGAGAAGAATTACCCTACCTATAATTTGGAGTTGGCAGCGGTCATTTTTGCTCTAAAGTTGTAGAAACAATATCTATACGGAGAGCGTGTGGAGATCTTCATAGACCACAAGAGCTTGAAGTACGTGTTTGTAAAGTCCTACGTATTTTGGTACTGGGGCATGACATGTTTACCCAGAAAGAGATAAATATAAGACAACAGCAGTGGTTGGAGTTGATGAAGTACTTCGACATATCATAACAGTACCATCCAAGGAAGGCCAACGTAGTCGCTGATGCCTTGAGTAGGTATCCAGTGGCTATGTTCTTGACTACAGATAAATATTTATTGGCCGATCATGAGAGATTGGGTATTGAGGTACTGGTACCAGCTGTCGAGATGCAGATATGGTGACTGCAGATACAGTCAGAGCTGATGGACAGGATTTGAGCTACGCAGTATGATGATGAGTCTCTGAGGAGTATCAGAGCACAGGTTCGGATGGGATTATTCGAGGACTTTACTATTGCTGAGGATGCATCACTACGGCACGGTACCAGGTTGTGTGTGCCAAGTGGGACGTTGACTGAGAGGGTTCTTCAAGAGACGCATCGATCACAGTACTCTATACATCTAGGTGCCAATAAGATATATAGAGATCTGAGGGAGCATGTATGGTGGTATGGCATGAAGCGGGAGGGAGCGCACTTTGTATCCAGATATTGAGTGTGCCAGTAGGTAAAGGCAGAGAGGCAGAGGCCAGGTGGTTTACTTCATCCTTTACTGATTCCAGAGTAGAAATAGGAGCATGTTACTATATATTTTGTTTCAGGACTTCTGCATTCTCTAGGAGGTAAAGACGCAATTTGGGTCATCGTAGATAGGTTGACCAAATTAGCCCACTTCTTGCCTTTCAAAGTGTGTACGTCTATGGAAAAGCTAGCGAAGATGTATGTGCGACAGATTGTTAGATTGCATGGAGTTTCTATGAGCATAGTCTCGGATCTGGATAGTCGCTTTATATCCTACTTCTGGAGGAGTTTGCAGGCTAGCTTGGGCACCCAGCTCAAGTTCAGTACCTCATATCACCCCTAGACAAATGGGCAGTCGGAGAGGACTATTCAGACTCTCGAGGATATGCTTCGCACTTGTGTTTTGTATTTCAGAGGCTCTTGGGAGGATCATCTTCACCTGGTAGAGTTTTCTTACAATAACTACTATTAGGCCATTATCGAGTTGTCACCCTTCGAGGCTTTATATGTACGAAGATGTCGCACTCCTCTATCTTGGGTTAATGTTGGTGAGAGAGTCTTGTTAGGACTGAAGATGATTGTGGATGCAGCTGAGACGGTAAAGCTCATCAGGGAAAGACTTCGGGTGGTGCAAGACATATATCGACATTGGGCCGATAACCACCGGAGACCTTTAGAGTTTGAGGTATAGATTTTGTTTGCTTGCTTTTGATTGCTTTATTTTAGATTGAGTGTTAATCTTGAGTTTTGTTCTAGGTGGGCGATCTGGTATTCTTGTAGATTTTTTTGACATAGGGCACTATTCGCTTTGGTGGAAGCAAAAATCTTAGTCCAAGGTACATCGGACCCTTCAGTGTTCATGCGAGGGTCGGTGTAGTGGCCTACAGAATAGACTTGTCGTGTGCATTAGAGGGAGTGAATTATGTGTTCCATGTGTCGCAGCTGAGACGGTGCATGGCAGAGCCTAGTCACGTATTGGATTACTCAGAGATCGAGGTAGGCCCAACTCTCAGCTACCCAGAGCAGCAAGTAGAGATTCTGGATTAGAGGGAGAAGGTGCTGCGGAATAAGACGATTCTCTTGGTGCGCTTCACGTGGAGGCATCACTCTCCGTAAGAATATACTTGGGAAAGGAAAGCCGAGATGCGCGAGCGATACCCTTATCTCATTAAGTCTTGAGGTATCATTCTTTCTTACTTGCTGTGATTATTTATTGTAGTGCTACATTCTTCCTTAAATTTTGAGGACAAAATTTTTCTAGGGAGGGTAGACTTGTCACTACCACATTTCTAGATGAGAGTATTTTGGTCATTATTATAATTATTATTTAGTAATTAATATCTATTTAGATTATGCTATATATTTAAATTGTGCTTGCGCTAATTATTATTTATTAGTGGGCTAGCCTATGTTTATTGGACTTGTTATTATTGGATCCATTAGTTAGTCATGACAATATTTTGAGCCCAACATGAGACCAAGTCCATTAGACCATCTTTCTTAGTTAATTAAGGAGATTAGTTTAATTTGTATTAGTTTAGATCATTTCCCTTATAGCCCTTATTAATTATTATTCATAATTAGATGGAGAGGGGCACCTTAGACATTTGTTGTTGCTTGGAGAAGAAGGAAGGGGGGCCGGCCATATAAGGCTCTTCATTCTCTCCCCACTTCATTAGTTTTTTTCAATTAGATCCTCAATTATGTTCTTCCCCAAATTGACTCATCCCTCCACAAATTTAACCCAATTAACAATAATTCCCTCTTAATTTTATCATCTAAGAATCATTGGAGCTTGGAATCCAAGGATCACTTCAAGGAAGAGGAATTGGCAAGGAGATCGTGTCCTAATTGTCTATTGAGTATATTATTGGGAATCCATCTCACAATAGATAAATTCTGAATCTACCCCTTAAATTAGACTATAATTCATGCATTTAACCAATAAGAATTATTCTTTGGCTTAGGACTACCCATAGGATCAAGAATTAGGTCCATATAACTTGTACTATGGAAGTTACATGGTAATTTGTTTCCAATTAAGAAAAATTATGAGATTGACATATCAATTGTGTGTCGTGAAGCCAATTAGATCTAATTAGACTTAGATCAGGGTTGTGGGACTTGGTACGTGTCCACAATTAGATACGAGTAGGCTGTGTCACGGTAATTTGTTATATGGTGTTATACGAGACTCATTTTTGGTGTTTTGTATGAAAGCTCTTCAATTCTTAGTGTAGCAGGTTGTATTAGTTATTATATTAAGTATTTGATATATAAGAATGAGTATTATATATTATTTGGGAATTTGGTACATTTTTGGATACGTATCATTGGGTATCCTATATGTGCATGCCATGTGTTTGATTTTAATATTCATAGTGTGTGTATGGTGTGGTATGTGTGTATATATATATATATGGATGAAGATATATGTTGATAGTTATATATTTGATGAGGTTAGTGTTTAGTGTATTGGTGAGTATGTGTAATGTGAGTGAAAGTGTATGTGATTGAAAGAGCTAAGTGTGCCTATAGGTATCAGTTATGAGGGGAGCTCGGGTATCATCCTACAGCAGCAGTAATAGCAGTATTAGTAGAAGCAGCATAGGCAGCAGCAACAGCAATAGCAGTATTAGTACTAGCAGCAATAGCATTATTAGTAGCAGCATCATAGGCAGCAGCAGCAATAGCAGTATTAGTAGCAGCAACTAGGTGCAACAGCAGCAGCAAGATGTATTGGCAGCAGTGTTTGAGCACAGGTAATAGGGGGTATTGGCATGTTGTGCACTCGAGTAAGGGGGCTCTGTCTGAGCAAGGACAGTGGCATCTAGCAGTGAGTAACAACAACAACAACAATAACAATAATATGTTTGCTGCTGTGGTTGTAATTGTTATTTTGTTGTGGTCTCCAGTAGAGGTTATTTAATGCCTGGGTGAAAGAAGCTTTAGTAGTATCAGCAGAAACTGATACTAGTGTATCAGAAGTAGGGGGAATTTGATTATTCAAGTGTTAAGATGGATTATTAGTTGAACAGTATGTGGGTGATTGTGAGGATAGCTTGTTCAAAGTATTATGTAGTGCCAGTGAAGGAGAAGTATTGTAATAGATTATGGGTTGGAATCAAATTAGAATACCTGGTATTTGATTACTCATCATATGTGGGTATGTAAGTACTAAGTACTTATGAGATACTAAGATATTAGATGAGTGTTAATATAAGTGAGATAGCCTAGTTTAAGTTAAGATAATAGATACCAAGTAGTAGTTAAGCATGTATCTATTAAGTAAGGTAAGAAATAGAGACGACTATATATATAAGTTATACATATATAGGTATTGGGTAATACTACCTAGTATAGCTAAAATAACTTAATGTTAGCTAGTTAGTAGCTCATAGGATTCTAATATATTAGTGTAGGCCTAGAGTTGACCATGTTTGACCCAAAAGTCAACCTTGACATAGTTTGACTAGTGAGACCTAGTATGGACCTAGAAAGTCATCTTTAGTGTATTCTGCCTCATTTCTCACTTTATTACACTAAGTAACATGATGTTCATATTGATGTATATGTGATACTAGCTCGGATACAGAGATATACTATTTGCTCAGGACCACATGCGAGTACATTCTCTAATAGTTTCCTTATTTGATATCCTCTATGTTTCATATATTTCGTATTGATATATTTGATTCTTGACACGATGGTTTCACGGATTGTTATATATAGATCTTTGTCATGAGATATTATTGTCGTGGTTACTCAGTGATCGTTGTGTCGTGTTTCGTAATTACTCGGCGATTACCGTAATATCTTAGTTATTATATAGACCGTAATCATAGCGCATGATATTAAAGGTTGTACAGTGTCATATACGTATTATAACTTATCGTGATTTAGATCCGTGTACTAGTCGGGGGCTGGAAAAGTTTTAGTGGATATGTGATCATACCTTATAGCCCGTGATTTAGTTTAGCCCGTGATTGTTAGCAGATCATGCAACTCATGCATGATCATGATAACTCATCTTATATATATAGCCCGTGTTAGGCCCAAGCCAATCATATTATCTTACTAATATTTCAAGGCACATTTATATATATTGTTTCCTCTATTCCAGTTTATTACAATATTATTCCTCAACATATTGTTCTCAGTTCTTGCCATTATATATCGTAATACTCTTTCTCGTGAAACATGCTAGTTCAATTACTTCCATCATTTATGTTCATTGCTATTACTATTTTATAGTTTCTGTTAATTATTGGAACTGCTATTTGGGTTGTACTACGCTCCAATCCTGACTGGATATATTTTTCTGATAATTTATTAGAGGACTGGTGTCCTACGCACTACGGGCTACAGGATGGCTAGCTAGTTGAGTTATCACCCGTAGAGCCGGTTGAGTTAGTTCCAGCTGTTGATGAGGCATAGTTAGTTTATTCTTGATTGTATATGTCAGCTAGACTTTGGTATTGTATTATTATTTGATGTCTTGTGTTGAGATTAGACTTGGACTTGTGATGTATTTGTGACTTTATTCTTTTCTATTATTCTATATTGTGCCACATCATCCTCTAGTTTTTTTATTGTGATTGAGTATTGTTTACCATTTCCATATTATCATATTTTTCACTACTTGGAGTTGAGATATCATGACAGGTACCTTATATATATTGTGTGAGATGTATAGATAGTATTTTTGACCTAAACAGAATTCTACCACCGATGCTGCGACGTTGGTTGGACGCACCTACGTACTTGTGCCCTTACACCGGGTGCGGGTCGTGACAAACTGGCAACCCAGTGTCTCCACCCTTACATACTTGCACTACACATACTTGCTTCCAACTATTTCAGTCCCTTATACTCCCTCACACATACAACACCAAATATATCCACAAATACTACACTCACATCCACACACTAACACACACAACCAATACCAATATCAATACAAATACCCCTCTACCAAACATCAAACACCCTCCATGTAACCTGAAGTATCAAACTACACCATAGTGCACCAAGATACTCATCAAAATACTATGATGCACGCATTCCTACACCAACACCACCATGGTATAACCTAAAATCACATGAACCATTAATTTATCTATATAATCTAACATAATATAACTAGAGTAACCAAGCATAGTACAAATAAAAGGAAATTAAAACCAAATGGCCCCAAAACCCCAAATTACCAACTCTACCTATACGTATCATGACCACAAATATATCCAAATTTAGACACAATGACACAACCACAAACTCAATTTGACACCAAAAGCAATAAAAGGGATACCACACAAATACTTGGTGGCCCAAATTCATAATTCTCCTAATTTTGGGCACAAAATCATTATTCTACAAGAGGAAAACTTAGATCCAGCAAAATAAAGGCTCTTAACATCTAGATCTAGCAATATAAAGTCAATTCCACCTATGAGAGGGTTCATATATGTCCAATGGGTGTTCTTAACCGTGAATTTGGTAGAAAATAGATAATTATCTAGGTTTTGTGTGTTTACCTTTGAAGAACTCCGAATTTGGACATGAGGAAGACGAATTGAACACGATCCTCAATGTCTAGACTCCTCTTCAAGCTTCCTCTTATGCTCCAAGCTCCTTGCTTTCCAGTGGAAGAAGAATGAGTGGTTTTGGTGGTGAATTAGGTTTGGAATTCAAATTCTAGATCTAGAAATTGGTGGAAAATAAAATAAATAAATGTGAAGTATCTTGGAGAAGAAGTAGAGGGAAAATAATTTAAACATTCTCCCCCATGTGCCCAGCCCCTATTGGTGGGTTTGGGTGTGGGTTCACATGGCTAATTGTCACTCTTCCCTCTAAATTTGAATTTAAAATTAAGAGCAAAATTAATCTAATTAGTTATGGAAAGCATCTAATTGATTCTAATAGAATATTTTCTTTGTGACACTTGGCATAATTAATTCTAATTAGCTATATTAGCAACTAACAATAATAGTTCTAGGCAACACTAACTAATTCTAAACTAACCACAAATATAAAATAATATAGTAAAATTAGCAACATGTAAATTATCAAAATACCCTTAAGGTGGAAAGTGGTGGTTACAACTTGTTCTTGTGCTTGTCAAATTATTGTCCAGTCTTGCATATCCTCGAGGAAAGTATCATGTCTAGGATGATTCTGCGGAATGGAACACCTGGAATCCTAAATGATAATGTTAAGTATGAATAAATAGCTTGATTAATTAGCTAATCGAGAGCAAAGAATCTCTAGGCTGCATGCAGTCTTGTTATCTTGTCGTCTTACCTGGATGGATTTGGAGCTTTCCATCGTGATGGGCACATTTCTAGCACACCGTTGAGTGGGAAAATCATGTACATGTATATTATTATTATCTCACCGTCGTATGGTGAAGACATGGCTCACCGTTGTTTGATGCATACTTGGGCTTACCGTTGTGTGATGCTACTTCGTTAGGATGCAGGTCATATTGGTTGTGCATCTGCCATAGATACTTACTTAGTTTTGATAGGATAGCTTGGACAGTCTACAGGGCATGCACCTTAGGAAATTCTCGAGATTGTATATGTTAGTAATTAAGATTTTTGATAAATCTAGTTAGCTAATGTAACAAGCCGTACTTCTTGATTGGCCGTGATTGATAGATGGTGTTCAATTCCTGCTTATGTCAATTCTTATTCTTGTACTTGATCTTGCCTTGGTTTACTTACATGCTTATTATCTATGCCATGTTCCCAAATTTTTGCCAACTCTGTTGGCGAAAATATGACTATGAGTTTTTTTTTTCTGTTGGTTTTTTGTTTTGGGTTTGTTTTAGTTTATTTTTTGGGTTTTTTGTGTGTTATTTTTTGGGATTGTTGGGTTTGGTTTTTTGTGTTGGTTTTGAGGGGTTTTATTATTCTATTAATGAAAACTTTCGATTGTTTATGAAAATACCAAATTATTTTATTTTATTTATTCTTGTAAAAAAAGTTTCATAACAGCTTGTTACCAAGCATTGATTGGATTGGTTTAAAAGTCGCTACTTAAAATCCTTCAAAGTCGAACCCCTCATAACTATTCATAAACGGTACTCTAAAAATATCTCATAACCGCTACTCCCACAATTGTCAAGCAGACCCTTAAAGTTTCTACCGTAATCGAAAGTTAAATCGATCTTATTACGATTAGTAAATTATTTTATAAATAGACAATTTTATCGTTATATATATATATATATATATATATATATATATATATATATATATATATATATATATATATATATATTCTCGTTCAATTTTTAATCATCTTCACACAGATATATTATAGGGTTGTTTGATATTACCCCCCTCTTAGAATAGGTATATTGATATTACCCTCCTGTTAAATTAAAAGTTGAGAATACCCCCCTGAAAGTGTCGTTAATGAGTTTTGAAAGTGTTGTTAAAGAGTTTTTAACGACACTTTCAGGGGGGTATTCTTAACTTTTAATCTAACAGGGGTTAATATTAATATACATAATCTAATACGATGGTAATATCAAATACATAATAAAGTGTGAGGGACCGGAGACACCGACATCATTTTTTTGCAATTCTATAATTTTTTGAAGTTCGTCAAACGGTGAAACTACTTATCCCATAGTACTTTTAACTACAGTCATTTTGGCACAAGCTGGGCTCGTTTCGATCTTTCAGTCAAAAGTTATGATACTTTAACGTTTTAAATTTTATACTTTTGTCTGTAACATGTATGTTTTGTTTCGGATAAAAAATTTTCTACACGAATTGTGTTACTCTCACGAAAACATACAAATCGACTTATTGTTTGACGAAAAAAGATTTCCGAACAAATAGTTATTGTCGTTCGAAATCTGCTTGACGGCAGACGTAATTTTCTTACGGTAGAAAAATTTTAAATTTTTGGATGTTCAATGATAGCATATTTTTATTTTGGATGTTAAATTTTATTTTTTTCAAATTTATTTAAAAAAATTATTGTTACAACAATTTTTTTTTAAAAGAACTAAACCTAAGTAAAATAAACCAAACAAAAACAAAACCAAACCACTCATTTTTCCAAAATTAAAAATTAAAAATTAATAAAAAATACCAACTCACCCAAAATTAAAACCAAATCAACCCTCACCTACCCACCGGCGGGTCAAAGTGCTGAATTTTCGCCAACTTAGCTGGAAAAAATTTGGCACTCTCGATTTTCGTCATCCGAGATGGCGATACCTATCGTCAGTTCAATTTTTTCAAAAATAGTATCGTTATAGTTAATTTATTTTAAAATATTTTCTGTACAGTAAATTTTCTGTTTATTTTGTTGGGTTTGGAACATATTCAGTTTTATTAATATCTGATTATAACATATATTCCTTTGGATATTAAATTTTGTTTATTGTTTATTTCTTGAATTTTTGGTTGAAAATACTATTGTATCATTATTGGTAAAAAAAAAATATATATAATATGAACATTAGCGTTGAGGGCACCATTTTTAAAGTTTATCTCAGATCTCAAAATCTAAAGTCCGACAATGATTAGAAAATATTATCTATTCAAACATCAAAAATTGTTTTTCAGTAAGTTTCTACAGACAACAATCAAAAGAGTAGATATTTTACCTTCATCCGCTAAAAATTTACTTTTGCACCACCGAGCCAAAATAGCCCATGAAGAGCTAGCACCAGAGCATGGGAAAAAAGAAAATAAAACTACTGTTAGAGAATCTAACAATAATCCTCTTCTCTCCAAAATAGTCTCTCAAGAGCAGTGAAAAAGAAGAAAACTACTCTTAGAGAATCTATTGTTGCCGAATAGTCCCTCTTCTGATATGCTGTCTCTCTCTCTCTTTTCTGGACTTCTGTTGTTTGATTTGATATGGAGTCCACCAACTAACCCAAGAAAATCAGAAGCCTCTCCTCCTCCCTCTCTGCAGTAATCAGTTACTTGTCGGTTTTTTGCATGACATAACTGTGCGTGACGATGGAAACTATTAACTGAAGGCAATAAATTTCTACCTATAGGTTGCACGTGAGAGGGAACTATTTCTTTTGTTTTATTGTTTAAAGAGCATCACATAATAATATAGCATCACAAATCACAACAGCAAAATATATATATATATATAACATATATATTAATTAGCAATCTAGTATTAAAACTACCAAATATCAATAGCAAAAGTATTACTATCGTTAGGATTAAAAAAAATATCGTTACAGAAGATAATAATAACAAAAGGTCTATTATTTGTAACAAATTAATGTATTAAGGTTGGGTTTGAAATTGTTTCCCTTGAAAAGTACTAACATTGTGCTTGGAAATTTTGGTGGATTTTTTTTTTTTTTTTTTTTTTTTTGTGAAAACTGAGAGTGGAGGAAGAAAAATAAAAGTAAATTTGATTTTTTTTTTCCTTCTTTTATTTGGATGAACAAAAGTAAAAAAATAAAAGTATAAAAGTTTATATATATATATATATATATATATATATATATATATATATATATATATATATATATTGTGGATAGAATATAATTATTATTTAGTTCTTGGTATTTTCAAATTATATTTATACTTACTTTTTTGAGGGATAGTTGGATAAATTCTTCTAAAATTCTCTCATCTCTCTCAATTTTCTCCTTCCTTTCGAAATTTTTTTTTTAGTGGGACCCACATAAATTATTTTCTCAAAATTTTCTTTCCCATTTATCCTCCCCTTCCCAAACACTACCCCTTTTAATTTTTCTATCACTTTTTCCTAACTTTTTTGTTCCTCCCATTTTTCTTCCTTCCAAAACAATGCCTAAGAGTTCTTTTTCGTAATAAAAGTTTATTAAAGAACTTTCAAAATAACAAACAACGATAAGTGAAAACTTACTATTGGGAATGCAGTGTGATTCGAACCGGAGTTAACCCGTGAGGTGCTATATTGTACTGGATCCATATGCTTTAAAAATAAATTTTAATGTAAGGCCTTAACCAATCTCAAGTATCCCACTTCCTATTCGATGTGGAACCTAATTATTACTCATGATGATCCAATTTTCTATTTGATGTGGGACTAAATTATCAATTGTATTGTCACCCCCTTTTGAGGGCTCAACCGAAAATAAGATACAATACAACAATCTTCAACTTAACTCGTTTCGTTGACCAAACAACCAAGGACACCTCGGCTACATTTACTCGTTCTCGCTAGCCGAGCACCTAAGAGATCCATCATATTGTCATCATTATCCGTTCGACCACAAAAACAGACTGACACGTTCATCCACATCATCACTATGTGCCAACCACATCATCACTATGTGCCAACTACATCGACTTGCTCCTCCTTGGACGTGTCGTCTCCATCTTTGAATTCAATCTATAGTTGCCTCTATCCTTAAATCTGATTTGCTTTCAGACCACCTTGTAGAGTATGCTCCTACTCCACCTTGAGAAGATGGTCCATATAATCGGTATACGGTCCGATTATACGTATAAAACGTTCAGCACAATCTGTCTCGAACTAATTAGAGCCACCCAAATTAGCTCTTGTAAGTTTGGGTTCTGATATCATTTATTGGGAACACGGTGTGGCCCGAAATGAATTCGAACTGGAGTTGATTCATGAAGTACAATATTGGACTGAACCCATATGTCTGAATAAATTTCAATTATCTACATCTCAATTCTACTTCCTACCCGATGTGGAACTAAATTATCAACTCTATTGTCACTTTCTTCGTAGAGCTCGACTAGAAACAAGATAACAATTCAACACTTACTAATGTAGAGGATAAAAATGTAAGACTTTAATGGTTAACAAACGGGTTAGATTCAGACCATTAACATGTCATCCAAAGTGTCCGATCCGACCCGATCCGACCCGGTCCGGTTGTCATCCCCGGCCCTACTGCATCTCCCAACTAAAGTCCCTCTGAATCGTGGTCCTCTACATGGTTGCATCGGTGAATAGTAAGTATTAAAAATTGGTAATGATGCTGCACATTCATTAGCTTTGACTGGAGGTTTAAATTGGCTCGTTTGTCTAAGCATACATTTTCATCACCCCATTAGTATTTTGTGTCAATGTTCCCAACAACAAATGACTAAAGTAGGGATATAATTATCTGATAATTGTCAACAGGAGGCTAGAAAAACCCCAAGTTGTTGACTGGTCAATGGGTCAATCCTAATCAATATTCCAGTTGATGAAATAGTGACATTTATTAGTGCTTCATTTGGGCTAGCGCTGAATCCCATCTATTTTCAAATGTCTCACAATTTGAACTATTTCTTCGAATATAATTTTATAAGTCGTAGTTATCAAAACAATTTTTTAAAGTTTTGAACAAGTGGTATAAATTTTAACATAATATTCAAACAATTCAAATTTGAATCTCCTTGAAGTTTTTTTTTTTTTTTTTAAAATATCACGTCTCAGAGCTAGAATACTAGAGAACGAAGGAATATGCCAGGCCAACTACGTATCTTAAAGTACACATGTATCCCAATTTACGATCACGGCTGTATACGACATATGAGTTACTCTATAATCTAACGGTCTAACTTAAGTCAAGCAACCCTAGCAGGACGACACTATTTGGAGGTCAGGAGAGTATAGTAGAAATTTTCTAGTGGGTAAGGTTCAAATCCCGCAAGATTTTTTTTTTATTGTTTGGCGCCCCAACATTATTTTAAAATATTTTTTAATTTTTTTGGTTTATAGTTTGCCACCCCCAACCATTACTTTCCAGTTCCGTCCCTGAATCCTACATATCTCCATCACTAGCAAACATTTAATAGTAAAGAGTTCGAAATAATGGATATATAGACGATCAATGAGATCGTCAATCAGGCCGATCGCTGATCGAATTGACATTCAAATCAATCGCTCAAACTGGATAATACATGGCTGTTATGGTGGCAAGAAATTGCACATGCGATATACTACTGTATATTGTTCGGGTAGAAAACAACAATAATTCATGATAAGATAAACTAGAACATAGGAGAAAACAGCTCGAGAAAGCGATATAAAATAATTAGGAATCCTGTATAAAAAAATATCCCTATTCTAGACAATCCGAGATAAGATCGAATATGGGAGACCCAACCGTTTGATCGCCACAAAATTGGACCCGCACACTCACAATATTGCATAGATATTATGTGTCAATTTTCAGGACAATCTGTCACGCCATAGTACCAGAATTCGGAGACAAACATGGCCAACTACCCAGTACAAGGTACTATACATCGTACGACGATCACGACTGTAGCTAGACAAGTGGGTGCATACTACAAGAAAGTCACTTAGGGTCACACAGAACATCTATTGTCTCAATCAGTCAAACAAGAATAGCAAGCATAGAACATGTATGATAAAACAGAAAGGCGTCCCAATCATCCCATCAAAATGTTCTAGAAATCAACTGTACAAAATAAAAAGCTGGCAGAGTAGCAAAAATACATAACCATGATCATCTGCAGTATGATTAATTACAATCATGTAAGAAAACTAAATGTCCAAATCTACGGCTAACAAGTATCGGTGGATAAATGCCAAAAAGAGAAAAATATACAATATCGAGCAGGGAAGAAGAAACTCCCTCATGTCCCTCAACAGCCATTCGTCTGGTGCACGCCATTATTCAGAGAAAAGTACGCTGGATCCTCGGGTACTGGCTCTAAACCTGGCTATGCAAAACCAGTAGGGTTATACCCCAAATAGCAAGTACCCCAAAGGAAACACGAATATAGAAACAAAATCATAGGAAAACACACACACACACACACACACACACACACACACATACATATATATATATATATATATATATATATATATATATATATATATATATATATATATATATATATATATATATATATATATATTTCTGTCTCGTAGTTTTGGCCCATAGACAATCGTGATAAAACAATCTAACCCTACAACCAAACAAGAAAAATGGTTAGACCATAGCACCATGATAGTCCATCTCCCTAAACTATTTAACAAAAGATACAACCATAAACAATTTCAATTACAACATTGGCCAATCACTTGTATGGATTGCTAGGTGGAGTCTGAGTTATCCCAGATATATTATGCATGCAATAGGAATCCTCAGATCGAACCATATTCTAGCAAGGCTAGCCGAGCCATGATAATTGTCGCATAGCCTGTAGTAATTATGCGTCAGTCCCTTATAAGGCCACCGTGCTAAGATCGCATATAATAGATAGTCAATATAATAGTCGGATATCGCAATACACTAATGAGAATTTAAACAATATCCAAATCGGGGCAGCCTTCACTCCCCAGACGATTGATGGTAGCTAGTTAAGCACGATCTTGGGATTCCTTCCCTCCCAATGCTGTGCATATTTTTAGTTGCATAGTTAACCCTATGGTTCTCTGGAATGACATCACGTGGTTACATGTTATTCTCTTTATATGTCGTAACACAATACGGACACACTGGATACAAATCCACTTTGTCACTTGGCAGTTTAATTTGGATTCATCTAGCGTGATGCAGCAATTAAAATAAGTCCTAGGCATGCTTGGTTATTGACCAACTATCTTGTCCATGCTTGAGGAATCGTATCATATCACATGTCCCATAGCACGAAGGTACACCTCAGTGTCGCGTAGGAATACTTAGCACGTGGGAACACATAACATATAGTAAGTATATCAGCACGGATACTAATAGTCGAGTCAAGTTATCAATCTTTGGTAAATCACATGAGTTCTGCCATACAGCAATACATTGGTCATGTCAGGCACATAGGTAGTCAAATTCACTTGACGCATGGTCTATTTCTACACATGGTCGGGTCAAGTACATAGTCAGGCCCAGCACATAGCTACTGAGTCTCACTTATAGTCATCACGATCACTCATACATTCATCAAATCCAATAAAATATCCAAACCAAGCAAAACAATAAAAATGTGCGTGCAAATAGCTCGCCTCATAGACAACTTGCCTTATGGACTGCTTGCCTCATAAAAAAACTTTCCTTATAGACTGCTTGCCTCATAGACAACTTGCCTCATAGACACCTTGCCTTATAGACACCTTGCCTCATAGACAACTTGTCTCATGGACAACTTGCTTCATAGAAAGCCTGCCACATGGATTGCTTGCCTCATAGACAACTTGTCTCATGGACTACTTGTCGCATAACATGTTCGCCGCATAGACTTGATCGTCGCATAACATTTTGTCGTATAGACATGATTGTCGCATAGACATGCTTGCCGCATAACATGCTCACCGCATAGATGCTCGCCGCATATACATGCTTGTCTTCTCCAAACAGAAAGTTCTGCCATGGCGGAAAGCTCAAAACAAAAAAAATTATTTTCTTCATAAATTTTTTATTTAAACTCCAAATCAAGTGAACCAAAAGTCAAAATTGTACGAAATTGAATGCTCTATCACGTGGAACAACTATTTTTTGAAGATACCAAGTTTAAAGAGATCAAAACCAATAAATCATATGGAACACATGAAAATCCAAATCCTTAAATGTAGATCTACTCATATCCATCCATCAAAAATAAAAAACTCCAAGTATTAAAAGTGCTTAAAATTATAATACATACATATTAGATTAATAAAATGCAAGGTAAAAATAATAATTAAAATCTAAGGGTTTTTTCCATGTCATGCAACGTGTACTTGGCTAAAATGAAGAAAGAGAGAAAAATGAGAGAATGCTGGAAGAGAGAGAAAGAGGTTGACTTATATAGTTAGGACTTGAGGTTTAGACGATAGGTCTAAATCATGACCAAACCAACCCAAACAAATAAACCATTGACCAATCTAAACCAAAGAATTGATCTAGTCTCCATGCAACCTAATTATCATGTAAGCAAGAAATAATACGTTCCAAATACGTATATCAAAAATGTTAAGTGACATCTCTACCCACCATAGAAAAATTCCATCCTCAAAATTCAAACCCAAGGCTAGCTAGAGAAATCACAACAACAACTATGTTAGCTACAAGCACATCTACACATGCAATAAATTCTATTACATAATAAAGAAAAGCAACATCACAGAGCATGGATGAACGAATCACAAGATTTGACATACGAAGGCATAGAAATAATTATACCTTCTGAGTCAAAGAGGTGAGGATACCGAGACCGGATATCTTCCTCGTGCTCCTATGTTGACTCTCCCAAAGGGTGATGACCACAAGCAACTAGGACAAGACAAATAATTCGATTCTTGAGCACATTCTCCCTTCGGTACAAAATGGATACGGGTTGCTCCTCGTAAGATATGTCGATACCAATGACTAGCTCAGAATATTCGAGGATATAACTAGGATTCGGGACATACCTATGCAACTGAGATACATGAAACACATCGTGCACCTCACGTAGAGAAGGAGAAAGGGCAAGGCGATAACCAATATTGCCTACCCGCTCGATGATATCGAACGGACCGACGTATCGCGGACTAAACTTCCTGCAGACCCCAAATCTAATGACTCCATGGGTTAGCAAAATCCATAAGAACACGTTGTCGCCAATACAAAACTCTAAAATCCTACAGTGCTCATCGGCCCAATGTCGATGCCTGTCCTACACAACCCGAAGTCGCTCTATAATCTTCTTGACAACGTCTATTGTTTGCATGATCATCTTGGGGCCTAACATCTTTCGCTCACTAATATTATCCCATGCCAAGGGTGACATGGACTTTCCTCTATATAACGCCTCGATGGGTGCCATCTGAATACTGGCCTGATAACTATTGTGGTACGAGAACTCAACGAGATGAAGATGTTCCTCCTAAGACCCTCCAAAATATAAAGTAAAATCCCATAACATGTCCTCCAATGTCTGGATGGTTCTTTCTGACTGTCCGTCTATTTGAGGATAATAAGCGGTATTGAACCTCAACTTGGTGCCTAGACTCTGGTGCAAGCTCTTCAAAAAATTAGAGGTGAACTGAGTATCTAGATCTTATACGATACTTACATCAATACCATGCTATCTTACTATCCATCGCATATATATCTCTGCTAACTTCTTAGTAAACTGTCCTACTCGAAAAGAAAAAAAATGAGCTACTTTTGTAAGTCGATCCACTATCACCCAAACTGTATCACGACCATTCGGGGATATAAGTAAGCTGGTCACAAAGTTTGTCATGATATAATCCTACTTTCAATCTGGGATAAGAAGCAGTTGTAATAATCCTTCCAGTATCTGTTAGTCGGCCTTCACTTGTTGACATACCAAACTTCGAGAGATGAATCGCGCTATCTCACTCTTCATCATGTTCCACCAGAAATGTTGCTTGATATCTTGATAGATCTTGGTACCCCCAGGATGAATTAAATACGGGAAACTGTGTGCCTCGATCATAACTTTTTGTCGGATATCTCTGCTTAGTATATAGAGACGATTTCCAAACCTAAGAGTTCTGTCCTGATGAATTGTCAACTCCTTCTTGCGACCAGACTCACACTCTGCCCGAAGCTTCTGGATATGCGGATCCTTCTCCTGAGCTATCCTGATCCTCTTAACAATGGTAGACTGAATATGTAAACTTGCCAACACTCCTACGTCTTATGGAAGTACTATCTCAATACCCATCTCTTGAAGATCTTTTATGATATGCTTCTGTGATATCAACATGTATGCACTGTCCCTCCTACTAAGAGCATCTGCTACCACATTCGCTTTGTCTGGATGATACTGAAGTTCCACGTCATAATCCTTCAACAATTCTAACCACCTCCTTTGCCTCATTTTCAAATCTTTTTGAGTAAATACATACTTTAAGCTGTTGTGATCCGTTAATATTTTTACCCGATCACCATACAAATAGTGCCTCCATAAATTAAGTATAAAACCACAGCCGCCAGCTCTAAATCATGTATTAGATAGTTTTTCTCATGATCTCAAAGCTGCCAAGATGCATAAGCTATCACCCTTCTATGTTGCATCAAAATACACCCGAACCCATTGCCAAATATGTCATAATACACTATAAGTCCTCTGAAAACTACTGGAAGCATGAGAATAGGTCCAGAAATAAACCTCTTCTTCAATACCTCGAATGATGTCTGACATTATGTTGACCAAACAAACTTAACCTCCTTTCGCTTCAAAAGGGTCAATGGTGCTGAAATCCTTGCAAAGTCTGCTATAAATATCCTGTAATATCCTGCTAATCCCAAGAAACTATGTACCTCTACTACTGTCTTAGGAACTGGCTAACTCTCTATGGCCTCAACCTTCTTCTGGTCTACTGCTTCTCCTTCTCCAGAGATGATGTGACCCAAAAATGATACATGATCTAACCAAAACTCATACTTGTTGAGATTTGCATACAACTGATGTTCCCTCAAAATTTATAAGACCTTTCGTAGATGCTATTCGTGCTCTTCTTTGCTACTGGAATATATTAGAATGTCGTGTATGAAAACCACTATGAACTGGTCTAGGTTTGAAATAAAAATATGGTTCATCAAATCCATGAATACCGCGGGAGCATTGGTCAATCCGAATGGCATAACTAAGATTCGTAATGCCCATATCATGACCTGAATGCTGTCTTGGGTATGTCTTGCTCCCAAACACTTACTTGATGATATCCTGACCGAAGGTCAATCTTGGTTAAAATCTTAGCTTTGCTCAATTGATCAAATAAATCATCTATCCTTGGTAATGGGTACTTATTCTTTATCGTTACAGCATTCAATTGCCCATAGTCGATGCACATTCTCGTTGACCCATCCTTCTTCTTTACTAAAACTACTAAAGCTTCCTACGGTTATCCACTGGTTTAGATAAACTTCTTCTCCTTCAACTCTTTAACGTGTTGGTAAAGCTTGTCTAGTTATGATGGTGACCTCTGGTAAACCTTACAAGATATTGGTCCTGCTTCAGGCATCAATTCTATACAAAACTCTACATCTCTCACTGGTGGTAGCCCTGGGAGTTCTTCTAAGAAGACATCTAGAAACTCCTTGACTATCTCAGGAATTTATTCTTATGCTATTACTACCGCTACAATCCTCTCTTCATGTTGGTCTTCCACAGATCTATCAAAGACAAAGTCTTTCGTGCCTGGAATACTAAACAATACCCTACTCTTATGGAAATATATCGTAGCATAACTGTCACTCAGCCAGTCCATGCCTAGGATAAAGTCAAAGTTACCCATAGGAAACTTGATCAACCGTGCAGGTAATGAACGTCGACACACTACGATTGGACATGCAATACATACCCTACTAACTTCTATGAGCCCATTACCAGTGAGTATGTTCAACCACTCTGGCAATGCCTTGAACTCCAATCCAATGCGTGTCGTATATCTTGTAGATATAAAAGAATGAGATACAACCGAATAAAAAAAAAGATGTAGTAGGAAAAGATGCAACAGAGATGTACCTGCTACCACATCTCCCAATGCCAAAGCCTCCTCCAGAAATAAAGTGAATGCCTGCCCCTGGCCCTGCTGCGCTCTTTGATGCTACCTCCCTTGGACATGTTGTTGTGGCCTCTATTGGCCTGCTGCTGCTTCCTCTGCTATTGGTACATCTAAGTCTGTGTCGGTAACGGACGCTGAGCCAATGGCCGTAATGATACTACCGGCTCTTTGTGCTGAACTTCCCCTAGTGTTGGCAGAGCTAAAAATTGTTTGACTGGCCCTCATGTCCTCTACATTATCGGATAATTGGTAATCCGATGGTCTGGACTACCATACCTCATACACAACCCATTATCGTTCCTATATATATTTCTAGTATGGACTCCCTTGCCATAGTAAGTATACCCCATCGGTGCTCCCTAACACTGCTGCTGTTGTTGCTGCCTCAGTTGCTGCTGATTTGGTTCTGTTATTGTCGAAACTATCGCCCTCTATGGCACTGAATAATGAATATAAACGTCAGGTGATGGTGCTGACGTTCAGGGTACTCCTCCGCTTCCTTCTCCACTCTGAGAATGTGACTTTTTCTAGCCTCCCGTCCTCGCCGACAATCTCTACATAGTAAGATCATGCCTTCAAGCTGCTATAAGTACTTCTTTATAAGTCTAGTAGTCGTTACGCTCTACCAGTTGTAGAATCTCTAGATGAGTCATTATTGGAACCCCATCGCTCTATCCGACTCCGTAGCCATCATAGTCGGAGCGAATCTATTCAGCCTACAAAACTCGGCTGCATACCCGTCTACAGTCCTACCGGCCTGCTTGAGGCCGATAAATATCTGTTAGAGCTCATATTGCATTACGAATACAAAATACTTAGCCTAAAACTGTCCTAAGAGATATGACACCTCAAGACAACCTCCACTGACGCCCATCAGTCACGGGCAAGGTCTTGAAGCTACAATCAGACCTGATCAATTTGTTACTCAGTCAAAATCTTTGCTGCTGCCAAGATAACTTCGATGTTTTGGAGCCACATGTTTGCCCTGATGGCGTCCTCTATGCCATATAATTATCTCAGGTTAAGTTGGCAAAATCTGACCGATGCCGCCGAATCTGTCCTTCTGTCTCTCTTTAGAGCCGTTTGTAACCCTTGATTCAGTAAGATATTTTGTTCCTGTTGCCGAAATTACTGATGATGCTGAGTTGCTAACATCCCTTGGATGATCTCCAATAATGTCGGAGTGTCAAGTATTGCTGGTACGATTAGAGGTACTAGGATATCTGGGGTTTGTCGTTCAATATGATCTGCTACTATTTTGACTGTTTTGACTTGCTCAATCACTGGCTCAACCCGAACCTGACTTAGAGCAGGTGCTATATCTCGCGGGGGACCCTGACCTGCCAGATTCGCTGCTCCAGTAACTGAGAAAGCCCTAAAGAAAGTATAAGAAATATCAAGAACATGACGAAAAAGATCAATAAAATAATTGATTCGATAGTCAAGTAGGACATCGAGAATTTTTTTTAGGATTTCAAAGGCATATGTTTGATTGAGACTTCTATGAACATAACACCCCACAAGTCTTAAAGTACATGCCTGCATGGGCCACTACTAAAACCTTGTCATGCTCCAGTATCGGAATATGTGTCACTACCATATTTTCTAGAAAATGGTATTTTAGTCATTTTATAATTAAATAGATATTATGCATGTTGAATATTTATTTATTGTATTATTTATTTTTTGTTAGATGTTAGATTTTATTTTGAACTTCTGTTAGTAAATCTAACTAGTTTAGATTAGATCCATGGACCAACATTTAATTTTAATTAGATTTGAGCCTAATAGTAAGCCTATTCATTAGGAGGATGGTTAATTAGTTAAACCAATTGGACTAGAACCTTCTCTCCTTAATTAATTTCTTTATGACAAGCCCCAAGGGGTATTATGGATATTTTATAGTGCCTTTGAGTAGGGGGCAAGGCTGGCCACTACATAAGGGGGTGGAGACTCTCTCTCCTCTCTTTTCTTCATTCCAAATCTAGATATAGAATTTTTCTCTTCCAAATTTCTTCATCCCTACCAAAATTCTCTTCCAATTTCTTCTCTACTCATCATTGGAGGCTATTAGAATAAAAAAAAGCAATGATCTACAAATAGAAAGCAAGGATCTATAAGAAGGAGCAATGATCTAGAAGTTGAAGGCTCTTGACACTCAATTTAGAGATTTTATTGGGAATCCATCTCTCAATCGGTATAATTTAGTTTTTACCCTCTAATTAGACTTTAAATCTATAATTTAATCATTAGGAACCCTCCTATGTACTAAGGCTATCCATCGAAATTGAAATTAGGTTCATAGGAGGCCTATGGAGAAGGTTATGTGATATTTTGTGTCAATTTTAGAAGAATTTCGAGATTGGCACATCATGTGTTTGTCAATAGGTCAATTAGACCAAATTGATATGTGTTTGGTTGTATGTGACTAGTATCGTATCCACAATTAGATACGTATAGGCTGTATACTGACAATTTGGAGATACATGTTGATTTTGGAGTTTTCTTTTGACACAGGGGTTTGAGCATTTCATATTTTGACACGGACACGTAGTTGAGTAGCTAACTCTTCGTATTATTCATAATTATGATTTTAGACTTGCTCATATCCTTCGGGGTATGTTTGGTGGTGTGGTGGACATGTATCGCAAGCATATCCTAGATCTAGTGTGATACGGGTGCGGTGCACTCCACATATTTGATGCTTGCTTTTTAATTCAATTTGCCATGGTTATAGCTATTATAATATTATAATTATAATTATAATTGTTATATGATATATATATATATATATATATATATATATATATATATAGTTATGTGTATGTTTCTATTTTTATTGTGATGTGTTGGTGGTCATGAGGGAATAGGAGAGTGCATGTGCATCAATAGTGTGGCTATGTGGTAATATATATAAAATATATATGAGTGAGTGAGTGTATGTGTGTAGTAGATGTGTGTATATGAGCAAGAGGGGAGAAGAAAGCAGTAAATAAGCAGTAAAAAGCAGCCAATATATAGCAGCAAAAGCAGCAACTAATAAGTAGCAGCAAAAGTGGCAACAAAAGTAGCAGCAAAAGCAGCAGCAGAAGTAACATGCTGAAGCAGCAGTAGCAGAAGCAATGATAAGCTGCAGTAAGCAGCAACAGTGGCAATAAGTTGCAGTAAGCTGCAGCAAGCAGCGATAAGCTGCAGTAAGTGGCAGTAGCTTGAGTTGTTATAGTTAAGTTGTGGATAAGTTAGGGTAAGCTAGTTAGTTTATATTGATAAGTTAGTAAATTATGTAAGTTAGTATATATATATATATATATATATATATATATATATATATATATATATATATATATATATATAAGCACTAGTTAATATTAGTTAGTATTTGTTTCTAGATTACCTTAAGCTACACCAAGGTAATGAGAATTTAGGTATTTTGGGTATGGGTATTGAATATCCGAAGGAGTATGTTAGTTTAATATAGTATTGTTATAAGTTTAAATGCATATTAATGTATAGTGAGGTGTATGGGTAGTTAGTTAATGTTAGATATTGGATTACTTTGTGATACCAAGGTAATGTCAAGGTATTGGTTTATACTCAAGGTATTGGGTTTGTGTATCAAGATGAGTGTGTAGGTGGTGTGATACCGCATTTGGTCCAAAAAAGTAATGTATCCACTTAGCATTAGTTTAGCTAGGAGTACTATATATTTTGTCTTGTATATATATATATATATATATATATATATATATATATATATATATATTATAGTATTTTTATATCTAATAACTTACGTATCTTATGATACGGTATTTTGTTGGTATCCTAGTATCATAGTATAGCTAGTATCGTCTAGTTACATATTGTATGGACCCAATATCTAGAGATGGACTCATACAACCTAGAAATAGCTAGTTTGACCAAGTTTGACTAGTTTGGCCTAGAGTTGACCTAGTTTGACTGTTTGACTTAGAAATGACTTTATGACCTAGAATTTGACTAGTTTAACTTATTTTTATTCTAAAACCTTGTATTAATACAATATTCCATATATAGGTCTGTGATACCAGATCGGATACCGTTTTGTATCATTTGCTCCGGACCACAGGCGAGTACATTCTCTGATAGTTTTCATTATTTGATTACTACTATAATTTAAGTATTTAGAAATGTTACTTATGATTCTTTGATACATTGGTACACATATTGGTATTATTATTGGATCGTCAGTCATGAGATGTTACCTTGATTATCGAGATGGTATCGAATATTGCTCCTTGTTGGTATTGGATAACATTGTATATTATAGGTTAAATATTGGATATATTGGCTAGTAACGTGTCATGATTCGATCCATCGTATCAGTCAAGGCAGAGAAAATACTAATTAAATATGTGATCAAGAACTATCGGCTAGTAGTGTAATCATTGCCTACTAACTAATCATACACTTTACGTATGGTTAAGTTAGCTCCTTAGTATAATCAATAAATATCCCAAGCTGATCACATATCTAGTTAGTATCTCAAACACATGATATATTGTAGATTCTATTTTTAGTTCATAGATTACCCTGTTCTATTTTCTGACATTATAGTTCATCTTCTTCATTCTTGTACGCATTAGTTTATATTTCTGTTGCTAGTTTTGCCTGTTTCTTCATTGTTCTTAGATTATCACTTATATTCTTATCGTATATAGCATTCCCTATTTTACTATTTTATAGTTTTTTTTCAATTAATTGGAATTGCTATTGGGTTGTACTTCGCTCAATTCCTGACTGGATAATATTTTTCAGAGGATCCGGAAGATTGGTGTCCGATGTACTATGGATCTTGACCTATAGATGGTACATACATGGACCTACTAGTTCTGGAGTGACTGTCGGGAGATTTAGCCGGAATCACTAGTTATCATAGTTAGTTTTCTTTAGCATTTTGGTACCAGATTTATTTTTTATGTATATTTGAGACTTAGATATTGTTTCTATTTATTGTTATTATATTTAGACTGTATAGTTATGTTAGACTTCTTTGATATCTTATCTTGCTATAGATTTATGATTGAGTATTATGTTGCATTAAGTTTATTGCCTTTTTTCTTAGAGTTGAGATATTATTGGCAGATTATACATTATTATGTGATGATTAGATAGTATAGTCGATATAGACAGTGTTATACCGCCGTTGCTGCGACGTAGGCTGGACGTACCCATATACTCGTGCCCCTTCACCTGGTGCGGGTTGTGGCAATAGAGACAGAAATAGCTAGCTACCCGGTATAAGATACTATACATCGTACGACGATCACGACTGTAGCTAGATAAGGGGGTAAATACTATAAGCAAGTCACTTAGAGTCAAACATAACATCTATTGTCATAATCAGTCAAACAATAATAGCAAGCATAAAATATGTATGATAAAGCTGAAAGGTGTCCCAATCACCCCATCAAAATATTCTAGAAACCAATTGTACAAAATGAGAAGCTGGCAGAATAACAAAAGTACATGACCAAGATCAGCTGCAGTATGATTAATTACAATCATGTAAGAAAACTAAATATTAAGATCTACGGCTAACAAGTGCCGGTGGCTAAACGCCCAAAAAAGAAAATATCGAGCAGGGATGAAGAAACCCACTCGTGTCCCTCAGCGGCCATCTACCTGGTGCGTGCCATTATTCAGGGAGAAGTACGCTGGATCCTCGGGTGCTAGATCTAAACTTGGCCATGCAAAACTAATGGGGTTAGATCCTAAATAGCAAGTACTACAAAGGAAGCACGAATAAAAAAAAAACCATAGAAAAATACATATATATATATATATATATATATATATATATATATATATATATATATATATATATTTATGTCTCGTAGTTTTGCTCCATAGCCTATCGTGATACTACAATCTAACCATAAAACCAAACAAGGACAAGGGTTAGACCATTGTACTATGATAGTCCATGTCCCTAAACTATTTAATAGAAGATACAACCATAAACAAGTTCAATTATAACATCGGCCAATCACTTGTATGGCTTGCTAGGTGGAGTCTGGGTTATCCCAAAGATATTATGCATGCAATAGGAATCCTTAGATCGAACCATGTGCTAGCAGGGCTAGCCGGGCCATGATAATCGTGGCATAGCACGTAGTAATTATGCACCGGTCCCTCGTAAGGCCACAATGCTAAGATCACATAGAACACATAGTACAATATAATAGTCGGATATCGCAATCCACTAATGAGGATTTAAACAATATCCCAATGGGGCCCAACCTTCACTCCCCAGATGATTGAGGGTGGCTAGTTAAGCACGATCTCGGGATTCCGTCCCTCCCAATTCTCTATAAGTTTTTAGTTTTCTAGTTAACCCTATGGTTATTTGGAATCCTTTGGCGTGGTCACATGTTATTCTTCTTATATGTCGTACCGCAGTACGGGCACACTGGATACGAATCCACTTTGTCACTTGGCAGTTAAATTTGGATTCATCCAGCGTGATACAACAATCAAAACAAGTCCTAGCCACTCTTGATTATTGACCAACTATCATGTCCATGTTGGAGGAATCGTATCATATCATATCTCGTATAACACGTAGGTACACCTCGGTGTAAAACATGTAATATAATCGCGTAGAAACACTTAGCACATAGGAACACATAGCACGTAGTAAGTATATCAGCACGAATACTAATAGTCGAGTCAAGTAACCAATCTTTAGTAAATCACATGAGTTCTACCACACAATAACACATTGGTCAAATCAGGAACATCGGTAGTCAAAGTCACTTGGCGCATAGTCTATTTCTTCACATGGTTGGGTCAAGCACATAGTTAGGCCCAACACATAGCTATTGAGTCAAATCTCACTTAAAGTCATCAGGATCACTCATATAATCATACAATCCAATAAAATATCCAAACCAAGCAAAACAATAAAAATATGTGCACATGAAAATAACTCGCCTCATAAATAACTTGTCTCATGGACTTCTTGCCTCATAGAAAACTTGCCTCATGGATACCTTATCTCATAGACAGCCTACCTCATGGACTACTTGCCTCTTAGACAATTTTCCTTATTGACTACTTGTCGCATAACATGCTCGTCACATAGACATGCTCACCGCATAGACATGATCGCCGCATAACATGATTGCCGCATAGAAATGCTTACCGTATAACATGCTCATCGCATAATATGCTCGCCCATAGATGCTCGTTGTATATATATGCTCGTCTTCTCCAAACAGCAAGTTCAACTATGGCGAAAAGCTCAAAACCAAAAAGTTATTTTCTTAATAAAACTTTATTTTAACTCTAAATCAAGTGAACCAAAAGTCAAAACTGCACAAAGTTGAATGATATATCACATGGAATAACTATTTTATGAAGATACCAAGTTTAAATAGATCAAAACCAAGAAAACACATAGAACCCAAAAAATCCTAATCTTTAAATATAGATATACTCATATCCATCCATGAAAATCAAAAACTCAAAGTATTAAAAGTGCTTAAAATAATAATTCACACATATTAGACTAATAAAATGCTAAACAAAAGAAATAAAATCTAAGGGTTTCTCCATGTCATGCAAGGTTTACTTGCCTAAAATGAAGAAAGAGAGAAAAATAAGAGAATGAGGGAAGAGAGAGAAAGATGTTGACTTATATAGTTACGGCTTGAGGTTTAGACCATGGGTCCAACTCATGACCTAACCAAGCCAAACGAATAAACCATGAACCAATCTAAACCAAAGAATGGGTCTAGTCTCCATGCATCCTAATTATCATGCAAGCAAGAAATAATTCGTTCCAAATACGTATATTTTCTCCCTGGGAGTGACACGATCGTCCTTTGAATATGTCACGTCCCAATATCCCGCAAGTTTGATCTCCTCAGTGAACGTGAATCACCATGTTGCAGCACTCCCGCAGGATAATCGTTCTCATCGGGGCATGATGTTGTGCGATCCTGGAGTTGGGCTAGCATAAGGCAATGACATCAAACATTATAGTTATCATCGAAATGACCAAGTTGCAGTAGAAGGATATAGTGTTACAAACAACAATATATCAGAGTATACGCAGCAAAGCTCTCAAGGTCCAAATGAAGATGCGACAAAGAATAACGCCATAATAGGTTTCAAAACTCTTGATTTTTATTTTGCCCACAGAGATACTTACCATTTCATATATCATGTCCCGTATAGCCAAGATGAGGCACTACACCTGTGTACCTGAAAAATATGCCCATAAACGTAGGTCAGTACAGAACTGTACTGGTGACCGAGATAACCCACGCTACTAAACTGATACTAAGTAACTAGTGAATGCAACCAATTATATGGTGATCTTTCTACTCGAACATAGATTTATTTTATGGCAGTGGCATATCATGTTAAGGAAAGAAGTAAAGCAGGTTAAGTATGCAAGCATTAACGTAAAGTAAGCAAAGTAGCATTTATCTCCAAACTCACCGAAACTAAGTATGTAAAACATTCCACTCAAATCTCGTAAGTAAGTGTGAACATATTGAACCACGTCATAATCCAATTCTCAAATCTATTCTCTATGTGCACACTCTTGCTCGAGGCAAGGTGACCTCCCGCCGCCTACTCAAATGCATAATCCCAAGCGATTCCTATCTATATGAATGTCAATGGCCAAGCCATAAAGGACTAATCCGAGGCATTTTGATCCGATCCAGCACTGAGTAGCTAGTCTGCCTGGTGGTCTCGAACCACAAGTACCGGTGCTTCGAAAGTACATTACTATTATTTTCTCCTTGGCCGAACGGTCCTGATGCCCCAGTGTAGTCCGTTTGAGAAAACCAAACCCTGCGTGTACAGGTTGTCCGTGATCATGCAATATTGAAATATAGGTATGACGACGAATCTCTCCTTCTTGCCCCACCATATGATACTCGTCCCTACCCATATGATTCACCATAACCATTCTCTAATTATTTTCTAAGGCACCATTCTCAAATTATCTCCACTAGGCACCATGCTACTTCTCGATACAATGCTCTGATTGGTGCAACGCCTTGCTCTGAATGCTCCGTGGCATAATGTCCCAATAGTGGCATAATGTCCTCTCTGATGTAGTTTCCCGATTTTAACCACAACTGCATATTTCTTTAGACAAAGTGTCTCTATTGATACTCGTGCATGGATGCATGCTTGATCGATAAAATATTCTGTTGGTCCTACCATACTGATCAACTTGAAGACCCAACTTATATTTCCAAATGATGCATACTCTATGCACACAATAATGCGGTGTTTCCAATATTCCAGACAAAGTGTTTAAGATATTACGTGTATTCTATTGATTAGGCATGAAGGCGTAGAGGAGAAGGGATAGTGCCCACTCATTAAGTTAAATCTACTAGCACCCTGCCTTCCCTATACGGTCGATTCCTTGAATTCATAGTCTAATGCGAAGCATTATCCACTCAATTGGTATGACCATACGAGCAGATCGTGCACTTCAAATCATCCGACTGATCAAAATAAGAAAGATAGAATTATCGGTCAAATCCTGCTATCCCAGTACTGCTCTGAACAAATACCTAATTCCATAGCATTGCGCCCATGCCTCAACCCGTGCGAGGCACTACTCTGATTGCACTAAACTTTGTACACCATTTACACAAGAAAGCCAACTTGATCAATATTTTTTCCATTCCAAATCTCAGCGTAATGTACCATTCGGTTGTGGGACATTACATAATATACCACCTAGAATAAGGTTTGTCCTCGAACGAAACTAGTATCTATTCCTTTCTTGTATGCTGCTTGACCATTTTATAAACTCTGCTCCATGTAACTTATACTTCATGATCCAGGCTCATCATCCTCACTTTGCGCCGAACGCTCACACATAGATTTAATATTTCCATATTCTCCTTGTAACTCTTTTCGAATTTAATATATCACTTAGTTTGGATCATACACATATTTAAGGGATTCCCAAAATACATACATTTTAGCCGAGCTTAGCGATAGCAAATTTGGACAAGTTACAAGGGTATCTTCATGTCCGAAACATCGATTGCCTCACTCTCGACTGAACTAATCCTAACGTTCAGCCCACAATTTATTCGCACACGTACTATTCTCAAAAATAGTGATTCTCCACTAACGATCTCTCTACTTGACCCAACTCAGTTCATATTTTGACTCGATCCAATCTCTAGCGATAATCTAAACCATACACATTTCAGTCCTTGTGCGTCCAAATATAATGGGTATCTTGCAATGTCCTACAATCTAACTATTTTTGAATCTCGCTTGCATCATCTAAGCTCAACCAACCAAACTCTATTTTAACTTCAATTGTACTATGTTCCGCATATACCATCTCTAAAATATTGCCTTCATGATCCGAGCGATTATTACATCAAATACTACCACAGCTAGCCGACTTACCCAAATATCGCACTATACTCTTCGATCAATTCGGTCCAATAACCCTGCTTAAAATATCAATACCTCTCTATGTGAACACATATTTTGGGTTCATGTGATCCTTGAAGATTTTTTACCATGCTATAGGGATAGTGTCACTACGATTTCAATGTGGACATAATTGCCATAATTTTTAGGTCGTACATGTAATAGTTCTTCGTATGCTGCTTCTACTATCTCGAAGCATAGGGTATCACCCTCACCTCTGAACGAGCATGCATCCCAGACTAAGTTATGTTGCATCTTGTGGATTTGAGGCACATCTGTCCCTTCCAGTAGTTCAAAGATTTAATCTGAATGAGCCACAGCTTTAACTTCTAGAAGCTAGTTATACAATTGTCAATTTATATGAATGATATTTCTTTCTGAGGTACGACGAGTTAGAATTGATACCATCATCGATAATCTACAACTCCAAATCTCATCAATTGACTTAGGTCATTGTTACCATCGTTTCGATCTTCTGGCTGCATCTTCAGCTAAAAACTATCCCAATAATTTCTCAAACTGAACACTCAATTGCCTAGACTTATCTTCAATATACACCACTCTTATCTACCTTTTATACATTCCCAAATGTGCCGTCGCAAGAGTCATTCTATGGGTCTACAATATTCACTTCGATTTGGTAGTCAAGTCACTAGGGTCAGTTATCATGAAGCTACGCTCGATAATTATAAGTCATCACGATGGAGAGTTACTATGAACCATGCTATATCTCATCTGTAAATCTGAATCATAACTCAACTATCCAATCCGAATACACTTTTGAATCTGATCACTTCATGAACTACTAATAACGTATTTGGTAACCAAATGCCACCTAACCACCTAGAGTCTGACTATCTTTTCAAGCCATTAATCAGGAAACTGGGCTCGTTGAAACCGTCTTCCATTATTCTATCATTCTGTCATGAATCCATTAAAAATCTCGAATCACCTTGCTCAACTTCTCGCACTTTACTTGCAACAATTTTCAAAATTTATTGATTTGCTCCATTTCTTATCCATACACAATGCTTTAGCACTGCATATCCAACTCACTCGAGCGGTACTGTAATTTGCTTCGATGTCGTCTTCTTGTTCAACTGTCTTCAAAGATCACAACAATCCTTGTTCTCATTCCATTCCTTAGCACTATCTTGATTTCTCTGTGTTCTGATGCGTCCACATGTTCTTGATCACTTGCTCGTTAATCTCAGATGCACTATCAGTTCTACTTTAATTATTTCGTTACGTCACATCCGTCTCGGTACTACAAGTGCTAACTTTCAATCTGACTCAACATTGACTTGACTTTCATTATACTCGTTCACATCTTTCGGAGATCTCATCTACCTTCGTTGTAATATTTTGCCAACTCTGCATCCGCTAGACTCTGAGTCAAAATTCTTGAGTGCTAATATCCATATCCTCTAAGTTCCGGTATGACTCAATCGTACTGCACCTTCAAAATCGAACGTATTCCTCTGCTTTACCAACTGCTTCTTTGCGTTACCAAAATCTGTAGTCCGTGCTCCTTACTCTTCGATACATCCATCTTTCATACACGTATTCACCAACTGTTTGTTCTTTATTCTCAACTCTTCATGCATCAATTACTGATCCACCAAACTTTCAAATTGTGCAAGCAAAAGTTTTATATTTTAACTTTCGTCTGACTGATCTTGTCCTATCTTCACTACTTGGTGCGTATCACTCCTTCAAATTCCAAAAACTCGTTCTATTACTTATTCTGTTCCTCTAACATAACTTCTATTTATATGACTCTATTTTTGATCGCTCCAACTTGATACATCGAAGGATATATGTGTTATACTCTATTATACAATTATTTCAGACAATCTCATACTACACCATCTGTTGTGAGCAAACCTATCGCTTATCTTGTTCTGAACATTTCTAATATGCGTCCCACTCCATGGCGCAGCATATACCACTTGGAATCAATCGCTCTCAGCCTATATTTACTCTGCATCGCCCAATGTCTACTCTGAACTGACTATTCCGTAGCGATCTTGTCGATCACAACTTAATATTTGCTTTCTCTAAGTTTTCCAAAACATAACTCAGCCGATTCGCACAACCAACTTTTTTATTTCTGTTACCCGCGTTCGTTGCGAGAATTCCATTACTATCCTTCCAAAACATTCTGATGTACACCTTACTACGTGGTATAGCATATACCACTCAGAATCAAGTTATTTCTCATACTATACTTACTCTGCATCGATCCAACACCAGTTCAAACCATCCATTCTGCGGTGACCCTGCCGACCATAACTCAATCGTTTAATCAAGGTATGATAGGAACTCGGCCAATACACGAACCTTCTTACTGTTTTGTTTAATCATGTCCATTGCAACTTGTACAAAGTTCCATTCTTGATATTCCCAACTCTCTCTCAAGAAGTTCAACACATTCGCTGTACAAATAACTCGTGCAATATTCTCTCTCCCTGATATTCTAATCCACTACTCAAATCTGTTTAACATATTCATTGTACGAGCAACTCGTACAAAATTCTCTATGATACTCTATGCCAAAACTCAAACTCTGTCCAACACATTCATATCTTTCTAATATTTTTACTCATAACATGTCAACATAAATAATCTCATCAAATAACTAACTTCTCCACTAATGCAACCAAAATATCCTAAAGCAATAAGCCACACAAATGTAATAATACCTCTCGATTTGTTGTACAGATGCAACAACGTCACACACCTTGTTGTACGAATGCAACAACACCAAACGATGCTATACGATTCTATCGAATCATACGAAAACTAATGCAATAAAAAATATGCACATACAACCAATAAATATATAAACTTTTTGCATGTAACTTCTAATGTAGCAATGAGTAGAGCTAAGAGTCATTCGATTCACGGAGGCCATTTAGTGTTTATGATAAAGCAAAAGAAAAAATTTGAGGAAATAAATCGGGCGCTCTTATACCAAAATACCATGCTCTAATCTTCCACGAGTTCGATATCCTCGCTGAACATAAATTATCACGTTGCAGCACTCCCGCATGACAATCATTCCCGTTGGGTGTAACTACCTAATTCCGGAAGACGAATATTTTTTATCATTTCATAATTATTTGCAAATATATATAGATATTTAATTTGTGTTAATTATAATTATATTTATATTGGTTAGTGTGCTAGCTTATTAGTTGGACTTAGTGTTAATAGACTTAATTTGTGCTACTTGTGTTAGTTCATAATATTAATTAAGTTAGTGCCATTGAGGTTAGTACATAACTTAGTTGCCTAAATTAATTAATTAGTGTTTGGATAGAATATTCTCTATTAGTTGTAAATGTGCTTTCCTTAATTAACTAGATTCAATTCATGCCAAATAGAGAGGGGGCAAACTTGACCTTGTGACATGACCAAATCCTACTAAAAGAGACAAGTTCTAATTAGGGTTCATCCATTCATTTTATTTCCTTCCATTAAACTCCTTCTTCCAAAAGTGACTTTCTCCTCAATCTATTCAATCTTTACCAATCTCCCCTATCAAATTCACTCATTCCCTTTTATTTTAATTTTCATGGAGGCCTAGAAGCTTTGGAGTATAAGAGAACCCATTGGAGAGGTGATTGCTAAGGACTCTGTGTCCAATATATTCCCTACGTGTCCATTTGGAGAAGTTTTATTTTGATCCAAATCATAATAGGTATCATCTTTATTTTTCTCATCAATTTCATGGTTATAATGTTATATTGGAGCTTTAGAAAGTCACACATGGCTAATGACCACCATTAGGGAGAAGAACTAGGTGCTAGAAGACTCTGTTGTGATAGTTCTTGGTATTTTTGTGGCCAAATTAGAGAAAATACAAATTTGGATCACCTAGTGTTTGAGGGAATGAATCATTGGTTGTTTTTGAGTTTAAATTATGGATTAGTAGGGTGTACATGTCCATAATTGGATATGGGTAGGTCGTATCATAATACGCCATGATACGGGTATGTTGATTTGGTAATTTTCTTGTATTGGTGTTCTATTGTGTCATTTCTCTTTTATTGTATATATAGATAATTTGTGTCTATGTGAATTGGTGGTGTATCATGGTGGTATTTGGTGTTATAATGGAGTATCATAGTATATTCGGCATGATACTTGTATATTATCATGTGTGCACTCTAAGTGTTTGATATTGGAGAGTTAGTGTGTGTTGTGTTGTTAGTGATGTTGGTAGGGGATGGATTTATGAGTATGTGTGGGCTGAACACACGATGCCAAGGGGCATGGATGAACAAGTATCAGTGTGTAAACTGGGAGTGTATAGGTAATTGTCAGCCTCACTTTCCCAAATAGGAATAATTTAGTCATTTAACATAGTTATATTATTTTAGTAATTTAATAATTAATTAGTATGTTATATTAATATTTGTGGTTGTGCTATATTTTAATGGTAGTTAGGGGCTATCAAATAGTTTCACTTGACCCATGTGAACCCAATTAGAATTTGTCATGTAAACTTGTGAGCCCAATATGGACCAAGCCAATGAACATATTCCCACTAATTAATTAGGAGGATTAGAAAAATTTGTATTAGAGTAGAATTTCCTAAAATAGCCTCCCTAATTATTTCCCATAATTCACCATGTAGGGGCAACTTGGACTTTTGGAGGTGACTTGGAGAAGGGAGAAGGGAGAAGGGGGCCGGCCACTTTAGAGAGGATCTCCTCTCTCTCTCTCCTCTTTATTTGTATTCATTTTAGATCCCCAAATTCCTAGATTCTCATTTCACTCCACCCCTCCATCAATTGACCTTCAATTCACTCTCATTCTCTCTCATTTTTATCCTCAAGGATCTTTGAAGCTTGGAGTAGCAAGGAGCATAAGAAGAAGGAGCTTTGGTGGAGAGATCGTATCCGGATCGTGTCCATTGTACTTTTTATTGGGAATCCATATCCCAATTAGTAAATTATGAATTCATCTTCATTGTAACTTCTAAATCATGCATTTGACCATTAAAAATCATCCTATGGCATATGGCTACAAATAAAAACAAGTTCTAGGCCAATTGGTTTTGTATAGAGAATTCTATATAGATTTTTTGTATGTATTTTGGAGGAATTACGAGATTGACATATCAATTGTATATTATGAGACTTATTTAATCTAATTAGACTTAGATCGGGATTGTGGGACTAGGTATGTGTCCACAATTGGACTCAAGTAGGCCGTATCACGATACAGTGTGATACATAGCTCATTTTGGGTATTTTGTATGAATTCTCTTCAATACCTATTGTAATTAGTTATAATAGATGTTATATTATGTAATTGGTATATGAAAGTGATTACTATAGGGAATTAAGAGTTTTGGTATCCCATTAGAGTATGTATGATAGAGTATCTTGAGTGTATCATGAAGTATCTCATTGGTGCAATATAAATGTTGATGGAATTGCCCATTTAGAGTATATATATATATATATATATAAAGATATGATTAAATGTATATGGATTATATATGTATATAGAATTAGATATGTGTGGGTGTGTGTGCTTGTGTTACCACAATGCCAGTTTTGGAACTGTGATCAGATTATAGGAAAGAATTAGAGGGTTCAGGTAGGTTGGGTTTCAAAACAGTCACATGTGCAATACACAGGTGAGATATTCAGGTAGGGGGGATTCCTAGCCAACCAGTAGGGTTAACTGGCAGAAGTATTGCCCTGTAAGAAAGATCAGATTAAAACTGATATCAGTTCAGTTGAGGTAGTAGTAGCTACAAATTGGTATGGGGTATGTAAGTATTTAATTGGAGTGTAGACACCTAATAGTGGAGGATGATTGATGGTATAGTAGTCAGGCTTTGGTATGATATGTGATGTTCAAATGAGAACAACATGGAGAACAACACAGGCAATAGGGGGAGTTAAGTCGCAGTATCCAAGTTGAACACTTGGGGGCAAGGTGCCATTAATAGCAGATACAATTACAGTAGCAGACAATAACAAAGGATGAGGGAGTTGGCTTGCAACCGAGAGTATGAGGTAGGAAAATATGAGTGTATCCTTAGGGGTTAGCTCGGGTTGATCACTGACTGTGAACTTCGAGTTTTGAGGAGTTAGGTAAACTGCCCACTAAAGTATTAGTGAGTGACACTAGTGTGCATCCATGAGTGTTTTTAGAGATTAGGATGAGGACCAGTGACTGAAGGGAGAGTGCCAGTTTATGCACTATTATAGTGGGTGTTCAGTTGTTAACACATTAGGTGTGTGTGTGTATACAGGGAAGTGAGGGAGGGGGGCTCGAGTATCTTTGATACTCAAGAATATCAAGTAGTAGCAGTTGCAGTAGCAACTAGAGGTTAGGTAGCAACAGGTAACATCAGTAGAGTAAGGGTGTGTAGGAGTCTTGGTTTGGGTTAGCAACTATGGCTTAGAATAGTAGGTTGGAGAACGTAAACACATTGGGCAATATTGGCTTGCGCATCAAGTCTGCTAGTATGGTATAGCATGGATGGAATAGTATGTATCAGACTTTAGTTAAGGTAAATATGTATTTATGACTAGGATATTTACTAGAACTAGTTAGTATTAACCAAATAACCTAGTTTAGCTAGTATTGGCTAATTAGTGACCAATATAGACCAATAAACCAATAAACCAAGAATTGACATAGAAAGCATATTAGTGTATTTTTTAACTCAATTATCATTCATTACATCAATTGACATAATATTTCCTAAATAGGATTGTGTGACACCAGCTTGAGCATCGAGAGACACCATTGCTCAGGACCAAAGGCGAGTACATCTATCTGTTAGTTTTTATTTCATGATAGTGTATATATCACATGTTCTAGAACTGTTTAATTAATTTTGACACAGTGGCTACACGGACTGGTACTATATGGATCATGTCAGGAGATGTTATCCCCTACCATGTTCAGCGGGTACTCCTTCACATGTATTTTATTATGTGTATCGGGTATTGATTATCGTGTACTTTGTGTTGACACACTGCTCGTGTTCAGTGTGCTTATATTCGTGTTCGTAATGTGTCATGCACTACAAAAAAAAAGCCAAATAGTGACTGAATTTTCAGTCGCTTAAGTTGAATTTTCAGTCGCTAAAGCATTATTGTGACTAACTAGCAACTAACTTTTTTCGTTGCTAAAAGCAACGTCGTTGTTTATTTTTTGTCGCTAGTTCATTGCTACACCGATGAACTAGCGACTATCTTAGCGAAGAAAAATAGCGACTAACCAGCGACTAATTTTTTTATCGCTGTAGTAGCGACAAAAAAGTAATGAAAAAATAGTTGATATATAGCGACAAAAAGTTTAGTCGCTGGTTAGTTGCTCGTTAGTTGCTAGTTAGTCACCTCGTATATTTTTTTCCCAGTTTTTAGTCATCGATTCATTGCTAGTTAGTTGATAGTTAATCACTAGTTAGTCACTGAAGCATTTATATTTTTCATATTTATAGACAATGCTATACACATCCTGTAACATTAGTATAAACCAGTTCACAACACATATAAATACAATGCAAACATCTTTTAGCATCACAATAATTACCAATGATATAAACAAAAAAATAACGCACAAATTACCCAAACAAAAAAAACTAATATATATATATATATATATATATATATATATATATATCATAGTTATTTCCAACCATCGACCATACAATATCCATACAAAAAGATAAACTAATACAAGAACTACAAACTAATATCTCTACTGATAAGCATAGAAAATCAAGACTATGGTGGCTGCATGCTGCCCACCAACTGTGTCATAAGTAGAAAATGTTGGCTGCACACTACCGCCCTTTCCTCTTCCAACAGTCTGTACCCACAAGTCATTCCTCCCGGTGGACAAACGTGTCATTCCTCCCGGTGGACAAACGTGGCATATTAGTACTAGTTGCCCTGCCTTCCTGACCAGCGACTTGAGAGGCATGACTTTCAAATTTCTCATAGGCCTCCTGTATATATAAATGTATCATGAATATATAAAATTACAACCAAACTACATTTTTTGAAGAATATGAACTAATATTTGTAAAGATCAAGATGCTAAAGAATACTAAACTGCTACATATTCCTTTGAATAAAGGTGGTCTGAAGTGGGCATGAATCATAGGAAAAAGAAACAAATGGTTTAATTAGAGATGACATTCTAAGAGGAAAGTAAAATAGGAGCAAAGAACTGGACATTAATTACATGCGGTCACTTACCTGGTTAAAATTTTGATATATGAAGATTAACAAAATAGAGGAAAATAGAATATGAATGAACCATGAAGATATAATATACTATTCCTTGGTATGAAAAGTTCATATATGTAGGAGAAAAAGAAGGTCTGAAGTAGGCAAATAAACCAACATTCAGTGGCATGAATCATAGAAAAAGGAACAAGTGGTTTATAGGACCAATTGTTGTCATTGTAACTTCTTCATCATTAAATCTCACCATATGCATTACATAAACTCATGGTACAATAGGAAAAAGAATCAACCAAAATTTATAGGACCAATTGTTGTCATTGTAACTTCTTTATCATTTAAAAATATTTCTACTTGCAAAAACTGCCAATATCTAAACACTATAGGGCATACATTGTTGAGCTCACTTCCATGTTTCTGTTCTCCATGGGCTTCCATTTGTGACTCTTCTTTCTCAAGTGCTTTCATGAAAGGCTTCAATTTCTGCCATGAAATAAATTTGAGATACATAAAAAAAAACAAGAATCAAGCCCGGACTCAGATATCTTTGCACAAGTTCCCTTTTCTTTATCTGAGAGACAATCCAAGAAAACAATTAGAATAAAATATAGAAAATAAAATAAAAGAAATCATTATTACATTGATGTTGCAGATTATATGTAGTAGTCTTAAATATACTTGAGACAACATCTACTAGGCAATATGTAAATAATGAAGCATAAGACGAGAGAAAATGAGTATTGTAACTACACATCTTCTATTTTTTGCCTTTGCATATTTGTTTCTGAAATAGATATATCTATACTTGACATAGTAACCTATAGGATCCAAAATAAACATGAAAACACTAAAATAAAAAGATTTTGAGGGTCCGTCCAGGATGGATCAAAAAGATTAGCCCCTACATCCTGCCCTTCACCCTTGCATCCTTCTAGTGATAGCTTCTGAGGGTCAGTCCAGGATGGATCAAAAGATTCAGTATTTGCTAGGTTTGAGATCTGAAAGATCACCTCCATATTTTCCTGCACATAACAATCAGACCTAACCATTGAGAAAATGGAACAAATTGGATAAGGGTCTATATTTTACTTAGATTGTCTTAATGGAAACTAATCAAAAGCAAAATCCAAATTATCTAGCTAAAATTCAATATGTAAGTATAGGAATGTCATAGTATGTTGTCGCAAACAAACAACATTCTCATATCAACATTAGATGCCATGTGAAAGAACAAAATCTAAGTACACATTTTTATTCCAACAATTTCATAACAACATAATCTAAACTGTTACATTACACAACGATAAAGACATTACACAATTAAATAGTTGTTGCAAACCAAGCATTATATTATATGTGAAAGAATTACTATTCTTATTCTTTCACTGCTTATGAGAGTAATTTGAAATACATTTTTATACCAACGTGTCAAGCTTTTCTATCCACATCTAGTGCATCTTCAAATAAGATGGAGAAGGATAGAATCAAAATTGGACAAACTTACTCTCTGAGTGTAGTCAATTTGATAGGGTTGTCAATGTATAGGGTTTTGTTTGGAATTTGGATTCATGTAAAACCTGGACCCGACCAAAAAAGACCAAAGCCAATCAAGTAAAATATCTGCAATAACAAGACTGAACATTAGCATTTAGCCCAAAGGTTATTGATAGAATTTTGTGCATCATATCAAATGATATTTAAATTATCAGCCTATAAGATAAACAATAAAATATAAATTTTTATTCACTCCCAAAGTTGACAACCTACCTGTTGACTCCGGAAGGATACAAATCCAAACCCTCTTGAGCGCCTAGTTTTTTGATCCCACATAACCCTTGCACCTCTGAAAAGGTTGGCTAAAGATAACATTTTGGTTCTTTCCGGATGCAATCATAGACGAACTAAATATGTGTTAAACCAAATCCAGTAACAAAGTAACTGGAGTCAATTGAATTATTAAAAGAAAGCTAAGGAAAAAAAGACAAGTTGAAGCTTACGAGCAGCTGGAAAATACTGAAAAGCATGTAAACAAAGTAGAATCTACAATTTCAAGGCTAAGATCAACAACAAAGTAGAATATGTGATGTATCCTCCCTTTGTCCAGTCGCATATGCCCAATTCACTTTAATCGGCTGGCCAAACCTGAAAAGGCGTATTATATTAGTTCAAGCATTTCAGCACCAAGATTCAGGCACTAGATTAACAAAATAAGGTACAGATGCCTCCCATATAAAGGTTGTATACAAGAAAAATGATAATATAATAATGTATATTAAGAATCTAACATAACATATCGATGTGGAAATGTCAAAATAAGATTATAAACATCAAATAGATATGACCAGTCTCAAACATGTTAAGATTTCAAATTAATATAAGATTATATGTTAAGACCAGCTCGAGAAGAAGAGTACTTACAAGTCATAACACTCAAAGGTATATCAATCCATAGCTTCCCTTTAGAACCAGTAATTATGTTTTCAACAATTTAATAAATCTCCATCAAGGCCAAGATAATTAAGAAGACCTAGACAATCTAGTCCAAGCTCACAACCTGAATATATGACCACAAATACCAAAGCCTAAATAAAATAATCAAAAAATGGCCCAAGGCCTCAATCCAACAACAACGTATATAGTTTTGCTTATATATATATATTTAAATCAAAATTCATTGGGCGATATGCGTAATTGAAGCCGCCTTTAACATTAACCATAATGAAGGCAAGACTAAAAAGATCCTAGTGATCTTGCATTAAGGACTGTAGCAAGATCCTTGTGGTTTTAGCTAAGATCTCATGTCTGGTTCAAGAGTCGCACAAAATAATTTTTAATTTGCTCACTTAAAAATCTCGACTTTAAGTCTCATTTATAGGATTCCAATAACCTAAATGAGATCCATAAGCATACATAGACTCCTGGGTGAGTATATTACCTAAAATGAGACTTTTGGCGTCTAACTTCATATCGACAAGTCTTGCAAAAAATCCTTATGATATCACTAGCAAAATAGCCATAATTTTGCCAAATATTATTTGAACCTCATGGGATCATTTTTCTTCTTCTATGTAATATCCAAATGATATAGACATTATCTAGTCCATACCAAGGGGCATATAGAGTGAGATCTTTTGAGTTCAACAATATCATGCATATATTATAAGTAAACATGTTGCAAATCAACCTACACAATGTTAAGTGTTGCAATAAAAATGTATTATCATATTGTGTAAAAATTTGAAGGAGGATGGAGGGGGTGGGTGGGGATCATCAATAATGATTTAAGAATCCTAAAAGTAGTTGTATTGATTTTATTTTTACTGATTTATAGGTTCAATTGTAAATCAGACAAAAATCATGCAATATATTGACAATTTTTTTTTTAAACAATTGCATATATGGAATAATTCCAGACCTAGCCCTCGTGTATACGGTTATAAAATTTAGGTTTTGGAATGCTTCCAGACCAATAAATTAAGAAAATTATGCAATAACCAAAATATAAAAAATTATCCCTGGCGTTGGGGACTCGTCAAAGTAGGGTGTCGGTGTGGTCGGTTGTGGGTGGCAGGAACTTGTTGAAGGAAGAAACGGCCGAGGCGGAAAGGCGGCACGAGTGGACCAAGGAGGGGGTCGGGTGGACGTGTCACGCCCCAGTCCCCAAATACGTAGGACTAGGACACATAAGCATGCCAGCCGCATGTATATGGCAACTCCAATATATGGAACCCATAATACATACGTACGCTGTATACTGAACAATAATTCATAAGTGGTATAACTATCACAAGACACAGGATATAGTCTAAATCTCATCCACAAAAAACATAAATAAACAAATAAAACATATCTATATAACTAGATCTCAATATGAAGTATCTAAGTATGACAGTCGGATAGGAATAAATCCACTGCCGAATTAGAATATTAAAACAACCACAATATAATTACAACAACTAACAATCACTGAGACTCGAAGAGAAGACCTCCTCAAAAATATAAGTAACCAGTCCGGATCTACGCTTCTACGAATACTCATGAACATCTATACCTGAAAAGGGACCAGGTCCTCAGAGGGACATAACAAGATACATAGAAGCATGCCAATAAAGTATTGTAAATAAACATCCAATGGGGTCACCTAACCGTCTAAGTGAATGCAGTTTGAGAATAACTTTCCAACACGTGGGCTATCTGGCCAAAAAGGAATTGGCATGATTCTCTTGGAGATTCAGGGGCCTAAAAAGTATGTTATTTTTTGAACGGCAGAGGCCGCCAGGTAGTATAGGGGTCATCATGACTACGCATCTCCGACGGAGCGTGCGGGTTACATAAAAAGGAAAATGTAAAGGATCCCAAATGCCTTACTTGTTGTTCTTCCCAGCCCATGCTCTAAGCATGTCATATCCATGATACGATAATACCTCTAATAACTGTCAAGTCTACTAGCATGCAAAGTTTCTAACAACAGTTATCCCTAACGCACGGCCCATACGTACAGGAGGCCAAACCCTGCACGCAAGTCCGTGATCTAAATAAGACTTACACTCGTGTAAGAAATGGGTCACGGCCAATGAAACCTAATGATGCTTCATGATAATGGGGCGGTCTCATAAACAAGGTCAATGCATATACATAATAAAAACAAATCACGACGACCCCATCGTTGCACCCAAGTTTCCTTGGACGCACATTTTATATAGCAGTTAAAATATATGAACTAAATAACAGAAATAAAGATGCATGCAACATAAGCAATATGAATAACAGTACAATGGCAAGGTATACTTGCCTGGCAAGAAGCTACGTAGTACCAATAACCTGATCCTGAAGTCGCACAGAATAATCTGATATCCTATATACATATAATATAATACAATACAACATTAGTCATTATACTAGCACACCTATAACCAAAAATATACTGGACTCAGAGGTTACGCTAGGGGTAGTACTGGTCAACTAACAGGGTCAACTATGTGTCTAATTATGCGGGTGTCATATCTTCAAGTGCTGTACACAATCAGACAGTCAACTAACAAGTGTCTAAGCCAGTACGCCAGTGTACACAAGGCAATCAATTCCCTAATATTCAGGTCCCCAAGTCATATAAAAATATACGGGAAAAATCCATGGTGTCCTAGGGTTATACACATATATAGTCATAATTATTATTATCATCTAATTACCTACTTATATATATATATATATATATATATATATATATATAACAATATAACCAATAATTTATATACATACCCATTTGAATACATATACTAAATATATATTTATATATAACAAAGTGGACAATACACGCATACATATACGTATACGTATACGAGTTGGGTTTACCGACTCAGGGTCTGAAGTCAACTACTGCCATAAAGCAATACTCATGCCCCAATAGCATATACACAAGCACACATAAAATAAAAGGAGAGGGACAGGTTTGAACCTCGGGGTTAGCGTGCACGGGCACAAGGATCAGGGGTGACTGCTGCAGGTCATCTTCGGTGAGGGTGACGGGTCTACAATAACGACGATAATGACGATGTTGATGATGATTATGAGGGTAATAATGATGGTGATGATTATGTTGAACAGGTGACGGTGAGATAATAAGGTTGCTAAGGGTGATGGGTAAGGGTGATAATGGCTATGGTGATTAGGTGATGAGGATGATAGGGATAATGTAGATGGTGACTGGGATAATGGTAATGACGAGGATGATCATAGGGGTGATGATGTGGATGGTGATGATGATTATGTTGATGATTGATGAGGATAGTATTGATGATGGGAGGATGATGATTGTGTTGATAATTGATGATGATGGTATTGATGATGGGAGGATGATGATTGTGTTGATGATTGATGATGATGATGTTGATGATGGAAGGATGATGTTAATAGGGATGATGAGGTCTGCCAGAGGAGCTACTATTCCGGCCAGGCTCAACGAGAAGGACAGGAAGAGGTTATCCAATGAGGAAGATGAGGGGTGGCCAGTGCTGACAGGGAAGAGGAGGAGGAGGAGCTCAGGGTGTGGGGAGGATGGGGGTATTGTGGTAATGGTGGTGTTGGCCGGGGTGTACAGAGGCGGGTGGTCAGGCTCTGGCAAGTTGGTCGGGATCAATGGGAAGGAAGCTGCTGCGCTACTGGTGGATGGCAGGAAGCGGGGGAGATCCGGCGAAGGGGTATTATTGCAGAGGGAAGTACGGCGGAGAAGATCATAGAAGAATATGAAGTGGAGGTCGAGGAGCGAAGGCAATGGTGAAGGCTGCTGCGGCGGCTCAGGTGGTCAGCGGGATCTTGAGCTCCGGCAGTGGAGAAGAGGAGGACATGGTGGTTTGCTGCCAAGCGGCTCAGGGAGTCGGGAGGAAGGAGAAGAGGAGGCTCGGTGCTACCGTGGTCCGGTCGTGGCGAGGACGGGGAGATTGCAGCGGCGGCTCAGGCGAGGATGGCGGCCTGGTTGTATGCTCATCGAGTTGGTCGACGAAGGACGTTTAGTCGACGAGGGATGCTGCTGAGGAGCGATGCACAGGCGGGGATTGGGTGACCAAACTTCGGCAGCGGAGGAAGCGGAGGAAGAAGATGAAGTGGGAGATTGCAATGGTGGCGGTGGTGTTTTGTTCAGGCGAGGGTGGTGAAAGAGGAGGATATGAGGAATAGAGCAGGGCGGAGGTGGTGGTTTAGGTCGGCGGTTAGGGGCTTCTCCGACCAGCGGTTCGCAGAGGGAGGAGAAGGAAGAGGAGATGAATAGTAAGGTCGGCTAGGGATTGGTTTGATTTAGGTGAAAACAGAAAAAAATAAAGAAAGGAAAGGAAAAAGTTATTTATATACATGTGGACTTTGGGTTTGGGTTTGACCTAGGGTTTGGGCTTGGTCAACATCCTACTTGTGATGGGCCTTGGCCTTACATGTAGGTATTGGAGGGCTAAAATTTGCATTATTTAAAATGCAAGGATAGGGTTAAATGAGGGGGCGATGTTACGCATTGTACATTCCAAAAATTCATGAAGAAAATTCATGTGAAGGGAAAAAATGAGTTTTTTCATGTATTATCCAATGGTGTTGACACCTTATTGTATTTTTGCATAAAAGTCCCCAACAATTGAAAAATTATACAAAGACAAAAATTAGATTAATTTGATTAAAATTAATGCGCAAGGTGTTTTTGAATTAATTAGAAATACATGGGGCTAAAATTAGGTAGGACACAAGTGTCATGGACATAGGGGATGCAGAATAGAATATTATCATAAATTGGGTTGCACGGAACAGATCAAGATTGTGTCTCCAATTTCAATTGGAACGCACAACGATACAAAGTTAGAATTATTTAGAATTAAATATAAACGTCCGTGACGAATGTTGTGCGACTAAAATATAGCACAAGAGAGCATAATTATAAGTTACACAAAGGTCAGAATAGATGACTGGCACGTCTAGGATAAGGATATAAAATTTATAGGAAGGCATTGGCTAGTGTAGTGCTATAATTATCGAAGCAACGGTAAGGTGCACTAAGTGATTTAAATCTTGTATAATTAAATAAAATGTCGTATCCTATTTCCAATTGGATACAAACTAGCCCTAGTTTCTTTATATATGCCACATAGGCCTAATTTTGGGTAAGGGGGTTTACAATCTACCCAACTTAAAATAATTTCGTCCTCGAAATTAAAATAAGGTATGGTCTCTCTATCTAATCTTACTTGGTCACAATCTAAAGGAGTTTATCTCAAGTTTAACAATGCAATTTCTACCCAACTTAGAATTTACCCATCTATCACATTAGGCTATACATTTGAGGAAACTATTCCTCAAATTATTTGATCATGTTATTCAATCCTCAAGGTTTCTAACACACAAATATATCATATATGATATGCCCTTAATCAATTATAAAAGAGAGTCAGCAAGTCATGTGATTAGCCTATGGGGTATATCTAGTACTATCAATGTATCAACTTATACCTAGCACGAGCGTTCGTTTTTCCGAAATAAGGGAAGACAAAAAACAATAATAAAGAGTAAAGGGGGAGGTAATAGAATAGAAGTATGGGGACCAAGGCGTTTAAGGAATTCAAAAGGAAATTGTTAAGGCAGTCGTGAATTGAAATCCTATTTGGATAAATTCCTATTCACATGCTCATATCAGTACAGTTATATGACTGATATGATATGCTCAGACATGTCTAAGGGCAAGTATATGCGCCTACTAGTCAACTATATATATCAATCCACGTAAGGTAGTCATGTGAAGAGCAAACCAAGCGCACTAAGGGTAGCTAGACCTTAATACACCGATTCTAATTTAGACAATGTATTAGTATGGGCTCCCCAATAATAAATATATCATGAACAAGCTTGATAAAGAATAAGCTTGTAAAACTAGGCTATAATAGCAGCATAAGTCAAGGTAGTACAACAAATATAAATACGCTGGATTATTATAAAAGAAGGCACATAATAATTCAAGTTCACAAAGAAGATAAGACTCTACAATCTCTACAGTTGTCATGCTTAATCCTTGTCTAAGTCGCTAGTCGACCAAATAGGGGTATGGGCCTTTAGGTTCTACAGTCTGAATAAACACTATCTTCTTATGCTAGCATACAATAATGTCATTCAGTTATACTTCATTAATGAGTCAAAAAGGACTATGCGTTACTAGGTTGTGAGGCATACTACCCAACTTAAAAGAATTAAACTTGTACTGTACTGCTTTAAGGGGTTTCTACAAAATAATATTATTTTTGTAAATAAAGTAGAACTCTTATTAGGGTATACGAGGAAGGATCTTGGTACCTATTAGGGTATCCTATTGCATTATATAGGTAATGGTCATCTTAAGTCTTAATCATGGTGCTTATAGAACAAGTGTCAATAGCAAGAATGGAAAAGTTACTAGCCCTCAAGTGAGAGAGGATATAAATTATATGGAGATATGGGTTCAATTACGTGATTTAAAACTAAGGTATAACCATAAAATTATAATCTAAATGAATACTCAACTATCAAGTTCTAACTACCAAGCACCAAAATTCAAAATTCAGGAATTCTAACTATAATCCTAGCAAAATATATATCCTAACATAAAATAAATTACTTGGCCTACAATCAGAAGTGTCAGGTGGCACGAGTTGAAAGATGAAGGAAAATTTTAGTCGTCGCACAATTAGCGAGCGTTAAGGTTTCGGAGGAACAAGATATGAGATTAAAATAGAGGCTTTTGATAACATCATGGTTCTCTAAGGAAATATGGTATGCTAATATCTGTGTTCGAGGTTTGTTCGAGTAAAATATTATATTCATTCCTCTTGGTTTCCTTGGGTACTGTCTGCTAATATCAAGACAAGAAGTTAGACTTATAGTTTTCTAATACTATCTCACTATAGAAGTTAGGTTTAGTCCTAATATTAAAGCTTGGATTTCTATTGATTCCTCAATACTAAGGTCAAACAATATGGTCAAACTTCTAACTAATTTAGTAGTATCTATACTACCCCCAAGTCATTCATAATTATATCAAGGGATAAAGGTAAACCAATCTACATGTAAGGGATACTAGGGTTCATTAAGTATTCTAACTTAGTGATGTGCCAATATTCTAGTTATATTCTTAGTAGAAATATTATCCTAAATATCATCCTAACAACAAGGATTCCTATATTCTAGGAGACGGCTATACTCAAGAAACTATTAGGGAAGCACATGAATCAAGCATGATGCAATTATTCAAATAGAATGGATTGAAAGAAAAGTGAATCATAGTCAATTATGGATGAGATCCTATACTCTAATCCTAGTTGCAGGTTTGCTCGGTATAGTAATATAAACGAGACAATATGCTCTCGACCTTCATGGGCCACCACTAAAAATATGTCATACCCAGTCCTAAAATATGTAGGACTAGGACACGTAAGTATACCAGCTGCATGTATATGGAAACTCTAATATATAGAATCCATAACACATGCGTACACTGTATAATGAACAATAATTCACAAGTGGTATAACTATCATAAGACACAGGGTATAGTCTAAATCTTATCCACAGAAAACATAAATAAATAAATAATCAATATCTATATAACTAGATCTCAATATGAAGTATCTAAAGATGACAGTCAGATGGAAACAAATTCACTATCGAACTAGAATATAAAAGCAACCACAATATAAGTACAACAACTAACAATCACTGAAACTCGAAGAGAAGACTTCCTCGAAAATATAAGTAACCAGTCCGGATCTGCGTTCCTGCGAATACTCATGAACATCTATACCTGAAAAGGGACCAGGTCCTCAAAGGGACATAACAAGATACATAGAAGCATGCCAATAAAATACTGTAAATAAACATCCAATGGGGTTACCTAACCGTCTAAGTGAATGCAGTTTAAGAACTACTTTCTAACACGTGGGCTATCTGGCCAAAATGGGATTGGCATAATTCTTTTGAAGATTCAGAGGCCTAAAAAGTATGTCGTCTTTTGAATGACAGAGGCCGCCAGGTAGTATATGGGTCATCACGACCACGCATCTCCGACGGAGCATGCGGGTTACATAAAAGGTAAAGTGCAAAGGACCCCAAATGCCTTACTTATTGTTCTTCCCACCCCATTCTTTAAGTATGTCATATCAATGACACGATAATACCTCTAATAACTGCCAAGTCTACTAGCATGCAAAGTTTCTAACAGTAGTTATTCCTAACCCATGACCCATATGTATAGGAGGCCAAACCCTGCACGCAAGTCCGTGATCTATATGAGACTCACACTCATGTAAGAAATGTGTCACGGCCAATAAAACTAATAATACTTCATGATAATAGGGCGGTCTCATAAACAAGGTTGATGCATATACATAATAAAAATAAATCACGACGATACCGTCGTTGCACCAAAGTTTCCTTGGACGCGCATTTTATATAGTTGTTAAAATATATGAACTAAATAACAGAAATAAAGATGTATAGAACATATGAAATATGAATAACAGTACAATGGCAAGGTATACTTGCCTGGCAAGAAGCTGCGTAGTACCAATAACCTGCTCCTGAAGTCGCACAAAATAATCCGATATCCTATATACATATAATATATATAATACAATATTAGTCATTATACTAGCACACCCATAAGCAAAAACACAATGGACTCAGAGGGAACGCTATGGGTGGTACTAGTCAACTAACAGAGTCAATTGTGCATCTAATTATGCGGGTGTCATGTCTTCAAGTGTTGTACACAATCAGATAGTCAACTAACAAATTTCTAAGCCAGTACGTCAGTGTACACAAGGCAATCAATTCCCTAATATTCAGGACACCAAGTCATATAAAAATATGCGGGCAAAATCCGCGGTGTCCTAGGATCGTACACATATATAGTCTTAATTATTATTATCATCTAATTACCAATATATATATATATATATATATATATATATATATATATATATATATATATATAACAATATAACAAATAATTTATATACATACCCATTTGAATACATATACTAAATATATATTTATATATACCAAAGTGAACAATATACGCATATGCGTACGTATACGTACACGAGTTGGGTTTACCGACTCAGGGTCTGAAGTCAACTACTGCCATAAAGCAATACTCATGCCCTAATAGCTTATACACAGGCACACATAAAATAAAAAGAGAGGGACAGGTTTGAACCTCGGGGTTAGCGTGCACGGGCACGAGGATCAGGGGTGACTGCTGCAGGTGGTCTTCGACGAGCGTGACGGGTCTATAATAACGATGATGATGACGATGTTGATGATAATGACGAGGGTAATGATGATGGTGATGATTATGGTGATCAGGTGATGGTGAGATGATAAGGTAATGATAATAAGGTTGGTAAGGGTGATAGATTAGGGTGATAATGACTATGGTGATTAGGTGATGAGGATGATAGGGATGATGTAGATGGTGACTGGGATGATGATGATGATGATGATGATAAGGATGATGATAGGGGTGATGATGTGGATAGTGATAATGATTGTATTGATGATTGATGAGGATGGTGTTGATGATGGGAGAATGATGATTATGTTGATGATTGATGATGATGGTGTTGATGATGGGAGGATGATGATTATGTTGATGATTGATGATGATGATATTGATGATGGGAGGATGATGAGGTCTACCGAAGGAGCTACTATTTCGGCCAGGCTCAGGCGGCCGAGGAGGACAGGGAGAGGTGGTCCAGGGAGGAAGATGAGGGGTGGCCAGTGCTGACAGGGAAGAGGAGGAGGAGCTCAGGGTGTGGCAAGGCTGGTGGTATGGTGGTAATGGTGGTGTTGGCCGGGGTGTACAGAGGTGGGTGGTCAGGCTCCGGCAAGTTGGTCGGGATCAATGGGGAGGAAGTTGCTGCGCTGCTGGTGGATGGCAGGCAGCAGGGGAGGTCCGGCGAGGGGGTGTTATTGTAGAGGGAGGTGCGGATGAGAAGACCGAAGAAGAAAATAAAGTGGAGGTCGAGGAGCAGAGGCAATGGTAGAGGCTGCTGCGGCGGCTCAGGTGGTCAGCGGGATCTCGAGCTCCGGTAGCAGAGAAGAGGAGGATAGGTTGGTTTACTGCCCGGTGGCTCAGGGAGTCGGGAGAAAGGAGAAGAGGAGGCTCGGTGCTACCGTGGTCCGGTCATGGCGAGGACGGAGAGATTGCAGCGGCGGCTCAGGCGAGGATGGCGGCATAGTGGCGTGCTCGTCGAGTTGGTCGGCGGAGGACATTCATTCGACGAGGGATGCTGCTGAGGAGCGGTGCACAGGCGGGGATCGGGTGACCGGGCTCCGACAGCGAGGGAAGCGGAGGAAGAAGATGAAGTGGGTGTCACCCCCATATTTCATATTAGGGGTATTTTCGTTTTTTCATAAATTAATGTATAAATAATTGTATGATAATTAATTAAATTTAAATTTCTGTGATTTTTATTTAATTATTGTGCCTTACAGTTGCTTCGATATTTGGAGCGCTACCCTAGCCTTTGCCTTCCAACAAATTTCACAACCTTATCCTAGACACGCCTGCATTCTTTTCTGACCTTTGTGTAAATTATAATTATGTCCTCTTGAGCTTCATTTTAGTCTCACAATTTTTGTCGCAAACGTTATTATTTAAATTCGAATAAATCCAACTTTGTATCCTTGTACATTCCAATCAAAATTGGAGACACAATCTTGACCCATTTTGAGCAACCCAAATTAGGATAATATTCTATTCTGAGTCTTCTTCATTTATGACACTTCTATCTCACTTAATTTTGACCCCATGTACTTCTAATTAATTTTAGAACACTAATTGCATTTATTTTTAATTAATTAAACCATAAATCTAACTTTTTTGTAATTTTTTAATTGTTGGGCACTTTTATGCAAAAGTGCATTAAGGTGCCTACCCCATTGGACACGACACGTGAATATACTCATTTCCCCTTCGTATATATTTTTCTATAATTTTTGGAACTGTGTAATTCAACATCAACCTCCTTAAACCATGGCCCTCCTTTATTTTGAACCAATTGAATCCTAGCCATTCTTTTGAACCCATTTAAATCCTAGCCCATTGAAATATCTCCATAACAAGCCAAGGACTTTTTCCAAGTGTTGACTAAAGTCAAATAATTCTAGGTCAAACCCAACACCATGTATATAATATCCTTTTCTTTATTTTTCCTTTTTCTATTTTTCTTTTAAACCAAACCCAAGTTCAGCCGACATCATCCCCTTCCTTCCCTGTTCACCGATCATCCCCATCCTTCCCACCGAAACCCAGCCTCCTCCTTCAACCACCTGAATGGCCTCCCCCCCTCACTGGAGACTCCTCGATCCAGACCAACGGGCTCGACCTGTGCACGACTCTCCTCCTTTCCACCACCACAGTTCCCCGCTGCCATCTCCTTCTCTCTGTTTAACGTTACCATCTCGTCGACTTTCTTCTGCTGGATGACTGCACAGCGCTGGAGAAGCTGCAGAACCTCCATCCCCGCAGTACTCGATGCCGGAGCAACCCGAGTCTGCCACCCCTCCTCCAGACTCGTCGGACTAAAACTTCCTCTCGACCCGCCGCTCGCCTGAACCTTCTCTCATCGTCCATCCCTGTCTCTTCCCTCATCGTCTTCTATCTTCGTCGACCATAACATCCTTTCCTTTACCTGAACACATTACTATCACCAACACCAGCCCCATCAACATAGAGCAGCCCCGACGTCCCATATCCTCCTCCTGCCTAAGCTCCTTCGGCAGCACCTCCATCACGACTCTGTCGACCTCCTCCAGATTATCACTACCATCATCTTCATCATCACCTTCACTATCATCTTCTCTATAATCACCAACACCATCACCATCACCATCATCATCATTATCATGACCATCATCATCATCGCCGTCGTCGTCATCAATGTCATCGTCGACATCGCCGTCGTCGTGCCTGTGTGCCGGTTCGTTCCTACCCTCCTTCAGGATTTTGTACGTATTTGTATGGTATGCATTTAGTATATGTATATTTAGTTATTCATTAGTATATGTTTGTATGTATATTATTCGATTTAGTATATATGTATGTATATATTTTGTATATGGGTGTTATTCAATTGGTATAGTATGTGTATATATTTAGTATGTATGTATTTTATTCATTGGTATATGTATATATATATTTTGTATATGTATTTAGTATATGCTTAAAATATATATAATTGGTATCTATATGTATACATATATATATATATAGTATAAATTCAATTAGTGTATATATATATTAAATGTATTTAATTGGTGTACATATATACTATGAGTATTAATGCTATATGCTAGTTAATAATATGTATTATATGTATATGTACTAGGTGACCCTAGCGTAATTACAGATATTCCGTATTTACATTGACCTGTGACTATGTTAATTGTTAGCAGACTGCGATAGGTACACTGACGTACTGGCAAGACCCGTATCATTGACTGTCTGTTTTGTACAACAATTATAGACGTGACACCCGCGTAATAAACGCACACTTGACCCTAGTTGACCAGTGTCATACCTAGCATAGCCCTGAGTTCATTGTGTTTTGATTGTGTGTTAGTATAATATCTGATGCAATATTGTATTATTTAATGATGTCTATAGGATTGTTGGATTATTCAGACAAGACTTCAGAAATCAGGTCATTGTTATTACTAGCAGCAGGACCATAGGCGAGTACGTTCTCTGACAGTTTCCATTATATTGATTATCTCTATAATTTTAGTTGTATAGCGTACATAACTCTGACACTGTTCTTTACACGAGTTGGCATTATCGAGACCTGTCACGAGGAGTCGTGATTTGGAATCCATCGTGCTAGCTAGGGAAAACGGGGAAATATTAGTAGCTTGTGTGATTATATCCAAAATTTACATGCATCATAGCTCACCTATACCTCACGTCGGTACAGCCTGACCATTACATGCCTCGTAGCCTGTTATGTGTGACTAGCCTGACTATTGCTTGTATCATAGCTATCATGATGGTTAGCCTGACCTTACATAAATTATAGCTAGTCATACATAGCGAGCCTTATCAGTCCCAAGCCGATCACATGATATGTTGATGTTTCACACACTTAGTTAGATGTTCTTGACATGTATCTCTAGTATATTGATCTAGCATCTCTACATATTCTAGTTATTGTTCTAGTACTCATTATATTTTAGTTCATTGTTCTAGCATACACTGTATTCCTATTCATTGCTAGATGTACATTGATGATGATATGCTCCAGTATTTCTATTTCCAGTATTTTATTATCTCCAGTATTTCTCATTGCATATACATATATCCATCTTGTATTTCTTTACACTGTATTATAGTTTTTGTCAATATAAGTGGAACTACTGTTAGTGCTTGTACTTCGTTCTATCCTGAATGGAAATATTTTTTTAGACTATGACTTAGAGGACATGTTTCCAGCATACTTGGAGATTGGATGTTGTATATTGCAGGTTAGATTATTTTTTTGTTATTTAGACTTGTCTTGTATTTCATTTATTTTCTTCGATATCTCATCGTGCTTTAGTTTCTGTGATTGAGTATTCCATATTATATTATGATATCTTGTCTCCTTATAGAGTTGGATATTCATGTGAGAGTGATTAGCTAGTATTATGACCTAGACAATGTTCTACCACTGATGCTGCGGCGTAGGCTGGACGTACCCGCGCACTCGTGCCCCTATACCAGGTGCGTGTTGTGACACATTTTTATACGTTTTTAGTGGTGGCCCATACAGGTCAGACTTAGCAAGTTGTGCGATATCGTGGTAGTGCGACATCTTAGTTGTACTACTGCGTGCCTGCGATAGGGTATAGGACATAAGATACTAGGATGAGAGAGGATACTCAATCACAAATATTTGAGAGATTCCTGGGATGACCCTTGAGAATCTTATTATAATTTTTATTTTAAATCTTTCCCTTATTCCCGTTCGTTCTTACTTGTTGTTATTGAATTTGATTCTTGTTGATTAGTTGTTAAATTTAATTCTTGGTGTCATTGTTAAGTTTAATTTCATATTAAGATAAATTTTACGGACTAAAATTTATGGTATCATCTGATGACATATGTTGATGAGGATAGTAAGAAAGGTAAAACGTCTACTTTGGTTTTGGAACCTAGAGTTTATCGCAGCCATATTAGTTGTCATGGTGAAAACGTAGGAACCTGACCTTGGATGTACATATCTTAGTTATGAAATTTAGAGTTTCTCGCAACCATACAGGTTGGCGTGGCAAAGATTCTAGATGACATAATTATAGAGTTGCATACCTTAGTTATGGAACCCATCGTTTATCGCAGCTATGCTTACTGGCGTGACGAGAATTCCGAGTGTCAAGATTTCTGACAGACGTGTATGATTATCAGGTTGTATCTTAAATTGGTTCTTAAAGTATCATCTCAATACTTATCTACTTCTGTTATTACAGGACTTTGTTCCATTGCTTCTTTTTCTTTACTAGCAGTAGAGATACCTTCAGTCCTTAATCCAGTTCCTTCTCGAGCTTCTTTTCTTTTGGGATTCCTTGTTAGTGTGATAATTAATGACTTGCAATTAGGTCTGTGTCTTGTATTAGTGTTGATTGAGTATGAATTATGAGTTTGTAAGTGTTTCTTGGTTGGGCATATGAGCAGTAGGCATTAATCTAGAGATAACCGTAGCATAGTACCTTATAGCGGTAGTTCTATAATACTTGCCATTATAGTTAGTATTTGTAATTTAGGTAGAAAGAGGAGTAAAGAGTATCAGTGATGGTTCCAAGAGTAAGTATCAGAATCACCATGCCAGTCTTAGATAGTCATAAATTTATGTAATTGGATGATCTATGTAAACAATTAAGTATCGAGGAATTGTATTAAAAAAAATTAACGGAGCATGATATTTAATTTGATGATTGATTACTTGGGTGTGTCATGAGTAAAAAAATGTATATGCATAAAGGATTTTAATGAGATGTTATGAGTAGAGAAATATCAGGATTGATAATAAAAGTTATGAAGTATATCACAGATTAGTTTAACAGCTGTAAAAGATTAAAGGGAGATACGTATACATCAATAGAGATATGGAACCATATGCCTGACCTTGAGATTGAAGTGAAGCATGGGTATTATAGAAAGTGCAAGTGATCATGAGTTCTAATAAGTGTGATGAGGTGATCTAATGATGAAGCTACTATTACTATACCAAGAGTACTAATGTTTCTATATCGAGGATTAGTTGAGCAAGGTGCTAATAACAATAAGTACCTTGTATGATAATGTTAGATTGGTGTGTCACTTAATATGAATAGAAATTTATTGGAAGTTATAGTACAAGTAATCCAGACAATGCAATATTCAGTACACAGTTGAGGTTGTAGACAATTGGTGCATCTGTGTGTATCTTGTGTGTTAGAGACTGTGAGTATTTATATGTATACTTAGATAGATGTGGATTTAAATTTATAATTTGAAGATTGGAAATAAATTTCATTTTTAAGAATTTTGAGGAGTTGAGATTTTATGTTATTAAAATTTTTGAGGATTCAAATTCAATTCAATAAACATAGTCAAAGCTATAAAGATATTTGGAAGTGATTAAAAATTTATTTCAATATTTGAATATTTGACTTTTGAGGAAAGTATATACATTTTATTTTAAATTGTTCGAGAAGTTAAATTTTGAGGATTTATTTTGAGGATAAAATTTTATGGTGGGTAAGAAATGTATATTAGTATATACGTGGTCGATGTGCATGTCAGATCTATTGGCTTGAGAATGCTTGAGATGGCACTGCAAACAGACTTGGGTGTCCATCTAGAGTTGTTTTAGAGAGAGTAGTACTTAGTATGGTGTGTTGCACTTGGTGTGTACTTAAGTGATAAGAACAACTAGTACAAACAATTATAGTAGGTAAGAGAGTTAGCAGTGAGTATGCTTGTAGTAGAAAAAGTGGTACCTAAAGAGATAGAGGTATCAAACTTTGGATGCATCATTAAACCTATGGTTATGTTAAAGGTCCTTGGTGTCAGATTTTGGTAGCAATAGACAGGTGTGTATAATGTGGATGTATCCATGGATATCTTGTGGACTAATGTTTAGTTGATATGGGTATCAGTGTACAAGGATAGGAATTAGTTAGTGAATGTGCCAGAGTTAAGTGTATGTTAGAGATATAAGATGTCCAGGTGATGAGTTAGCAGGTTCTGTTCTTTTCCTTCCATCTGTTCCTTTTTATTTGATTGATTGATTGATTTCTTAGTACCGTAGCATGTATCAGTAATTTTCTTGTTAGAATATAGTTAGTAGTACACCCTGACAGAGACTGTAATACCATGATAAAATTAACCATAAACCATACCTATTTTCTCTAGATTGTATGTTGTATAAGTGTAGGTAGAATTTTTTTTGACTTTGATTGTTAGGAGTTTGACTGTAGTGAAGAATTTATGAAGAGGATATGACTTGACAAAGAGAGACAATGGGCCTTAAATTTTAAGAAAATTTAAATAAAGAGTTAAGAATTTAATATGGCAGAATTGACGATTCGTGAAAACAGTAATTTTTATGAAGATTAAGATATGATTGGAATTGTCATTAAAATTCGAGAAAATTAAGGAGATTATTATTATATTTATTTAATTGTAGGTTATAAAATTAAAAATTTATATTTTGAATATTATATTTGAAGATTTGCGAGTAATATATTATTTGAGTATTATGTGGAAAAAAAATCGAGGAATAAGTTCATTAATGGATTAGTGTTGAATTCAAAATTTTGGGAAGAGGATTTAAATTTTTATACACATCGATTGGACTTAAATTAGAGGAGTAAGATGATTAATGGATTAGAGTTTGAATTCACATTTTTGGGACAAGATTTTAATTTTATAAATATGCAATGATTGGATTTAAAATAGAGGATTGAATATTAAATTTTGTATTTAGTTATTAACTTAAAATTTTGGAGGAGATTATGATGAGAATGGAATTTGATTTTTAAATTTGAAGATTTGCAGGAATATGATATTTAAAGAATTTTAAAAGAAATCTTGTGAAACAACAATATGGATTACTTCATGATTATATGATTTGATGAATCTAAATTTGATAGAAAATAATAATAATATAATGAATAAATAAAACTATTGAGGATCTTAAATTTTGAGGACGAAATTATTTTAAGGAGGGTAGACTTGTCACCCCCATATTTCAGATTATGGATATTTTCATCTTTTCATAAATTAATGTATAAATAATTTCATGATAATTAATTATATTTAAATTGCTATGATTTTTATTTAATTATTGCGCCTTACCGTTGCTTCGATATTTGGAGCGCTACCCTAGCCTTTGCCTTTCAACAAATTCTACAACCTTGTCCTAGACATGCCTGCCTTCTTCTCTGACTTTTGTGTAACTTATAATTATGTTCTCTTGTGCTTTATTTTAGCCGCACAATTTTTGTTGTAGACTTTATTATTTAAATTCGAATAAATCTAAATTTGTATCCTTGTACGTTCCAATCAAAATTGGAGACACAATCTTGACCCATTTTGAGCAACCCAAATTAGGGTAATATTCTATTCTGAGTCTTCTTCATTCATGACACTTGTGTCCCACTTAATTTTGATCCAATGTATTTCTAATTAATTTTAGAACACCCATTATATTTATTTTAATTAATTAAACCATAAACCCAAGTTTGTGCAAATTTTCAATTGTTGGGCACTTTTATGCAAAAGTGCATTAAGGTGTCCATCGCGTTTGATACGACACGTGAATATACTCATTTCCCCTTCGTATATATTTTTCTATAATTTTTGGAAGTGTGTAATTCAACATCAACCTCCTTAAACCATGGCCCTCCTTTATTTTGAACCAATTGAATCATAGCCATTCTTTTGAACCCATTTAAATCCTAGCCCATTGAAATATCTCCATAACAAGCCAAGGCCTTTTCCTAGTGTTGACCAAAGTCAAATAATTCTAGGTCAAACCCAACACCATGTATATAATATCCTTTTCTTTATTTTTCCTTTTTCTATTTTTCCTTTAAACCAAACCCAAGTTCAGCCGACATCATCCCCTTCCTTCACTGTTCACCGATCATCCCCATCCTTCCCGCCGGAACCCAGCCTCCTCCTTAAACCGCCTGAACGGCCTTCCCCCTCACCGGAGACTCCTCGATCCGAACCGCTGGGCTAGACCTGTGCACGACTCTCCTCCGTTCCACCACCACAGTTCCCCGCTGCCATCTCCCTCTCTCTGTTTAACGTTGCCATCTCACCGGCTTTCTCCCGCTGGACGACTGCACAGCACCAGAGAAGCCGCTGAACCGTCATCCCCGATATAACCGACACCGGAGCAACCAAAATCTGCCACCCCTCCTCCAGACTCGCCGGGCTAAACCTTCCTCTCGACCCGCCACTCGCCTGAACCTTCTCCCCTCGTCCATCCCCGTCTCTTCCATCATCGTCTTCCATCTCCGTCGACCATAGCAACCTTCCCTTCACCTGAACACATTACCATCACAACCACCAGCCCTATCAACGTAGAGCAGCCCCGACGTCCCCTGTCCTCCTTCTGCCTGAGCTCCTCCGGTAGCGCCTCCATTACGACTCCATCGACCTCCTCCTGATCATCACTACCATCATCTTCATCATCACCTTCACCATTATCTTCTCTATAATCACCAACACCATCACCATCATCATTATCATGACCATCATCATCGTCGCCGTCGTTGTCATCATCGTCATCAACATCATTGTCGACATCACCGTCATCGTCGTCGTGCCCGTGCGCAGGTTCGTTCCTGCCCTCCTTCAGGATTTTGTACGTATGTGTATGGTATGCATTTAGTATATGTATATTTAGTTATTCATTAGTATATGTTAGTATGTATATTATTTGATTTAGTATATATGTATGTATATATTTTGTATATGGGTGTTATTAAATTGGTACAGTATGTGTATATATTTAGTATGTATGTATTTTATTCATTGGTATATGTATATATATTTTGTATATGTATTTAGTATATGCTTAAAATGTATATAATTGGTATGTATATGTATACATATATATATATATAGTATAAATTCAATCAGTGTATATATATATTAAATATATTTAATTGGTGTACATATATACTATGAGTATTAATGCTATATGCTAGTTAATAATATATATTATATGTATATGTACTAGGTGACCCTAGCGTAATTACGGATATTCCGTATTTACATTAACCTGTGACCATGTGAATTGTTAGCAGACTGCCATAGGTACACTGACGTACTGGCAAGACCCGTATCATTGACTATCTGTACTATCTGTTTTGTACAGCAATTACAGACGCGACACCCGCATAATAGACGCAAAGTTGACCCTAGTTGACCAGTGTCATACCTAGCATAGCCCTGAGTTCCTTGTGTTTTGATTGTGTGTAAGTATAATATCTGATACAATATTATATTATTTAATGATGTCTATAGGATTGTTGGATTATTCAGATAAGACTTCAAAAATTAGGTTATTAGTATTGCCAGCAGTAGTACCACAGGCGAGTACATTCTCTGACAGATTCTATTATGTTGATTATCTCTATAATTCTAGTTGTATAGCGTACATAACTCTGACACTGTTCTTTACACGAGTTGGCATTATCGAGACCTGTCACGAGGAGTCGTGATTTAGAATCCATCGTGCTAGCTGGGGAAAACGGGGAAATATTAGTAGATTGTGTGATCATATCCGAACTTTACATGCATCATAGCTCACCCATACCTCACGTCGGTACAACCTGACCATTACATGCCTCATAGCCTGTTATGTGTGACTAGCCTGACTATTGCTCGCATCATAGCTATCCGGATGGTTAGCCTGACCTTACATGAACCATAGCTAGTCATACATAGCGAGCCTGATCAGTCCCAAGCCGATCACATAATATGCTGATATTTCACACACTTAGTTAGATGTTCTTGACATGTATCTCTAGTATATTGATCTAGCATCTCTACATGTTCTAGTTATTTTTCTGGTCCTTATTATATTCTAGTTTATTATTCTAGCATACACTGTATTCCTATTCATTGCTAGATGTACATTGATGATGATATGCTCCAGTATTTCTATTTATAGTATTTTATTATCTCCAGTATTTCTCATTGCCTATATATATATCCATCTTGTATTTCTTTACACTGTATTATAGTTTTTGACAATATAAGTGGAACTGCTGTTAGTGCTTGTACTTTGTTCCATCCTGACTGGAAATATTTTTTTAGACTATGACTTAGAGGACTTGTTTTCAGCATACTTGGAGATTGGATGTTATGGATTGTAGGTTAGATTATTTTGTTGTAATTTAGACTTGTCTTGTATTTCATTTGTTTTCTTCGATATCTCATCATGCTTTAGTTTCTGTAATTGAGTATTCCATATTATATTATGATATCTGTGTCTCCTTATGGAGTTGGATATTCATGTGAGAGTGATTAGCTAGTATTATGACCTAGACAGTGTTCTACCGCCGATGTTACAGCATAGGCTGGACGTACCCGCACACTCGTGCCCCTATGCCGGGTGCGGGTCGTGACAGTGGGAGATTGCAATGGTGGAGATGGTGTTTCGTTCAGGCGAGGGTGGTGGAAGATGAGGAGATGAGGGAGAGAGCAAGGCGGAGGTGGTGGTTCAGGTCGGCGGTTAGGTGCTGCTCGGGCCAGCGGTTCGCAGATGGAGAAGAAGGAAGAGGAGATGAACAGTAGGGTCGGCTAGGGATTGGTTAGGTTTAGGTGAAAAAGAAAAAAAATAAAGAAAAGAAAGGAAAAAGTTATTTATATACATGTGGACTTTGGGTTTGGGTTTGACCTAGGGTTTGGGCTTGGTCAACATCCTACTTGGGATGTGCCTTGGCCTTACATGTAGGTATTGGAGGGCTATAATTTGCATTATTTAAAATGCAAGGATAGGGTTAAATGAGGGGGCGATGTTGCGCGTTGCACATTCCAAAAATTCATGGAGAAAATTCATGTGAAGGAAAAAAATGGGTTTCTTCATGTATTATCCAATGGTGTGGACACCTTATTGCATTTTTGCATAAAAGCGTTCAACAATTAGAAAATTACAGAAAGACGAAAATTGGATTAATTTGATTAAAATTAATGCGCAAGGTGTTCTTGAATTAATTAGAAGTATATGTGGCTAATATTAGGTGGGACACAAGTATCATGGACATAGGAGACTCAGAATAAAATATTATCATAAATTGGGTTGTACGGAACGGATCAAGATTGTGTCTCCAATTTTGATTGGAACGCACAACGATACAAAGTTAGAATTATTTAGAATTAAATATAAACGTCCGTGACGAATGTTGTGTGACTTAAATATAGCATAAGTGAGCATAATTATAAATTACACAAAGGTCAGAATAGATAACTGGCACGTCTAGGATAAGGATATAAAATTTATAGGAAGGCAATGGCTAGTGTAGTGCTCCAATTATCGAAGCAACAGTAAGGTGCACTAAGTGATTTAAATCTTGTATAATTAAATAAAATAATGTGTCCTATTTCCAATTGGATACAAACTAGCCCTAGTTTCTCTATCTATGCCAAGTAGGCCTAATTTTGGTTGACGGGGTTTACAGGATGACAGAAGAACTTGATCCGTTCGAGCAGAGGCGACATGACTACTTCGATGATAGAGGATGAAGGAGGGGGTCGGGTGGACAAAGGAGGGGTGGACCAGCACTGGTAGGGGGTCGGGTCTGCCGGAAGGATGAAGGGGAGGGTAGACGAAGGTTTTGGAAGGGAAAGTAAAAGAGGGAATACTTTAGGTTTTGCTCTGGAGAAGGGTTTTGGGGAGAAAGTAAAAGAGTGATCGAGGAAAAGATGGAATTAAGTTTTTGGGGGAATAATTTTTGCTTACTTTCAGTTTTGGTAGCGACTGAACTTGCAGTTGCTAGAATAAGGATAACAAATTTTAGATATTATCGGCTATTTATGAACGAACACAAGTCAGTCGCTAAAAAATCGCAACACACCAGCAACAGAATAGTGACTAATCATATTGGTAATTAATTAAATTTTTAATTAGTTGAACGTTAGTCGCTAGTAAGTCGAAAAACTAGCAACTAATACAGATTAGTCGCTGAGTTAGCTACTAAATTGCCATAATTTTTAGTGATGATTGGATCCAGAGTATTGGTTGGGGATGGGGAGTAAGAGTTGGTTATATGATCAAACCCAAGTGTATTCGTGTACATTTTGATTATATATCACACGTGTAATCAAGTTACCATATTGTATTCATGTTCAACCCAAACCGATCACATAACGAACTTGTACTTTATGGCATATTAGCTAGTTTATCTATTTTATCACTTGTAATTATTCATATTGTCTGTTCTTTTATTCCAGTATTTTACATGTTCACTCTAGTTCATTCCATTTTCTATTGCTAGTTATCTTGAATTATTTTCTATTATTTGTCATATATGCTCTACCATATATTTGGAACTGTTTTCAGAGGTATATACTTTGCTTCAATCCTGATTGGATATATTTTTCAGATGATTGGCTTGTGGAGCAGTGCCCCACTTATTACGGGTCGTAGGACGGCGAGCCATTAGAGGATTCTCCCATAGAGCAGGAGAACCTAGTGCCAGTGATCGAAGAGGCCTAATTTTATATTGGACATTGTATTAGTCTTATTTCTAGACTCATGACATGTATATATTATTTTGGGAGTGGCTATGTCTAGACTTATGGATTTAGACTTATGGATGTATTGTGACTCTTATTTTTTCTCTCTTTTATTCTATATCGTGCTTTCATCCTCCTTTAGTTTTATATTATAATTGAGTATTATTTATTATCATAATATACCATATTATTTTTTTATTTAGAGTTGACATAATATTGACAAGTACCATATATATTGTGTGAGATGTTTAGATCGTATAGATGACCCAAACAACGTTCTATCGTCAATGTTGCGGCGTAGGCTGGGCGTTGATCACTACTCGTGCCCTTATTCCAGGTGCGGGTCATGACACATTTTTTGTGGTGGCCCATGCAGGTCCAGGGTTGCGACAAGTGTGATATCGTAGTAGGACTCTAAGTCTGAGTTACTGCTACGAGCCTGCTTTAGGATATATGATGTAGGATGAGAGTATACCTAATCACAACTTAGGAACATTTCCAAATATCTATTTTGCTATTCTTATCTATTTGAATGCTTGCTTTACTTTAAATAATTCTGTCATTCTTTGATGATATCATATTTTACTCAATATTGATTCCTTTGTTTCAATCTGTCTTCATGATGCTGCCGAAGACGTGATCCCGATGCTCAGGCACAATGTCAACAAGGTCGGTCACATTGTCTCCTCTGAAGGCAGCACCAACAGACATTGCTCCAGCAGCTTCAGTTCAGAGGGCTGCCTTACCGATCTATGTGGGAGTATGGGCTACAACTTTCGAGGGTGTTCTACCTCCAGTCCAGAGGGTAGTGCCTATAGCTTCAGAGGAGCTTCCACCTCCACCACCCAAAGTTGATCCTACGCATGTCACGACCCGCACCCGGTATAAGGGTACTAGTCGGAAACAACGCCCAGCCTACGCCGCAGAATCGGCGGTAGAACGCTGTCTAGATAATCTATCTAATATAATGAACCACCAATAATGATAAAATACTCAATCACAGAACTAAGATAGAATGAGCACGAATCAGATAAAGAATAGAATAGTCACAATACAACTCATGAGTCTAAAATAATACATCAATGAGTCTGAAGAAAAACAGAAATAAGCTGGAGACAAATCCAGTACAAAAGAATACTACAAAACTATAAAGCTACAACTCCAGGGTCAACTGTCTCAGTTGGGATAAGTCCCTCTTGAGCCAGGGTCTCAGAATCTAAACCCACAACATCCTGGGGTCCATAGTAGGTAGGGTACTCCTCAGTGTCATCTGGAAAAATATTTCCAGTCAGGAAGGAGCAGAGTACAACCCTAACAGCAGTTCTCAAATAATGATAAAAACTATGTAACAATAAATAGCTGTGGATAAACAAGATGCATAAATAGATACAAGAAATGTATAGACAATAAGGAAGTACTGGAAAGAAATACAATAATGAACAATATGCTGATGGAACAAGAATACTAATGACTAAGTGTGTGAGTACTAGCTTTAACATGTGATCGGTTTGGGAACTTGCACAAGAGTATAATGGCCTGGCTGATTATACGTGCGGTGTATGATCAACACTCACAAGGAATAAGACATGCACAAGGAGGGTATGATCACATATCTACACTAAAATACTCCCCACCCCCGACTGGTATAATAGATCCAACCACGGTACGTTATGGCACGAGATTCCCCAAGAAGAGAGCGACTCCTCCCGAAAATCGGTGTCTGTACATGTACAAGATAACCAATGAAACAATACTTGCACCATATACACCATATACCAAGGAATAACATCTCATGACGAGATCTGGATATACCAATCCGTGTAACAATAGTGTCAAGAGAACATGTAAATCTACACTAGATACAACGAACATAGAGGATATCATAAATGAGAAACTATCAGAGAATGTACTCGCCTGAAGTCCAATGAACAGTCTCACAAATGTCTGACTCGGTGCCTCGAAGACCTAGATATGGAATACAACATTAAAACAAGGTCCCGGAAAGAGAATAAGTCAAACTAGACAACTTCTAGGTTAATAACTCAATTCTAAGGCAAAAGTCAACTATGGTCAACTCTAAAGTCCACTAAAGTCAAACATGGTCAAACCCAAAGTCAACCTCACAAACATCCATAAAATAATATAAAAATAAAATACAACAATTTAGGAATCAAATTAGATTCCAAAAGAAACTCACACAAAGTATACTAATAATACAATTAATATATACCTTAAAAATATATATATACAACCCAATATTCATATAATTAAAATACTATATTATAACAATTATTATACCTCACAAAACACATATATATATACATATAAATATATACAAATATAATATATAATATATACATTAAATCTGTCAAAGCGTCACTGAAAACAGTGAGCTAAGAATACAATTTAATTAAAACGGCTAATAGTGACAGTTTCGTCTGTCACCGAAAAACTGTCGCAGAAAAAACTGAATACAATTCCTACTGCCGACTGGATCGCTGACAGTTTAAAACCGTCGCAGAAAGACTGTCGCGGAAAATCCGCTCAGACCCGCCCACTGCTAATTAATGACAGATTTGTCATTAAATGCATTTAAATGCACAGAGTTACAGCGGCTGCTGTATCGGCTAATTAATGACAACGCAGGTGTTTTTTCGACATAACCGTGACCTAGCTGCCTCCAAAGAACTCTTTTAGCAGATGATGGAGGCACAATAGGCCCAGACGGAGGCCCAACAATGACACTCAGAGGTCATGAGGCCCGGCATTAACAATGCCCACCAGCTTGCACTCATCGCAATCGAGAGAGTTGCCTTGGTTCAGCCACAGGTAGATCCACCTCAGTTCACCCCGCCGCAGCCGGGGCCAGCGACTATCATAGACTTTTAGAGGATAGGGCCGAAGGACTTTAAAGGTAATGAGGGGATTATTTATGCTGATGATTAGAAAGAATACATCGAAAGGAACCTGCGGCTGGCACAAATTCTAGATAGGTTGAAGGTAGAGGCCGTAGGGAGCATGATGTTTGAAATCGTATTGACTTGGTTCAGAACAGACACCAGGATCTTAGCACCAGGACTTACTTGGAAAGCTTTTAAGAAGCTTTTCAAGGAATAGTTTTTCCCAGATGTGGCTCTGACATCTCTAGAGAGCCAATTTCAGTATCTCATCCAGGGAAACATGACAGTGGACGAGTATGCGACAAATTTTTGTAGATTGGGTCACTTTGTGGAGGGACAAAATCCTCGAAGGAAGGCCCAAAAGTTCAGAAAGGGTCTGAACAGGGAGATCAAATCCCATACTAGTGGACTTTGCACCATTATATTTGAGGAGATCATGGCGCTGACATATCAGGTGGAGGATGATTTGGAGCTTGGCTACAAGTGGATATGGGATCCTTCAGGAGTTAGCAGAAGTGTGGGCCCAGTAAAGCGGCCTCACTTTCAGCAGCAGCATCAGAGAAACTTCTAGCAGCCGAGGCAGCAGTTTTCTTTACCAGCTAGAGTGCCAGTGCAGTAGGCAGACAAGATCCAGAGGCCAGCTATTCTTTGCCCATTCTGCAAGAAGCCATAGCATGGATGGGATATATGCAAGATAAGATTGGGCCAGCATTTGTTCTACGGATCAGGAGACAACCAGTTGAGGGCTTGTCCCAGGGCTCCATCTCATCCAGCTCAGGGCGGGGCCCAGGCACAGAGATCACCCGCGGAACCACCAGTAGGACAGTAGAGAAGACCTCCATGCCAACCAAGCAGTAGAGGTTCATATAGCACTAATAGAAGCAGAGAGGTGCACAACATAGGCGAGCTTTTGCCTTGATCGTCGAGGAAGATGAGCCAGTTAGAGATGTTATTTCAGGTTTAGTCTATCTTGATTCTTTTTTATCTCATGCTTTATTTGATTTTAATGCTTCACATAGTTTCATATTTGTATCTTTTGCTTTCAAGAATCATCTTGAGACTGGACCGTTTGTGAGGACTTGCAAAATCACGATCGGGTGTGGCATTATCCTGGTCAATGATGTTTGCAAGGATCAGAAAGTTTCTCTGGAAGGCCGAGAGTTGAGCATATGTCTACTCGTAATGCCACTTTTGTGCTATGACATAGTACTCGAGATGTATTGGTTGAGTAGGCACCATACTAGTATCGATTATCGTGGAGGCAGAGTTTTGTTCTAGATGTCAGGAGAGCCAGAGTTTGAGTTCGTCAGAGGAGCAGCAGAGTGGAGCAAGAAAGACTTCTGTGGAGCTATGGTGAAAGAGCAGGAGCTGCCACATTCATTGATTATTGAGTATATAGACGTCTTTCTGGAGGAGTTGCCAAGGTTGCCACCAGACAGAGATATGGAGTTCTCTGTAGACTTGGTTCCAGGTGCAGAGCCGATATCACAGTACGTCTACAGGGTGAACAAAAGTGAACTAGAAAAACTGAAGAAGCAGGTGGATGAGTTGCAGGACAAGGGCTTCATCCACTCCAGTTCATCACTATGGGATGATTCGGTATAATTTGTACCAAAGAAGGATGGGTCGGTACGTATGTGTATCGACTACAGTGCTCTTAACAACCTTACTATCTAGAATGAATACCCATTACCGCAGATTAATGATCTGTTTTATCAGTTGAGTGGAGCGACGATATTCTCGAAGATAGACTTGAGATCGAGGTACCACCAGGTGAATGTAAAGAAGGAAAATATTCCAAAGATACCTTTCAGGACTTGGTATAGGCAGTTCAAGTTCTTGGTTATGCCGTTTGGATTGACCAATGCTCCAGCAGTATTCATGAACCTGTTGAATAAGGTTTTCATCAATACTGGGATCAGTTTATTGTGGTCTTCATTGATGATATATTGATATATTCGAAGACCCTGGAGGAGCATGAGAAGCACCTGAGGATTGTTCTGAAGACTTTCAGGAAGAAAAAACTATATGACAAGCTTTTGAAGTGTGATTTCTTTCTTGATAAGCTTGAATTCCTCGGGTATGTGATTATAGGAGACGGGATCTCAGTAGACTCGAAGAAGATATCAGCACTTAAGTCATGGTCTACCCCGAGTTTAGTGGAAGAGATCATAAGCTTTCTTGGATTGGCAGGCTATTATCGAAGATTTTTTTAGGACTTTTTAAGATTGCAGAGCCGATGACTAGGCTGACCAGGAAGGACGTGGAGTTCATCTAGACTAAGGAGTATCAGGCCGCCTTTGAGGGGATGAAAAAAAGGTTAGCTATAGCTCCAGTGATAATGTTGCCATCAGGGATAGGAGGATTTTCTATATACAGTGGTACTTCAGGAAAGGGTTTGGGATGTGTGTTACAGCATAACAGGAATGTGATTGCCTATGCTTCCAGGCAATTACGTTCTCATGAGAAGAATTACCCTACCTATGAGTTGGAGTTGGCAGTAGTCATTTTTTCTCTAAAGCTGTAGAAATACTACTTGTTCGAAGAGCATGTGGAGATCTTTACGAACTACAAGAGATTAAAGTATGTGTTTACACAAAAAAAGGTAAAAATTATGCAGCGACGATGGTTGGAGTTGATGAAGGATTTTAATATTTCTTTGTAGTACCATCCAGGAAAGACCAATGTAGTCGTTGATGCCTTGAGTAAGTATCTAGTGGCTATATAAATGATAAGGAATAGACATTTATTGGCCAATCTTGATAGTTTGGGTATTAAGGTGTTAGTTCCTGGAGTTGCAGCACCGATATGGGGAGTTCAGGTACAGTCATAGTTGATGGACCTGATTAAAGCCGTACGTTTTGAGGATGAGTCTCTAAGGAGAATCAGAGTGCAAGTCCGTATAGGATTGACAAAGGACTTCAGTATTACAAATGATGGGTCATTGCGGCACGGTATAAGATTGTGCGTGCCGAGTGGAGCGATGTGCAGGAAGATTTTTCAGGAGGCACATCGATCTTAGTACTCGATGCATCCAGGTGCCAACAAGATGTATAGAGACATGAGAGAGCATATTTGGTGGTATGGTATGAAGCGAGAGGTGGCTAGCTTCATATCCAGATGCTTGATATGTCAGCAGGTAAAGACGTAGAAACAGAGGTAAAGTGGATTGCTTCAGTCTTTACCCATTCTAAAGTGGAAATATGAACATGTGACAATAGACTTGTATCAGGTCTTCTATATTCTCTAGGAGGGAAAGATGCAATTTGGGTCATCATAGACAGGTTGGCCAAATTGGCCCACTTTTTGCCATTAAAAGTGGGTATGACTACTGAGAAGATCGTGAAGATCTATGTATGGCAGAGAGTATGATTATATGGATTTCCTGTGAGCATAGTCTAAGATCGGGATAGTCATTTCATATCCCACTTTTGGAGGAGTTTGCAGGCTAGCTTGGGCAACCATCTCGAGTTTAGTATCGCATATCACCTTCAAACAAACGAGAAGCCGGAAAGGACTATCCGGACTCTCGAGGATATACTACGCAGCTATTTTTTGGATTTTGGATGCTCTTGGGAGGATCACCTTCACTTGGTAGAGTTTTCTTACAACAACAGTTACTCGGCTAATATAGAGATGTCACCATTTGAGGCATTGTATGGATGGAGGTGTCATTCTCCATTATCTTGGGATGATATTAGTGGGAGAGCCTTATTGGGACGATAGATGATCATGGATGCAACTGAGAAGGTAAAGCTTGTCAGGGATAGACTTCAAGTGGCGCAGGATAAATATCGGCATTGGACTGATAGCCACCAGAGACCTTTGGAGTTTGAGGTATAGGTTTGTTTTGTGTTGCTTGTGATTGCTTGTTTTAGTTAGAGTGTTAAGGCTCTATTTTTTTCTAGGTCGACGATCTGGTGTTCTTGAAGATTTCTCCAACACGGGGCACGATTCGCTTTGTTGGAGGAGGAAAGCTTGGTCCACGATACATCAGACCCTTCGTTCTTATCGAGAAGGTTGATGCAGTGACCTATAGACTACACTTACCTCCTACACTTGAGGAAGTTCACAACGTGTTCCACGTGTCACAGCCGAGATGGTACATGGCAGATTCTAGCCATGTATTGGATCACTCAAAGATCGAGATAGGTTCGACTCTCAGCTACCCAGAGCAGTTGGTGGAGATTCTGGATCGCAGGGAGAAGGTGCTGCGGAACTAGACGATTCCTTTGGTAAGCATTACGCGGAGGCATCACTCTCCAAGAGAGTCTACCTGGAGTAAGAGGCCGAGATGCGCGAGAGATATCCTTATCTGTTTGAGCCATGAGGTATAATTTTTTTCTTGCTTGATATGATTGTTTTGTAGCTAGTTCTTCCTTAATTTCGAGGATAATTTTTTTCTAAGGTGGGTAGGATTGTCATCCTCACTTTTCTAAATAGGGATAATTTAGTTATTTATATAGTTATATTATTTTAGTAATTTAATAATTAATTAGTATACTATATTAATATTTGTGGTTATGCTATATTTTAATGGTAGTTAGTGGGCTAGACTTAACCCATGTGAACCCAATTAAAATTTGTCATGACAACTTGCGAGCCCAACATGGACCAAGCCAATTGACCCATTCCAACTAATTAATTATAAGGATTAGAATAATTTATATTAGAGTAGAATTTCCCAAAATGGCCTCCCTAATTATTTACTATAATTCACCATGTAGGGGTGCCAACTTGGAAATTTGGAGGTAACTTGGAGAAGGGAGAAGGGGGCCGGCCACTTTAGAGAGACGCTCCTCTCTCTCCTTTTTATTTGCATTCATTTTATATCCCCAAATTAATAGATCCCTAATTCACTCCACCCCTCCATCAATTGACCTTCAATTCACTCTCATTTCCTCTCATTTTTATCCTCTAGGAGCTTTGGAGCTTGGAGTAGCAAGTAGCACAAAGAAAAGGAGTTTTGGTGGAGATATCGTGTCCGAATCTTGTCCATTGTATTTTTACTAAAAAATTATCTTTTAATTGATAAATTTTGAATTCCTCTTCATTGTAACTTCTAAATTATGCATTCGACCATTAGGAATCACTCCATGGCATAGAGCTACTAATAGGAACAAGTTTTAGGCTAATTGGTTGCGTATAGAGAATTCTACATAGATTTTTGTATGTATTTTAGGAGAATTACGAGATTAACACATTAATTATGTGTTATGAGACTAATTTAGTCTATTAGACTTAGATCGGGGTTGTGGGACTAGGTACGTGTCCACAATTGGACATGAGTAGGTCGTATCATGATACAATATGATATTGTATGATATAGAGCTCATTTTGGGTGTTTTGTATGAATTTTCTTCAATATCTATTGTAATTACGTGTCCACAATTGGACATGAGTAGGTCGTATCATGATATAATGTGATACTGTGTGGTACAGAGCTTATTTTGGGTATTTTGTATGAATTTTCTTCAATACCTATTGTAATTAGTTATAATATATGTTATATTATGTAATTGGTATGTGGGAGTAATTATTGTGGGGAATTAGGAGTTTTGGTATCCCATTGGTGTGTGTATCATAGAGTATCTTGAGTGTATCATGAAGTATCTCATTGGTACGCTATAAGTGTTTGTAGAATGCCCATTTAGAGAGTATATATATATATATATATATATATATATATATATATATATATATATATATATATATATATATATATATGTGTGTGTGTGTGTGTGTGGGGGGGGGGGGGGGATTACATGTGTGTGGATGTGTGTGCTTGTGTTACCTCAATGCCAATTTTGGAACTATGCTTGGAGGCAACAATTAGAGGGTTCAGGTAGGTTGGGTTGCACAACGGTCACATGTGCAATACACAGGTGAGATATTCAAGTCGGTGGGTTTCTAGGCCAAGCAGTTTGGGTTAACGGTAGATGTAGTTGCGATGTAAGGGATATCAGATTAAATCTGATATCAGTACAGTTGAGGCAGTAGTAGCTACAAATTGGTACGGGGTGTGTAACTATTTAATTGGAGTGTGGATACCTAATAGTGGATGATGATTGATGGTGTAGTGGTAAGGCTTTTGTGTGATATGTGATGTTCAACTGAGAACAACAGGGACATCTACACAGGCAATAAAGGGGAGTTAAGTTGTAGTGTCCAAGTTGAACACTTGGGGGCAATGTGCCATTAATAACAGATGCAATTGCAGTAGTAGATAACAACAAAGGATGAGGGAGTTGGGGAACTGTAAGTGTATCCTTGGGGGTTTGCTCGGGTTGATCACTGAATGTGAACTTCCAGTTTTGAGGAGTGAGGTAAAATGATAACTAAAGTATCAGTGAGTGATACTAGTGTGCATCCATGAGTGTGTTTAGAGATTGGGATGTGAGGACCACTGACTAAAGAAAGAGTGCCAGTTTATGGACTGTTATAGTGGGTATTCAGTTGTTAACAGGTTGGGTGTGCGTATACAGGGAAGTGAGGGGGGGGGGGGGGGGGGCTCGAGTATCTCTGATACCCGAGAATATCCAGTAGTAGCAGTTGTAGTAGCAACTAGAGGTTAGGCAGCAATAGGTAACAAAAATAGAGTAAGGTTGTGTAGGAGTCTTGGTTTGGGTTAGCAAGTGCAGCTTAGAACAGTAGGTTGGAGAACGTGAACACATTGGGCAATATTGACTTGTACTTCAAGTCTGCAAGTATGGTATATCATGGATGGAATAGTATGTTTCAGACTTTAGTTAAGGTATGTATGTATTTATGACTAGGGTATTTACTAGAACTTGTTAGTATTAACCAAATAACCTAGTTTAGCTAGTATTGGCTAATTAGTGACCAATATAGACCAATAAACCTAGAATTGACCTAGAAAGCATATTAGTACATTGTTTAACTCAAATATCATTCATTAAACAAATTGACATAATATTTTCTAAATAGGATTGTGTGACACCAGCTTGGACATCAAAAGACACTATTGCTCAGGACCAGACACGAGTGAATTTCTCTATTATTTGTATTTCATGATAGTATATATATCAAATGTTTTAGAAGTATTTACTTAATTTTGACACAGTAGCTACACAGACTGGTACTATATAGATTCTGTCAGGAGATGTTATCCCCTACCGTATTCAGTGGGTACTCCTTCATATATATTTTATCGTGTGTATCGGGTATTAATTATCGTGTACTTCGTGTTCACACACTGCTTATATTCAGTGTGTTTATATTCGTATTCGTAATGTGTCATAATTAGATCCATGAGTATTGGTTGGGGATGGGGGAGTAGGAGTTGGTTATGTGATCAGGTCCAAGTGTATTCGTGTACATGTCGATTATATATCATACGTGTAATTGAGTTACCATTTTGTATTCGTGTTCAACCCAAACCGATCATATAATGATATCATGGTACGAAGGAAGTACAGTTCTCTTTGATCAGGTTTCTCTACTCATTTCAATATTCATCTCCGGAAACAAAAATGAAATAGGAGCCCACGTAGCGGTCGGGATTACGGAGGCATGCAAAGGTTTCCTCGGGCCGGACGGAACTTGTACTCTATGGCACATTCGTTAGTTTATATATTTTTATCACTTGCAGTTATTCATATTGTCTGTTCTTTCATTCCAGTATTTCACATGTTCACTCTAGTTCATTCAATTTCCTATTGCTAGTTATCGTGTATTCTTTTCTATTATTTGTCATATATGCTCTACCATATTTTTGAATTTTTTTTAGAAGTATATACTTTGCTCCAATCCTGATTGAATATATTTTTTAAACGATTGGCTTGTGGAGCAGTATCCCACTTATTACGGGCCATAGGACGATGAGCCATTAGAGGATTCGCTCCTAGAGAAGGAGAACCTAGTGCCAGTGACCGATGAGGCCTAGTTTTATATTTTTTGACATTGTATTAGTCTCATTTCTAAACTCATGGCATCTATATATTATTTTGGGAGTGACTATGTGTAGACTAATGAATTTAGACTTGTGGATGTATTGTAGCTCTTATTTTTCTATTTTATTCCATATCGTGCTTTTATCCTCATTTAGTTTTATATTGTGATTGAGTATTTTTTATCATTATCATATACATATTGTTCCTCCGTTTGGAGTTGAGATGACATTGACAAGTACTATATATATATTGTGTGAGATATTTAGATAGTATGGATGACCCAGACAACGTTCTACCGCTAATATTGTGATGTAGGATAGCCGTTGATAACTTCTCGTGCCCTTATTCTGGGTGCGGGTCGTGAAAGTGTTAAGAGTTATTTTGATGGACTATAAAGAGGGGGCAACATTAGAGTATGCATCATTAGTGTTCTAGAGAGAGGGATATTTTAACTAGTATATAAGTTGTGAATCAGGGGTGTACTACATGTTGCATTGAAAGGCAACAATTTGGACATTAAGTACCTGAGTATGAATGTGTCAAAGAGTGCAAGTGGTACAAGGGTGTAGGGTGGAATGATGTTGCATTGAGCCAGTGTGCAACAGTTGCTCCACTGTAATGTGGTAGGCAGTAAGCTCAGAGGTTGCAGGGTAGAGTAATTAGTAGAGTGCAGTATCACCTGTATGGTGTTGTGTACCAATCAATATGGACTTCTCTGTGCACCAGTGCACAAAGATGAGGGAACCTGGGAGTGAGAGTTGGAGGATTTTAGTATATCAGAAAGAAGAGGGTGTCCCATGAAGTAGGTATAATCTTATGCGAGTATGTGTTCAATTTTTTTGTGAGACATAGAGTTTCCGCATTAGAGGTTTTCTTGAGGGGTACATGTGTTCAAAATATTAATGTGTTGGGGAAAGATGCTTGGGGAATGCAAGAAATTGTGTTGGTGTTTGTGTGGGTATCAGATAGTTGTATAAAGAGTGTAGAAGTAGGTATAACCTAGTGTCAGTAGATGACTACTTGTTAGTGTGTATCTATGCTATTATGTACAAATTTAAACAATATACCAAGTAGTGATATACAAACCTGTAGGATTGTGTGAAGCAGGTTAATTCATGAGTATCCAGTGTGTAAAAGTGTATGTTCTGTACAACTAAGATTGGATGTCATAACCCGCACCTGAAAATCAGGCATGAGTCATGGGTACGACCAGCCTACGCCATAGAATCGACGGTAGAACGCTATAAAGGTTCGTTCTAGGTCATAATATCTATATCTCACAATGATCAGTCAATAACCTCTCCAAAATGAGGTCAACCATGCAATATATATATGACTCAATCACAATAACTAGGGGAAGAGTAAAGCACGATAAGATATCACAAAGAAACAAGAACCAAAGAGAGCAATACAATATCCAAATATACAGTCCAAGTCTAAAGTCTACAATATCACAGAAGCAACAAAATAATAAAATACAGTCATCCAAAATAGCAACTGGGAACAACCCAGGAAAATCCACCTAGCTAACTAGGGTGCTAATGGCGTCTCCTCGACAGGCTCCTCCTCAGTCTTCGGGTCACAACACTCCTCGACGCCCGACCAGTAGAATGTCGGGCAAAAATCCTCAGGATCCTCAGGAAAAAAATATGCCCAGTCAGGACTGGAGCAAAGTACATAACTCTGAAAGTAACTCCAAATTCATGGTAAGGTGTATATGACTAGCAATAGAAAAGTATAAAAGATGCACAGAAAAATAAATACATGATAGAGCAGATAAAATAGCTGTAATATAAAACTGGAGAACAATACAAGTAGTAGAGAAGTAACTGCATGTGAGAAAACAGGAATACTAGCTAAGTATCTTGAGCACAGGTTTGTTATGTGATCGGCTTAGGTTGTACATGAATAGTCTACAATAACTCCGTTATGCATGAGTTACATAACCGACATACACATGAATACTGTTTGGCTTTGATCACATTACCAACTCCTACTCCCCTCCCCCACTAATACTCTTGAATCCAACCACGACAAGCTACGTACATGATAAATAACTCGTGCACATAAAGGCGAGAGCACACGAAGCACATGATGAAATACACGTGATAGAGTACCCACTGAATACGGTAAGAGGGATAACATCTCATGACGGGATCCACTAGTACCAGCTTATGTAACAATGTGTCAGAATCAAGTATTACAGTTCTAGAACAGGTGATATATACGCTATCATGAAATAAAAACAAACAGAGGTAGGTACTCGCCTGACGTCCTGGACAACTGATGATGATCGAGATCCGGACTGGCATCGCAAGAACCTATTATGAAAAGCAAGATTAAACAGAATTCTAATGAGTTAAACTGATATAAAATAACTAAAAATAAGGTTCTAGGGGTATTCTAGGTCGAACGGGTCAAACTGATGAAATTTGGGTAAAAAAGTCAACCTAGGGTCCAAAAAGTCAACTCTAGGTCAAAATTAGGTCAAACATTGACTTTACGGTCAACGAGGGCAATTATGGTCAACGCTAGGTCAAACTAGGGTGCCCCTAAAATTCTAGGTCAAGACTAGCTCATTAAGCTAGTAAACCCTCAAACTCGCCTCATCGAGATACCGGGATACCTACGGTATCCAATATCTCAACCTAGGCTACGCATCCCGCATATACCCTCTAAAACCTATGCTAGCACGCGTAATTATATATACCAATACATATAAAAGAAATTCTAAACCTATTCCTAGGCAATTGCTCAAAAACCTTGCTCCGATACTCAATAACTTAGGTATCTCAAGGCATTGAGACACCTTGATATCTCATAGTATTGAGATATCCCTCTAATACCTCACTAACTACCCATCTAGCTAACTATCTAAGTATATAGATATATACCTAGCTATATATATAGACTAATATATATATATATATATATATATATATATATATATATATATATATATATATATATAACACATATATATATACACCTACGTATCTATATGTATATATATCCACACAAACATACAAACCAGTATCCATACATATATATATACACTAAACTATCTATCTATCTATCTATCTATCTATCTATCTATCTATTTCTTTCTCCCCTTCGCTACCTGCATACGCTGATGCTAGAAGCTACAAATGCTGCTGCTGGCTGCTGGCTGCTGCTGCTACAGTGTGCTGCTGCTGCTGCTGCTACAGTGCGCTGCTGCTGCTGCTGCTGTGTGCTGCAGCTACTTGTTGCTGCTGCGCTTCGCCGCTACGAGTTTCCCCCTCGCTGCCTCGCTCTCGACACACCACACTCACACACAATCACACACATATATATATATATACACACGAACATATATACATATATATAAACACACACATATATATATATATATATATATATATATATAGAGAGAGAGAGAGAGAGAATAAGGGAGGTGAGATGGCACCTCACTCCCAAAACAAGGGTGGCGGTGACGTGGCACAATTCCAACCACACATTTCATAATTGGCAAATTGCACTTAACCCCCTCCCCTCGTTTGTGTGGTTGTGATTGTGCCACATCACCGCCACCCTTGTTTTGAGAGTGAGGTGCCACCTCACCTCCCTTATTCTCTCTCTCTATATATATATATATAGACACACACAAACACAACAACCACACACAACACCAACGCACGCCCAACGACCCCTATACCTATAAATATCTATAAATATATAAAATATAACCCGAGAACTCTAGCACACACTCCCCGAAGCTAACCCAACGGGCGCACAAGCCCAAAACCAAGAAACCAAATCGAAATGGCCGTTCGGCATTTGGACGAACACGTTGTGTGCGGTTCGCAAAACCTCGTAAAACGTACACCAAACTTACTCGGAATTGGCCTAAAATTTACCCACGAGTTCTAATCGATGTCTAGATCCTAGAAAAAATACTAACTCGTCGATTCTAGGTCTGTGGGAAAAATGCGCACGCACATAGAACCTACGACGACGAAAACCTCCAAAATGCCTGAAGCGCCCATTTCTCCGCGATACGACCTCACGTGTCCGAACGGAGACACGTACAAACCCTCAAGACACCCAAGCATGTCTACCTAGGTCCGTCTAACCTAGGGCATTACCCAAAATTGGTCCAATCTCGGATTTCACCCAAAATTGACACAAAACCTAATATCAAAGTCTCCAAACACAACCAAACTAGTTCTAACTTCCTCCCACGGGTAGCCTTAAGGTCTAGGAAGGTTCTAAACTACTAATTACACTATATAATAGCAACCACTAAGAGAAAAGTTAGGTTTTATCTCTTGGGAGTTGGAATCCCAAGGCCAAAGTCTCCAAAACTCTTGAAATCACCACCCTCAAGCTTCCAAGCCTCCAAATCAAGCCTCCACACTAAGTCTAGGCTCTAAACACCTAGGTTAGGGAAAATCAAATGGTCAGGGTTCACATCCATGAAGAATAGAAGAAGAAAGAGAAGAAAAGACTTACTTGAAATGAAAGTGGGAAGAAGAAAAGAAGAAGAAAAGAGTAGAGAGGAGTGGAGAAGAAGAAAAAGAAGAAGAAGAAATGAAGAAGAAGGGGGGAGGATGCTGGTTCGGTGCTAATAGGGCCAGCCAAGCATGTATAAAGTAGGTTTCCTTAATCCAAATGACTAAAATACCCTCTCCTTTAGTCATGCAACTTGGGTTTTGGGTTTGGGGTTCCAAAAGCACTCAAATTAACTCCTAATCACTCCAACTAACTTAATAATATATAATAATAATTCTAAACTCATAAATATGCCTCACAAGGGTGTTGATTGGGTCGAACATGGGTCCACTAGGGTCTGACATGGGTCCAGACTTGCCAAAACCCTAAAACAATCAATAAAAAAATAATACAACCACTAATTAAATATAAATATAATTATTTATAAACAATACACAATTTACCAAAAAAAATAAAAAAATTAATCCTATTTTCTAGAATCGGGTAGTGACAAGCCTACCCTCCTTAAAATAATATCGTCCTTGAAATTAAAAGACGAAACTAGAACAGGAATGCAAGAAAAGAAAAGAACCACACCTGAGGGCTCAAAAAGATAAGGGTATCGCTCGTGCATTTTATCCTCCCTCTCCCAGGTCGACTCACCTGGAGAGTGATGCCTCCACGCGATGCGAACCAAGGGAATAGTCTGATTCCTCAACACCTTCTCCCATCGATCTAGAATCTCCACTGGCTGCTCTGGATAACTAAGAGTGTGGCCCACCACGATATCTGAGTGATCCAATACATGACTGGGATTCGCCATGTACCGTCTCATCTGTGACACGTGGAAAACATCATGAACTCCCTCTAGCATAGGCGGCAAATCTAGCCTATACGCCACAGCGCCGACCCTCTCAAGAAAATGGAAGGGTCCAACAAAACGTGGGCTAAGCTTCCCGCCTTCATCGAAGCGAATAGTGCCCCGCATCGGAGAAATTCTTAGGAACACCATATCTCTAACCTAGCACAAACAAGGTCTCAGCACTTAATCTAAAACAAGCAATCACATGCAAACACAAGAACAAAATCTAAATTCTAAGCTATACCTCGAACTCCCAAGGTCTCCGTTGGCTATCGGCCCAATGCCACTGCCTGTCCTGCACCACCCGAAGTCTATCTCTAATGAGCTTGACCTTCTCTGCTGCATCAACCACCATCTCCGGGACAAGGAAAGCTCTCTCGCCTACATTATCCCATGATAACGGAGTACGACACCTCCGTCCATACAATACCACGAAAGGTGACATCTCGATACTGGCTTGGTAGCTGTTGTTGTAAGCAAACTCTACCAAGTGCAAGTGATCCTCCCAAGAGCCTCTAAAATCTAAAACAAAAGTACGAAGCATGTCCTTAAGTGTCTGAATGGTCCTCTCTGACTGACCATATGTCTGTGGGTGATATGCACTACTAAACTTGAGCTGGGTGCCCAAGCTAGCCTGCAGACTCCTCCAGAAATACGAAGTAAAATGACTGTCCTGGTCTGATACTATGCTCACAGGAAGTCCATACAGTCTGACTATCTGGCGCACATACATCTCTGCTAGTCTCTCCGTAGACATGCCCACTTTTAATGGTAAAAAGTGGGCCAATTTCTTCAACCTGTCTACAATAACCCAAATCGTATCCTTTCCTCCTAGACAATGGGGAAGTCCAAAAACAAAATCCATGGTCACATGCTCCCATTTCTATTCCGGAATGGGTAACGGTTAGAGCAAACCTCCTGGCCACTGCCTCTCCGCCTTCACCTGCTGGCACACTAAGCATCAGGATACAAAGCGTGCTATCTCCCACTTCATCCCGTACCACCATACATGCTCTCTTAGATCTCTATACATCTTGTTGGCACCGGGATGCATAGAGTACTAGTATCGATGCGCCTCCTGAAGAACCTCCTCTCCCAATGACCCACTCGACACACACAACTTGGTACCGTACCATAATGAACCATCATCAACAATGGTGAAGTCATCTGATAATCCAATCTGAACCTGCACCCTGATGCTCCTCAGGGACTCGTCCTCAAACTATATAGCCCTGATCCGGTCTACCAACTCTGACTGAATCTACAGTCACCATATCTGTATCTCAACTCCAGGCAGTAACACCTTAATGCCCAAGCTCTATAGATCTGCCAGAAGATAACGATCTGTAGTCAGGCACATAGCTACCGGATACCTGCTCAGCGCATCCGCAACTACGTTTGCCTTCCCTAGATGGTACTGCAATAATATGTCAAAGTCTTTCATCAACTCCAACCATCTCCTCTGCCTCATGTTCAGCTCTTTTTGGGTAAACACATACTTCAAGCTCTTGTGGTCTGTAAAGATCAGAGCAAAGATGACCGCTGCCAACTCCAAATCATGGGTAGGGTAGTTCTTCTCATTAGGACGTAATTTTCTAGAAGCATAGGCAATCACCCTCCCATTCTGCTACAACACACAACCCAGTCCCTTCCCCGATGTATCACTATAGATAGTGAATCCTCCAGACCCTGATGGCAACATCAACACTGGAGCTGTCGTCAACCTCCTCTTCAGCTCATCAAAGGCGATCTGTCACTCCTTTGACCAAACAAAATTCACGTCCTTCCGGGTCAGCCTACACAACGGCTTTGCAATTCGAGAAAAATCCTGAACAAATCTCCTGTAGTAGCCTGCCAGTCCCAAGAAACTTCTGACCTCGGCTACTGAACTCGGAGCACTCCATGCCTCAACTGCCATGATCTTTCTTGGATTTACCGAGATCCCCTCTCCAGTCACCACATGAACAAGGAATTCAACCTTGTTAAGGAAGAACTCATACTTCGAAAGCTTTCCATAAAGCTTCTCCTTCCTGAGAGTCTCCAGCACTATCCTCAAATGCTCCTCGTGCTCCTCTGGGGTCTTCGAATACACCAATATATCATCTATAAACACCACTATAAACCTGTCCAGATGCTGATGGAATACCTTGTTCATCAAATTTATTAACACTATCGAGGTATTAGTCAACCCAAACAGCATCACCATGAACTCATACTGTCCATACCTGGTCCGAAAAGCTTTCTTCGGAATATCCTCCCTCCTGACCTTCACCTGGTGGTAGCCTGTCCTCAGATCAATCCTGGAAAACACCCTCACTCAGCTCAACTGGTCAAAAAGATCATCAATACGCGACAGCGGATACTTGTTCTTGATTGTGAGGTTGTTCAGAGCCCTATAGTCGATACACATCCGTATCGACCCATCCTTCTTCGGCATAAAAAGTACCTGAGCACCCCACGGAGAAGAACTAGATCTGATAAATCCTTTGTCCAAAAAGCTCATCCATCGACTTCTTTAACTCTATCATCTCACTGTTGCTGACTCTATAGAAGTGCTGGGATATCGGCTCCGCGCCTGGCACCAAGTCTATAGAGAACTCCATATCTCTGTCCGAAGGTAACCCTGGCAACTCCTCCGGAAAGACATCCATGAACTCCGCTATCAGTGGATGTGGCAACCTTGTCTCTACCACCAGGGCTCCGCAGAAGACTCCCTTGCTCTGCTCTACTGCTCCTCTGGCAAACTGAAACTCTGGCTCACCTGGCAGACTAAACAATACTCTTCCTCCACGACAATCTATACTAGCACAGTACATACTCAACCAATCCATCCCGAGTACAATATCGTAGCTCAGAACTGGCATTACTAGTAGGCACACACTCAACTCCCGGCCTCCCAAGATAACTCTTCGGTCTCTGCAGACATCACTGACTAGGATGATGCCACCCCCGGTCATGATCTTGCAGAGTCTAGCTAAAGGTTCAGATAGTGTCTAACACCAAAAGATACAAACACAAAGCAATGGAAAGTACCAAAATGAAATAAAGTAAGTGCTGGAATGGAATCAAGAAGAACACAGATCAAAAGAAGTCAATACGGTGCAAGATACGATATCATCAAGGAAGAACAGTAACATTGTAAAAGATAACAATTTTAGGAAAATTAAAGATAGCAAAAGAAATCAGGAAGGGTCCTAGTTGTGATTGAGCACACTCTCTCTCAGCCTATATCCTATATCCTATTGCAGGTAGACCTAAAAACTAGACCTGCATACTAGACCAGGCATACTGGACCTACATGGGCCACCACCAAAAATGTGTCATAACCCGCACCCGAAAAATCGGGAATGAGTCGTGGGTATGTCCAGCCTACGCCGCAGAATCGACGGTAAAATGCTGTAAAGGTTCGTTCTAGGTCACAATATCTATATCTCATAATGATTAGTCAATAACCTCTCCAAAATGAGGGCAACTACACAATATATATATGACTCAATCAGAATAACTAGGGGAAGAGTAAAAGCATGATAAGATATCACAAAGAAACAAGAACCAAAGAGAGCAATACAATATCTAAATATACAGTCCAAGTCTAAAGTCTACAATATCATAGAAGCAACAAAATAATAAATACAGTCATCCAAAATAGCAACTGGGAACAACCCAGGAAAACTCACCTAGCTAACTAGGGTGCTAATGGCGTCTTCTCGACGGGCTCTGCCTCAGTCTACCGGTCACAACACTCCTCGACGCCCGGACCCTAGAATGTCGATCAAAAATCCTCAGGATCCTCTAGAAAAAATAGCCCCAGTCAGAACTAGGGCGAAGTACATAACTCTGAAAGCAACTCCAAATACATGGTAAGATTTATATGACTAGCAATAGAAAAGTATACAAGATGCACAGGAAAATAAATACATGATGGAGCAGATAAAGTAGCTGCAATGTAAAACTGGAGTACAATACAAGTAGTAGAGAAGTGACTGCATGTGAGAAAATAGGAATACTAGCTAACTGTCTTGAGCACAAGTTCATTATGTGATCGGCTTAGGTTGCACATGAATAATCTACGATAACTACGTTATGCGTGAGTTGCATAACCGACATAGACATGAATACTGTTTGGCTTTGATCACATAACCAACTCCTACTCCCCTCCTCCACTAATACTCTTGGATCCAACCATGACACGCTACGTATATGATAAATAACTCGCGCACATAAAGGCGAGAGCACACGAAGCACATGATAGCACATGAGAATCAATACCCGAAGCACATGATAAAATATACGTGATAGAGTACCCGCTGAACACGGTAAGGGGGATAACATCTCATGACGGGATCCACTAGTACCAGCTCGTGTAATAATGTGTCAGAATCAAGTATTACAGTTCTAGAACAGGGGATATATACGCTATCATGAAATGGAAACAATCAGAGGTAGGTACTCGCCTGACGTCCTAATCAACTGATGAGGATCGAGATCCAAACTGGCGTCGTAAGAACCTATTATGAAAAGCAAGATTAAACAGGATTCTAATGAGTTAAACTGATATAAAATAACTAAAAAATAAGGTTCTAGGGGTATTCTAGGTCGAACGGATCAAACCGATGAAATTTGGGTCAAAAAGTCAATCCGGGATCCAAAAAGTCAACTTTAGGTCAAAACTAGGACAAACGTTGACTTTTATGGTCAACAAGGCCAATTATGGTCAACATTAGGTCAAACTAGGGTGCTCCTAAAATTTTAGGTCAAAACTAGCTCATTAAGCTAATAAACCTTCAAATTCGCCTCCTCGAGATACCGGGATACCCTCGGTATCCCATATCTCAACCTAGGCTATGCACCCCACCTATACCCGCTAAAACCTATCATAGCACGCATAATTATATATACCAATACATATAAAAGCAATTCTAAACCTATTCCTAGGCAATTGCTCAAAAATCTCGCTCTAATACTCAATACCTTGGGTATCTCAAGGTATTGAGATACCTTGATATCTGAAGGTATTGAGATATCCCTCTAATCCCTCACTAACTACCCATCTAGCTAACTATCTAAGTATATAGATATATACCTAGCTCTATATATAGGCTAATATATATATATATATATATATATATATATATATATATATATATATATATATATATAACACATATATATATATACACCTACGTATCTATATGTATATATATCCACACAAACACACAAACCCATATCCATACATATATATATACACTAAACTATCTATCTATCTATCTATCTATCTATATATATATATATATATATATATATATATATATATATATATATATATATATATATATATATATATATATATATATATATATATTTATATATTTATATCTCTCTCTCTCCCTCGCTACCTGCATACGCTGATGCTAGAAACTGCAAATGCTGCTGATGGATGTTGCTGTTGCTGCTGCTGCTGTGTGCTGCAGCTAATTGCTGCTGCTGCTGCGCTTCGCTGCTGCACGCTTCCCCCTCGCTGCCTCGCTCTCGACACACCACACGCACACACAATCACACACACATATATATATATATATACACATGAACATATATACATATATATAAACACACTTATATATATATAAACACACACATATATATATATACACACGAACATATATACATATATATATAAACACACACATATATATATATATATATATATATATATATATATATATATATATATATATATATATATATATATATATAGACACACAAACACAACAACAACACACAACACCAACGCACGCCCAACGATCCCTATACCTATAAATAACTATAAATATATAAAATACAACCCGAGAACTTTAGCACACACTCTTCGAAGCTAACCCAACGTGCGCACAAGCCCGAAACCAAGAAACCAAGTCGAAATGGTCGTTCGATCATTTTGACGAACACGTGGTGTACGGTTCACAAAACCTCGTGAAACATACACCAAACCTACTCGAAATCGGCCCAAAATTTACCCACTGGTTCTAATCGATGTCTAAATCCTAGAAAAAAAATGCTAACTCATCGATTCTAGGTCCATGGCAAAAACACGCACGCAGATAGAACCTACGACGACGAAAACCCCCAAAACGCCCGAAATGCCCATTTCTCCGCGACACAACCTCACGTATCCGAACGGAGACATGTACTAACCCTCAAGACACCCAAGCACATCTACCTAGGTTCGTCTAACCTAGGGCATCATCCAAAATTGGGCCAATCTCGGATTTCACCCAAAATTGACACAAAACCTAATGTCAAAGTCTCCAAACACAACCAAACTAGTTCTAACTTCCTCCCACAGGTAGCCTTAAGGTCTAAGAAGGTTCTAAACTACTAATTACACTATATAATAGCAACCACTAAGAGAAAAGTTAGGGTTTACCTCTTGGAAGTTGGAATCCCAAGGCCAAAGTCTCCAAAACTCTTGAAATCACCACACTCAAGCTTCCAAGCCTCCAAATCAAGTCTCCACACTAAATCTAGGCTCTAAACACCTAGGTTAGGGAAAATTAAATGGTTAGGGTTCACATCCATGAAGAATAGAAGAAGGAAGAGAAGAAAAGACTTACTTGAAATGAAAGTGGAAAGAAGAAGAAAATAGTGGAGAGGAGTGGAGAAGAAGAAAAAGAAGAAGAAATAAAAAAGAAGGGGGGGTGCTACTGGTTTGGTGCTAATAGGGCCAGTCAAGAATGTATAAAGTAGGTTTCCTTAATCCAAATGACTAAAACACCCTCTCCTTTAGTCATGCAACTTGGGTTTTGGGTTTGGGGTTCCAAAAGCACTCAAATTAACTCCTAATCACTCCAACTAACTTAATAAAATATAATAATAATTCTAAACCCATAAATAAGCCTCATAAGGGTGTTGGTTGGGTCGGACATGGGTCCATTAGGGTCTGACATGGGTACAGACTAGCCAAAACCCTAAAACAATCAATAAAAAAATAATACAACAACTAATTAAATATAAATAGAATTATTTATAAACAATACATAATTTACCAAAAAAAATAATCCTATTTTCTAGAATCGGGTAGTGACAGTGGAGGTAAGGTTTGATTACAGATATTGAGAGGGTTGGTGACTGAGGATGTGAAGGGTGCCACTTGGTATAGATCGGTGTGTGTGTTTGGTTTATGAAGTGAACTAAGGAGGTGATATGGGGCATTCGAGTGGTAGCAGTAGGAGCAGCAACCTAGAGATACAACTGAGTAGTTAGCTCTAAACTGCAGGAACAATAATAACAGATCAATAGTTTGGGGGATCGGGTTTGAGAGATGGAAAAGCAGCAATTTTGAGCTTATATATGGGAAGAGTATTCAGGCTCTTATGGGTCAATTGACAGTTTATATGTAGAGGATTTGTGCTCAGTTGGCAGGTTTATATGGGGCAAGTGTATGTGTACGTATTAGTGCCAGGTGAGTTTTTTGTGTTTTTTTTGTTCAGTTGAACTATGGTGTAGAGTTATAAGACCTTGGTGTGAGTGCTCAAGTGTGCATTGTGTATGTGCATGGAGGTTGGGGGTTTGTTGAGGTTGAGGAAATGGTATTACAGTGTGGCCATTTGTGAGGAGAAGTGTACATGAGGTATAGGTACAATAGTTAGATCAGTGGGATTAGATGTGTAATTGTGATATGTGTTATATAGTTCTTGTAAGTGAGGGTATGTACTAGTGTCCAATAGATATATGAGTGTGGTTGGTGTCCAGGTGAATAGGGGTCGTGGGTCAGAAATTATAGTATTAAGTGTATAGGTCTGGTGTGTGGGTATGTCTGTGTGTGTGCTGTGTGTGCTAAGTGAGTTGAGTGTATGCGAGGATTTGTGAGTAACATGTATGGTTCAGTATAGTACATGTGAGTGTGATGGTCAGGAGTAGAGTATCAGTTAGGTTGTCATTAAGGTATTGTATGGTATAGTAACTAAGTAATTGATATTAAGTTTCAGATATTGTAATGTTAAGGTATTGGTGTTAAAGAATATGGTAGGTTTTTAGGTAATGGTACTAGGTTAAGCTAATAAGATAAGGTAATATATATTGAGTTACAATTAAGGTAATAAGTTAATACTAGGTAAAGTGTTAAGCTATTGGTTGAGTTATCAAGTTCATAGCTAAGGTATTATGGAACATTGGGTAAGTAGCTAGGGTGTTGTTATTAGTGAATATATATAAACTAGTATTAGCTAGCATACCTAATACTATAACTTAGAAACCTAGTTATTGCTTAATATTAACTAGTATGATGTAATAAGCCAACTAGATACGTTTTGGAAACCCAGATGTGGGTATTAACTTAGTTTAACAATAGCGAACTAGAATTAACCTAAAAATCCATAATAACACTAGTTAAACTTATATTTGACTCTTTTACACTCATTGACATAGATAATTCATATATATGTCACCTGGACTCCAGTACAGACACTGTTTGATATTCATTGTTCTGGACCACAAGTGAGTACATTCTCTGATAGTTTCTATTATTTAATATTTACTATGATTCATGTTTATAGTAATATTTTATTTGATTCCTGACATGTTAGTTACACAGATTGGTATTATATCAATTCATTATCATGATATACGTGGTTTCAGGACTATTGAATTTTCTAGAATGTATCGACTGGACTAATGTATTTTTGGCCTAATGATCTATTTCTAGACTATTGAGATTCTTCGTTTCGGGACCTGAATCAATAAGTACTAGTCAGACGAAAAAATACGTAGGAGACGTGTGAACATACCCTTTCTATTCCATGGTCTGACTGGAATGATAGCAGCCATACACGACACGTGTGGTTTGCCAGATATTACCCCTAATCATTAATACATGTCAACTCGGTATTTCAAAACAATAGTTTATATACAGTCTTTCTAGTTCCACCTTTACATTACTGGATACATGTATTACTTGTTTATTGTACTGTTTCCATTACTTGATTTGTCTTTACTATTATACTTATAAGTTTCATACTATCTATTTTACCAGTATGTCTTACTTATCTATCACTCTATTTTCTTATGATGATTATATGATTCCCTCTTCATCATGCATTTTATTACTATTATTATTTTATAGTCTTTATAATTTATTTGGAACTCTGTTAGAGTTGTACTCGTTCTTCCTGAATGGATAATATTTTTTAGTGTTGACTTGGAGGTTTGTGTTCGACTTATTTTAGACCACAGGAGGGAGTAGCAACAGCCTTGGACCATGTAGTTCAAGAGTGATTACCGGAAGGACTAAGCGGTGTCACCAGTTATCTTAGTTATCTTTATTTAGTATTTTGGTTTCGGATCTATCTTCAACTTTTATTAGACATTGGAAAGCTACTATTTGATACTAGACTTGATGATGTGTTGATTATACTTATCTAAACTTGTGATTTGGATCTCTTTCCTTATTATCATATCATGCAATTTATCTCCCTAATTAATTTCTGTGATTGAGTTTGATTATTATATATTGTCATCTTGTCCTCTTTATGGAGTTGAGATATTATTAACATATTATAATTATATTATTGTGTGAGATTGATAGATATTATTGTTGACCTAGATAACGTTCTACCGTCAATGCTGCGGCGTAGGCTGGTTGTACTTACATATTCGTGCCTCGATCATCTGGGTGCGGGTCATGACACATTTTTGTGGTGGCCCATGCGGGCCAGGCTTCACAATTAGTATGATGGCATAGCAATGTAACGCCTTAGTTGTACTACTGTAAGCCTACAATTTGATATTAGGATGAGAGAATACTCAATCATAAATTATGGTTTTTTGAGAGATACCTAGGATGACCCTTAAGAATCTTACTATAACTATATTTTAAAATCTGTTTCCACTTTTTTTGTTCATTGTTGATTTGACTCTTGTATCGAGATATATTTTATGGACTGCATTAAGATATTTTCTGATGACATATTTGGATGAGAAAAATGAGAAAGGTAATCGTCTGTCTTAGTTATGGAGACTAGAGTTTATCGCAGCCATATTAGTTGGCGTGACGAAGACATAGATCTAATTTTGGATATACTTCTCTTGGTTATAAATTTAGAGTTTTTGTAGCTAAGCAAGCAACTGGACAAAAATTCTAGATACCATGTTTCTAGAGGTATGTAACTTAGTTCTGGACTTTATTGTTAATCGCAGCTATGTTTACTGGTATGGCTAGGATTCTGGGTAACATGATTTAAGAGAGACGTGTATGATTATCAGATTATATTTTAAATTGGTTCTTAACTTATCGTCTCTATCATTCAACCCTGTTATCATTAAGTTCTGTTCTATCACCCTACTAGCTATGGATAGAGATACCTCTAGTTCAGTTCCCTATAAAATATTTATCTTTATTATTTCCTGAGATTCCTTGTATAGTGCAGTAGTTGATAACTTGCAAATAGGTTGGTGTCAGGTTTGAGTATTAGTGTTAATTATCGGAGGTATAACTTAAGGTTTGTGAGTAGTTCTTAGTTGGGTAGGTGAGCATTAGGTATCAGTGTACAAGTCTAGAAGTAACTCATAGTGTAGTACCCTTCATAACAATAGTTCTAAGACGTGTCATAGTATTGTTAGCAGTTGGTATTCTAGAGTGTTAGTATTATATTCTAAGTAGTGTGAGTATTGGGTTAAGTCTGCTCATGACCTAGAGCTATAATGTATCATAATATTGGAAGTGATAACTCTTTATATTACGTATTGTGGTTAGGTTGAAGCTTAGTGAACAACTGGTATAGATATCAGATATAGGTAAGGGGTCCATCTAGGCCACCTGTGGCACAAAAAATTGCCTTGCACCAACATAGGGATACACCCCAACACGGCAGGGCTTTTGTAATATCGGTGAAGGAGACCGATGCTACAGGTGTTGGGTTAGTAGGTTCTGGCCTTCTCTTTTCCTTTATTTTCATCTATTGATCTGTGTGATTCTATAGTACCCCATAGTTTGTATTAGTAATTTTGTGCTATAGTATGGTTAGTAGTAAACCCTTGATAGAGACTACAATATCATTACAAATAGAGACCATAACCATGTATGTCGATAAGTAGGAATGATTTCCTTTAATGAAATTATATGCTTGATGACTTTAGATAGGACTTTCTTAGATGGGGATTGTGATAAATAGAGAGAAGTACACCATATTTAATTTTGAGGATAATTGTTTAAGGGGGTAGCATTGTAACCACCTAATTCCGGGAGAGTAATATTTTTTGTTATTTCATAATTAGTTGCAAATATATATTAATATTTAATTTTTGTTAATTATAATTATATTTATATTTATATTTTTAGTGTGCTAGTTTATTACTTGGAATTAGTGTTAGTAGACTTAGTTGATGCCACTTGTGTTAGTTCATAATATTAATTAAGTTAGTGCCATTGAGGTTAGTACATGACTTAGTTGCCTAAATTAATTAATTAGTGTATGGATAGAATATTCCCTATTAGTTATAGAGGTAATTTCCTTAATTAATTAGATTCCATTCATGACAAATGGAGAGGGACAAAACTTGACCTTGTGGCATGACCAAACCCTACTATAAGAGACAAGTTTAAATTAGGGTTCATCCATTCATTTTATTTTCTTCTATTAGCCTCCTTCTTCCAAAAGCGACTTCCTCTCCAATCCCTACCAATCTCCCTAACCAAATCTACTCATTCCCTTTTATTTCAATTTTCATGGAGGCCTAGAAGCTTTGGAATACAAGAGGACATATTAGAAAGAATATCGCTAAGGTGTTCATGTCTATTTCATTCCCTACACATCCATTTGGAGGAGTTCCATTGGGATCCAACTCCCAATAGGAATAATCTCTATTTTTTCTATTAATTTTATGGTTAAAATGTTATAATGGACATTTATAAACCCATCCATGGCTAAGGACCACCATTAGGGAGAAAAAATAGGTGCTAGAAGTCTCTATTGTGATAGTTCTAAGTATTTTTGTGGCCAAATAAGAAAAAATCTGAATTTGGATTACCAAGTGTTTGAGGGAATGAATCATTGGTAGTTTTAGAGTTTAATTCATGGATTAGTAGGATATACGTGTCCACAATTGGATACGGGTAGGCCGTATCATGATACGCCATGATACGAGTAGGTTAATTTGGTAATTTTCTTGTATTGGTGTTCTAGTATGTCATTTCTCTTTAATTGTACTAGAATAGTTATTACTAATTATAATTATGCTATATATATATATATATTGTCTATGTGAATTGGTAGTATATTATAGTGGTTGTTAGTGTTATGATACTTGTATATTATCATGTGTGCACTCTAAGTGTTTGATATTTGAGAGTTAGCGTATGTGTGTGTTGTGTTATTAGTGATGTTGGCAGGGGATAAATTTGTGAGTATGTCAGGGTTGAACACAAAATAGCAAGGTGGTAAGGATGAACAAGTATCAGTGTATAAACTGAAAGTGTGTAGCTGTTAGAGGGATTTTGATGGACTATAGAGGGGACAACATTAGAGTATGCATCATGAGTGTTGTCGAGAAAGGAGTGTATCATCTAGTATATAAGTTGTGAGTGAGGGGTGCACTGCATGTTGTATTATAGAGCAGCAATTTAGATATGAAGTACTTGAGTGTGATTATGCCAAGGAGTGCAAGTGCTGAAAGTGCGCTTGATGGATTGTTGTCACGCCCCGCTTTCAGAATACTTGATAAATACGAGGAATAACACAGCCAACCATACCTTGCAGAGTACCGAAGTAAGCCGCAATGTGCTAAGGTTGTCTAGAAGTCAGATGGGTGAACTCTAGCTTACTATGGCGTCAGTCCTAAGGCCGACAAATCTTAGTATATCAATCCATCACAACAATTATAAGATTATATCATATATGAAAGTAAACAGGCATCCCAAATTATATGTCATATATGATCATAAAGCTAGTGAATACAAAAAGCTGCACTAACAGAGTATAATTATACATGATTAAATATACCATCCATGCATGGTCTAATATATACATCATATTGACCAAAGTCAGAGAAGTAATCTAAAAATAAGGGACTAACATTACCTTTTGCTAAAATACCATAAAATAAAGTAACACTATGAGGTGTGGAGAAAGAAAACCCACTCGTAAGCTTCGGCCATAGTCCTACGAGTGTGAGCCATCTTGCTGGAAGTGTAGTGGATCCTGGTTCTCCTCGGGATAATCTGGCTATACAAAACCAGTTGGGTCAGAACCCCAAGCAACAAGTACCATAAAGGATCCCAAGGTGATAGACCAAAAATATCACAATATACAACAAAAAAGAGATATAGAATAATTATGGATCGAGACTTGTATGGTACCAATGTACTTGTCTAAAAAATATACTGTAAGAACTGATAATAAGTGTTATAAAGGAAAATAAAGCGGCGAACGGCAAGACGGTATAGGAATTACTTTAGATCGGGACCACAACACTTAAACCAAATAAGGACAGGGGTTATAGTCCTTCACCCAAGCAGAACTTTGCACTCTATCAACGTGTCGAGAGAAATTAAATTAGAAGAGAAAGCTATAATAAAAGTAATATCATTCGTTGTACGACCAAATAACTCTACGACTTGCTACGATTAACTAGCTAGGGTTATCATAAGCCTTAATTACTAAATGCATGTTTTAAGAATATTGCTACCACCGACACTGTAGTCAACCCGGATGGCCAAGGGTATGCTTGTCGGGTAACTTAAATGCACATTCAAAATCACTACAATATAACTTGTCACTTGTCATAAACTTAAATTTGAACTTGTAGGCATAAACTTAAACTTGTGATCATAAACTTGCCTTATAAACATAAATTTGTCTTGTAACATAAACTTGTATATAAAATTATCTTGTAAGTGCCGCATCACGTCTAAACTTGGTCAGTTATGGACCAATTGCCTAGCAGGTTGGTCCATGCTGCATGGGGCCCCTAGAGATCTGGATAGCCGATAGCCAAATATTATTATCTTTCAAAGATCTAGATAAATCTTATCTTGTTTAAATATTACTAAATAATTTTAAGTTCTCGAGTCATGGACAATTGAGGACTCTTAGAATAACAAGTCACGAGTACGAGTTTTTCATGAGTTATCGTATTCGCAACACGCGATAAATTGGGCAATACTCATACTCGATTGTCCAATGCCAAATGCAATGAATTTCATATACAAATATTTTTATGGTATCGTGAGGATTGTGAACTCGTACATAAACTTATCTCGTGAACTACATGTAAAATTTGTCTAGTAATATAAACTTGTATTGTCATAAGAAAGCACACAACAATAATCACTAAAAGGAGTTAATAAATGGACATAATTAAAAGGAACACAAAATGCACCCAAGAATCCCTGGCCTTATGCACCTACTGGCCGTATGGACTCACTGGCCACATGGGTGTTTCCTTTGGACTTAGCAAATTTCTCATTCGTTCAGTGAGTGAATACACAAGGAGTTCAAGGACTTAGTTCCAGAATACTTTTTGTAATAAACAGTCATGCATCCAAGAAGATGGACGCATGCTGGTAGGTATATGCGGCATAGAGTTCAGGCCGTATAGCACTCTCTTCCGCATACGATCCTGGTCGCATGAGCATTCGTCATGTCAAGCGAGCTTGCATTCCAAGGAGAGCGAGAAATACCAGTTCCAACTGGAGTTTAATCGGAGATAAGTAAAGGATTGACATTCTAACAAGATTAGTTCTCCAACAAGTCTGAAAATCAAACCTGCATGGGCCACAACTAAAACCTTATCAGGCTTCGCTCATATAATACTGGATAAATATAAGGACTGACATGACAAATCATACACCTAAGTAAGCCACAATGTGCTAAGGTTATCTAGAAGACAGATGGGTAAACTCTTGCATGCTATGACAGCAGTCCTAAGCCCGACAAATCTTAGTATCTCAATCCATCAACAATAATTACAAGAGTATATCATACATGAAAGTAAAGAGGCATCCCAAATTACATATCATATATGATTATAAAACTAGTGAATAAAAAATATTGTACTAGGATAGTATAATTATATATGATAAAATATATCAGCCATGGTCTAATATATACATCATATTGACTGAAGTCAGAGAAGTTATCTAAAAAATAATGGGCTAACACCACGTCTTGCTAAAATACCATAAAATAAAGTAACACTAGGAAGGGTAGAGGAAGGAAACCCACTAACGAGCTTCGATCGCTGTCCTACGAGTGCGAGGGCATATGAACTACTCTAGATCAGGACCGCAACCCTTAAACCAAACAAGGACTGGGGTTGTATTCCATCACCTGAGCAGAACTTTGTACTCTATCCACGCATTGAGAGAAATAAAACAAGAAGAGCGAGTTATAATGAAAGTAACATCATTCGTTGCACGGCCAAACAGTTGTACGGCTTGCTACGATTAACTAGCTAGGGTTGTCACAAGCCTTAATTACTAAATTCATATTTTTAGAATATTGCTACCACCGGCACTTCAGTCAACCCGAATGACCAAGGGTACGCTTGTCGATTAACTTAAATACACATTTAATATCACTACAACATAACTTGTTACTTGTCATAAACTTAAATTTGAACTTGTAAGCATAAACTTAAACTTGTGATCGTAAACTTGCCTTATAAAATAAACTCGTCTTGTAACATAAACTTCTATATAAACTTGCCTTGCAAGTGTCTCAGCACGCGTAAACTTGGTCAGTCATGGAGCCCTTGTCTATCTGGGTTGGACCATGCTGCATTGGGCCCTTAGAGATCGGGGTAGCCAGTAGTACAATATTCTTTTCTTCCAATGATCTTGGTAAATCTTATCTTGTTTAAACATTACTAAATTATTTCAAGTTCTCGAGTCAAGGACACTTGAGGACTCCCGATAATGACGAGTTACGTGTACGAGATTTTTATAAGTTATCGTATTTGCGATATGCGATACATTGGTCACTACTCACACCCGATTTCCCCATGCCAAATATAATGGATTTTATACACAAATATTTCTACGGTGTCTTAAGGATTGTGAACTCGTACATAAACTTATCTCGTGAACTAGATACAAAACTTGTATAGTAATATAAACCTGTATCGTTATAAGAAAGCACACAACAATAATCACTAAAAGGAGTTATTAAATAGACATAATTAAAAGGAACATAAAATGCACACAAGAATTTCTTGCTGATGCGTCCACTGGCCGCATGGACTCATTGGCCGCATGCACCCACTGGCCGTATTGACTCACTGACCGCATGGGTGTTTCCTTTGGACTTAGCAAATTTCTTATTCCTTCAGCGAGTGAATAAACAAGGAGTTCAAGGACTTAGTTGCAGAATACTTTGTGTAATAAACAGTCATGCATCCAACAAGATAGACGTATGTTGGAAGGTATATACGGCACAGAGTTTAGGCCGTATAGCACTTAGGTCGCTTATTACACTCTGCTATATATGATGCTTGTCGCATGAGCACTTTATCTCCTCCAGACAGCTAGTTCAGCCATGACAAAAAATTTCCAAAAATTAAAATTTTATTTTCTTCATAAAAACATTATTTTAACTTCGAATCAAGTGAATCGAAAGCCAAAATGCTCGAAATAAAGTGCTAAATCCACCACAAAAATTATTTTTCTAAAATATCAAGTTTTAGGGGATCAAAATCATAAAAAATATATGGAACCTATGAAAACACTAAACTTTAAATTCAGATCTACTCAAATATAATCATCAAAATCCAAAACTCCAAGAACTAAATATGATCAATAACTCCATGAGAATATTTTCCATCAAATACATTTTTTAAATAACATATATATATATATATATATATATATATATATATATAAATTTAAAAATTAAAGCTTCACTATTGAGCAAGATGTACATGCCTTGGGTGGCTCCTAGTCTCTACCTCTCTCGGTCCAAGTCACATCAACTTCTTCTTAGGGCTAGGGTTTGACTAGAGGGAGCTTTAAGGAGAGAAAGGAGAAGAAAGTAAGAAGAGTGAAATAAGAAATGAGTGAGGAGAGAGAAATACTCATATATATACTAAGATGAGAGAAAGATAGTTTAGTCACGGGTTCAATCAAATGAACCAAACCAAGTATCCATTCTACAAGCGGGTCCTAAATCGGGTCTATGGCAAATGCCAATGGATATTATACTAGTCTTGGGTAGTATCTCTCAAAAACAAGAATACATTATCATAAAAATTAAATTCGAGAAATTCAAGAAATACCAAATCTGGAATCAGATGTGACATATACCCTCCTTAGAAAAATTTTGTCCTTAGAATTTTACCAGGGCTAGTCAAGGTGGAACCCACGAGAAAGCTCAATAAATTACATCACAAATTAAAGGATTATACCAAAAAAGTAACTGAAATAAAAGATATCAACATAAAGTAACTAATGAATATATGCACCGAAGCATCACATAAGAAAAATGGAGGCATATGGATGCATATACCCCTGAGTCAGTTAAATAGGAACTCGTCCTCACTTGCCTATGCTGACTCACAAAATGCACAAGAGCTAAGCCTTGAGGTAAGTAGGTACCAACGATCTTATTAAGGACATGACTCCGATCCAGGGCGTACCTTTACAGTTGGGTCGCATGATATATATCATACCCTAAGAGATACAAGGACAGAAGAGTAGGATGAAAACTCATCTCTGCCTAATGAAAGGATCAAGACAACTATCGTATTCTGAACATATCAGAACACAAGATCGTTCGACAAGAACCACGGATAAGACAAGCTAACGAGAGCTTAAAAATCTTACCCAAAATCGTAGCGCCAGCGGCTAACAGCTGTTCCAGGTTGCCCAACTCTTCTATATGTGCATGCCTAGGGGCTGCTGCTCTAACCTGTTGCTAATTATGCCCTTCTTACTGGACTTATTATACTTGCAAAAATTGAGCCGGATGTTGCTATGGGAACTACTGAGTCTACGTCGGAAGAGGACGCTGAGCTAGTGGTCGAACTACTAATATTGGTCCCCTTGGGCCTTCAATCGCTGCCTGAGGTGTAGATGTCAAGTGTCAGACTAAATAAGCCTCAGGGTACAAAAGTGGGCATGAACCAATCATGTGGTCAGATACCCCACATCTGAGATACTGGCCGTTGACCCTCATACACTGATCTATGGTGTGCCCTGGCTTACCGTAGTGGCTGTATCCCACTGATACAAACTGCATGGTGGATTGTACTGAAGTTATTATGGAGGCTGGAGGTGCTAGCAGGTGAACAGTTCTGGCTGTTGGTGATGAAGGTGATGACTGAATACTGATGCCTCTCATGGATGAATGTGACCTCTTCTGGCTCCGATCCTTGCTACTAATCTCTGGCCGACAAGTTCTTGGGAACTAGCTACCTGAGAACTACATCATAAGTGGTATAATGATGGCCCAACGTAAACTGCTGAAGCTCAAGATATAACCCTTACTCAAATATCTTGGCTCGGTCCTCTTCGAAAGCTACCATATAGGGAGAAAATCGGCTGAGTCAACTAAACTAGGCCGCATATTGGTCGATCGATCTTATATTCTGGCAGAGGTTGATGAACTGCTCTGGAGCTAGAACTTGGCGGTAGTGTGGAAATACTTCTCCTGGAAATACACCTTGAACATCCTCTAGTCCATGGGCTTCGAAACTTTGATTTCTTATACTTCCCACCATCTTAGGCAAGATCTGATAATTGTAGATTTATGACTACTATATTCTCATCATCTGGGGTCTTGGTTGTATACAGGATGGCCTCAAAGTTCTGGAGCCAAGAATCTGCTGAAACTACATCCTTCGTGCGGAGGAACTCGGTTAGGCCCATACGACTAACATTGGTAGCCGAGTTGTGAGTATGATGCCCATTATTCTCGAGTTCTACTCTAAATCCCTGGCAAAGAGTAGTGTTGGTCTATTCTTGTCCTTATTAAAACTGCTAGCAGAGCTGGACCACTTGTTGCTGAAGCCAGAGTTGTTGTTGCTATTATTGGTGTTGTACCATCATCATGGCTTGGATTATCTCTTACATGGCCATAGAGCATGCCTGTCCTGGTTGTACTGAAAGAATTGGTGGTATTATCTGGGTTGGCTTGGCTGGCATGAATGGTGGAGCAGGCTGAACTTGTCATCCCGGCAAGACTGGTGGAGCTGATTGTACTGGTCGGGTATGCATGACTTACGGAGCCAGCTGATAAAAAGTTAATGGTGCTTGCCCTTGGTTCAATATCTAAATTTTGCCCTGTCCTACTTCTGGATCTGTTGGAATTATCGGTACAATAGAACCCTTAGAAGGAGGAGCATGTGGGTATCCCTGAAAGATAAGGACACAAGGATATCAACAAGGAACAAAAATGGAATAATCATGTCAAGCGAGCTTGCAGTCCAAGTAGAGCAAAAAGTACCGGTTATAAGTAGAGTTCAATTAGAGATAAGTAAATGATTAAGATTCTAACAAGATGAGTCCTCCCACAAGTCTGAAAAATATACCTGCATGGGCCACCACTAAAACCTTGTCATGCCTCGCTTCCAGAATACTGGGTAAATACGAGGACTGACACGACCAACCACATCTAGCAGAATATCGATGTAAGCGACAATATGCTCTGATTGTCTAGAAGACAGATGGGTTGACTCTAGCATGCTATGATGTCAGACTTAAGGTCAACAAATCCTAGTATCTCAATCCATCAACAATTATAAGAGTATATCATACATGAAAGTAAAGAGGCATCCCAAATTATATTTCATAAATTATCATGAAGTTAGTGAATACAAAATACTGTACTAGCAGAGTATAATTATACTTCATCAAATATACCAACCATGGTCTAATATATACATAGTGTTGAACGAATTCAGAGAAGTGATCTAAAAAATAAGGGGCTAATACTGCCTCTTGCTAAAATACCACAAAATAAAGTAATACAACGAGGGGTTAAGAAAGAAAATCCACTCACGAGCTTCGGCCGCTGTCCTACGAGTCCGAGCCATCTTGCTGGAAGTACGGTGGATCCTGGTTCTCCTCGGGGTAATCTGGCCATACAAAACCAGTGGTGTCAGAACTCTAATCAATAAGTACGATAAATGAGCCCAAGGTGATAGACCAATCACATCACAACATACAGTAGAAAAGAGATATATAATAAATACGGATAGAGACTTGTACAATACCAATGTACTTCTCTTAAATATATACTGGAAGAAGTGATAACAAGTGCGATAAAGGAAATAAGGTGATGAGCGACAAAAGGGCATAGGAACTACTCTGGATCGAGACCCCTACCCTTAAACCAAAAAAGGATCGAGGTTTTAGTCCTTCACCGGAGCCTAACTTTGTATTCTAACCATGCGTCGAGAGAAATGAAACTAAAAGAGCAAGATATAATGAATGTAACATCATTCGTTGCACGGCTAAACAACTCTACGACTTTCTATGATTAACTAGTTAGGGTTGTCACAAACCTTAATTACAAAATTTATGTTTTAAGAATATTGCTGCCACCAGCACTGTAGTCAACCAGGATGACCAAGGGTACACTTGTCGGGTAACTTAAATGCACATTCAATATCACTACAACATAACTTGTTACTTGTGATAAACATAAATTCGAACTTGTAAGTTGTCACGCCCCAGTCCCAAAATACGTAGGACTAGGACACGTAAGCATGTCAGCCCATGTATATGACGACTCCAATATATGGAAACCATAACACATACATACGCTGTATCATGAAAAATAATTCACAAGTGGTAAAACTATCATAAGTCACAGGGTATAATCTAATATCATCCACAAAAATTTAAATATAATTGAATAACTAATATCTATAAATAGATCTCAATATGAAGTATCTCAAGATGACAGTCGGATGGAAACAAATCCACTACCGAACTAGAATATAGAATAAACAAGGTAAATACAATATAAGTACAATATCTAACAATTATGAGGCTCGAAGAGAGGACTCCTCGGAACGTATGAAACTAGTCCGGATCGGTGCTCCTGCAAATACTCATTAACAATACACCTGGAAAGGGCCAGGTCCTCAGAGGGACATAACAATATACATAAAAGCATGCCATAGAGTAAATACTGTAAAAATTCAAGGGTGACCTAACCAGCTAAGTGAAATGCACTTTGAAGACAACCTTGGTACGTATGGGTAGGTAAAAAGTATAAAGCATAGCGTCGAGCCAGAGGCTATGTATCTGGCATTAGCTGTAAACTGGATACCAGATGTATATGCTGACTACATCACCGATCATGATAGCGTGCAGCTAGTAACCTCTACCGGATGTATCGACAAGCATATACTCCCATATTCGGGTAATACTGATCCTATAACCGGGCAACACTGTGGCTCACGGTCCTACAGTTTACTCTAAAACTACGACAACCAATTGTCTGTCCCATACGCCTACTAATTGTCTTCCCTGCCCAATGTCAATGTACAAGTTGTGAACATAACGTGGACATCTTATACTATAATGCAAGTCTCTAAAGAAATAAACAACTAAAATACCGTCACACGTACTGCTCATACCGATGGCCAGTCGAGAATGAGGCACGCGTCCCTACATAAAATCACTCTGTGACATGTAATGATACGTGTCAAGGCCTGGGGAGTCATAACAATAACTCCATAACTTTAGGTGGGTCCACTAGACACTAGGTCAGACACAAGTCCTAACGTCAACGCCTTCGTTGACTGCACCCGAGTCTCTCTTGGACGCGCCCAGTTTAAAATAATAAACATGCTGCTAATAATACCAAATTTAAACAGTACAACAAGGTAATGTATACTTGCCTGGCAAGAAGGCTGCGTACCAATATCTGGCTTCTGAAGTCGCACAGAATGATCCGATGGTCCTCGGAGTACGCATACGGGAATGACGGTGACGACGATGAGGTTGACGACGATGATAATAACGAGGATGTCGAGGATGGTAAACGACGATGATGATGATGTTGGCAATAATGTGGATGACGATGACGAAGTTAACGACGATGATGACGACGATGGTAATGATGATGATAATGATAGGTTAATGATGGGGTAATGATGGTAATAAGATGATGATATTGATTAGGTCGATGGTGTGGACGATGATGATGATAGGGATAATGATGTGGATGATGTTGATAATGATGATGATGAGGACGATGATGTGGACAATGGCGATGACGAGGACGATAATGTGGTCAATGGTAATTGAGTGGATTTAGGTTAAGGTGATTGTGAGGATGATAGTGATTTTATGTTGATGATAATGATGATGATGATGATAATAACGATAATAATGATGATGTCGATGATGGTGATGACAAGGATGATGTTGATGAGATAATGAGGAAATGATGATGATAATGAGATAATGAAGAGATGATGATAGTGATGAGATAATAAAGAGATGATGATGGTGATGAGATTATAAAGAGATGATGATGGTGAGGGGGTGGTGATACTCCGGCCAGGGGGAGGTCCGGCCAAGGAGGGCCCTGTGGTCGAGGAGAAGGAGCAGAGACACAGGGAGGAGGCCAGGTGAATGGTGGTGGTGGTGGTGTAGAGGGGTGGTGGTAATAGAGGTTGCATGGAAGAGAGAAGCTATGCATGCGGCTTCGATCGAACTCCGGTGGGTGGGTCGCGTGCTCGGGGTAGAGAGGTGCAGGCGGAGAGGCCGCTGTGACTAGGACGTTGGACGACGGGGAGGAGGAGAAGAGGTGGTGATGATGCTGGGGAGGGAGGCCGAGTCCGGCGAGGAGGAAGAAGATGAAGAAGACAACGAGGGAGAGGGGAGTCTGTGCTCGGGCGGAGGGGTTTCCTCCGGCGGGGGCCGCTATCGAGAGGGTCGTCGAGGCCGGCGAAGGAAGTGGAAGAGGGTGGTGCAGTGAAGTCCGGGCGAAGGGGGAGGACGGGTCGAGGGGAGGCAGCGGTGGTAATGGTGGTTCGACTGGTGGTTTTGACGGATGATGGAGGATAAGAGAGGGGGATGGCGAGGTGGTGCTGCTCGATGCAGACTGCGCTCTGGCGATCAGACTAAGGAGGAGGACGGCGGGTTGACGTGCAGTGGAGCTCCGGCGGTCAGGCTAAGGAGGAGGACGAAGGATAGGGGTAAAGAGGAGATGGCAATGGTGATGGTGATGGTGATGGTGATGGTGATGGGGAGTCCGGCGAGGGGCAGTGGGAGAGGAGGAAGGAGAAGAGAGCAGTGAGAAAGGCTACTCCGACGAGGGGGACTGGCCAGGGGCTGGTTGCTCCTGCGATAGGAAGTCGGAGGAGGAAGATGATAAATAGGAGTTGGGGGGAGGGTCGGTTATGTAGGTTTTGAAAATAGGAAAAGAAAAGGAAAAATAAAGAAGATATTTATATATGCACATGTAAGGGGGTTGACCTAGGAATAGTTTGACTTGGTCAACACTTCTTGGAATGGGCCTTGGGCTCACATGGGGATGTTTGGGAGGGCTATAATTTGTATTATTTAAAATGCAAGGATAGGTTTAATTGAGGGGGTGATATGTGTGTTGCACATTTTGAAAATTATGGGAAAATTTTATGTGAAGGGAAAATTGGGTTTCTTCATGCATTGTCCAATGGTGTGGACACCTCAATGCATTTTTGCATTAAAATGCCCAACAATTGGGAAAATTGCACAAAGATGGAAATTTAATTTAATTGATTAAAATTAGTGCGCAAGATGTTCTGGAATTAATTAGAAGTACATGGGATCAAACTTAGGTGGGACACAAGAGTCATGGACATAGAGGGCTCAGAGTAGAATATTATCATTACTTGAGTTGTATAAAATGGGTCAAGATTGTGTCTCAAATTAAGGTTGGAACGCACAAGGGTACAAAGTTGAATTATTTAGAATTAAATAATAATGTCTGCGACGAATGTTGTGCGACTATAATATAGCACAAGAGAGCATAATTATAAGTTACACCAAGGTCAGAATGGTAGGCGGGCATGTCTAGGACAAGGTTGTGAAATTTGAAGGAAGGCAAGGGCTAGTGTAGTGCTCCAATTATCGAAGCAACGGTAAGGTGCGCTAAGTGATATTAATATTGCATAATTAAATAAAATGCTGTGTTCTAAATTCTAATTGGTTTTCAACTAGCCCTAATTTTACTATCTAAGCCAAGTAGGCCTAATTTTGGGTGGAGGGTTTACAATCTACCCAACTTAAAACAATTTTGTCCTCAAAATTAAAATAAGACGTGTGTTCTCTCTATCTAACCTCACTTGGTCACAATCTAAAAAGAATTCTCCTCAAGTTAACATTGCAGTTTCTACCCAACTTAGAATTTACCCATCTATCCTCTAAGGCTATACATCTAAGAAAGCTATTTCCTTAAATTATTTAATCATGCTATTTAATCCTCAAAGTTTTACTACCAAATATATCATCTATGATATACCCTTAATCAATTATAAAAGGCAGTCATCTAGCAATATGATTGGCATATAGGGTATATCTAGTACTTATCAGGGTATCAACTTATATCAAGCATGAGGTTTCGTCTTTCCGAAATGTCACGACCCGTGCCCGAAAAATCGGGCATGAGTCGTGGGTACATCCAGCCTACGCTGCAGCATCGGCGGTAAAACGCTGTCTAGGTCAAATATCTAGCTAACAATCTCACACAATCAATATATAAACCTGTCAAGATCTTAACTCCAAACGGGGGAGCAATATCATAATGATAATCAAGTACTCAATCACGAATCTAAGCACGATAAGATAACACAGAAATCTAACAACTACCAAGTCTAACCAACAACAACTACTACAACAACCACAACATCAATAATAATAATACATCATCCAAAATAATATACAAACAAGGTCTCAATCCAAAACCGGAGACAAATCCGGTGCTAAAGCTAATAAAAACAATAACAAGGTCTTAGTGATCCCGGCTACCAACCCGGAAATTACTCCTAAACTAGAGGGTCCCTGTCTGCACCATCGACAGGCTCAGGTTCATAAAACGTCGGACACCAATCCTCCGAATACTCTGAAAAATATATTCAGTTAGGACTGGAGCAAGTACACCTCTAACAGCAGTTCCAGTTAAATGATAAAAACTATAAAGTAGTTATAGCAAGTAGTAAGAAGAGTGAAGCAAGTATAAAATAAGAAAATATACATGTATCACTGGTGCATAAAGGTAAAGATGTAGGAATATCAGAAACAAGATAGTAATGACTGCAAGATACAAGAATCTAAACTAAGAGTAAGTCTGTGCACATGAACGTGTAGTGAGTCAAGCATGAATATATGTAGTGAGTCAAGTCCAGAAACATGTAAGTGAGACCAGCAAGAAATGCAAGAGAGTCCAGACTATAAAGAATGAACTCGGTATCCTTGAAATACTTGTTTCGATATGTAAACGGCTAGGGGTAAGTACGGCTCACCGCACACTGGGTGCACGGCTGCTATCATTCCAGATTAGACCAGAGGGGGTGATTTCTGATAATTCCAGATGGGAATGTTTACATGTCTACTCGAGTATTTCCCCGTCCGACTAGTACAAGTGAATCCAAGACCCGACACATAAATCAAGTATGAGTCCAGCCTGAAACATGAGTGATGCCTGTAGTGATGCTAGTAGGTGATGCCAGTAGTGATTCCAGAATAGAGGCCAGAAACATAAAATATACGTGTCGCAAGTAAATGAATCCAAAAATACCAGTCCGTGTCCCGTGTTATGCCAGAAAAAACAGATGATACTATACTAGAAGCTGAATCATAATAATCATCAGATAATAAAAACTATTAGAGAATGTACTCGCCTGACGTCCTGAGCAACTTGCGATCCGAACCGGTGTCACAACGACCTATTGCGAAAAGCAAGATTAAACAGGTTTCTAATGAGTTAAACAGATATAAAATAACTAAAAATAGGCTTCTAGGGTCGTTCTAGGTCAAACGGGTCAAACCGATGAAATCTGGGTCAAAAGTCAACTCTAAGTCCAAAAAGTCAACCCTACGTCAAAACTAGGTCAAAAGTTGACTTTGGCGGTCAACTGAGTCAACTACGGTCAAGTCTAGGTCAAACTAGGGTGCTCCTAAAATTCTAGGTCAATCTGAGCTCATTAAGCTAGAAAACTCTCAAACTCACCTCCTTTAGATACCGGGATACTCTCGGTATCTGATACCTCAACCTAGGCTACATACCCCGCCTAAACCCCTAAAACCTATGCTAGCACGCGTAAATATATACACATATATATAAAAATCTATCTCTAAACTCAAACCTAGGCAATTGCTCAAAAACCCCGCTCGAAACTCAATACCTTGGATATCTCAAGGTATTGAGATACCTCTCTAAACTCAACCCTACTACCCCTCTAGCTAACTAACTATGCATAAACATATACATCTAGCTATAATCTAGGCTAAAATATATATATCTAATACATATATGCATATACCCAATACCTTACCTTACTCATATATATGTATATATATAGATATATATATAGCTATATGTATATATATATATCTATGCATATATATATAGCTATATGTATATATATATATCTATGCATATAGATATAGATATCTAACTATCCCTCTATCTAGATATCTATAGATATATATATAGCTATATGTATATATATATATCTATGCATATAGATATAGATATCTAACTATCCCTCTATCTATCTATCTATCTATCTATCTATCTATCTATCTAGTTATATATATATATCAATATATCTATCTACCTATTTATTTATCTATCTAACTATCAATCTATCTAACTATCTAACTATCAATATATCTATCTACCTATTCATGCATCTATCTATCTAATATATCTAGGTATCTATCTATCTATGTCTATCTATCTATTTACCTATTTATCTATGTATCCATCTAGATACCTAGATATCTATCTACTTATTTATTTATTTATCTAACTATCTACCTATCTATTTAACTATCTATCTATCTATAAATCTAGCTATCTATCTAATTTATCTATCTATTTATTTAACTATCTATTCTATTATCTATCTATCTATTCTATTTATGAATCTATCTTATTCAACTATCTCCTAGCTACTACTGGCGCTGCTACATGCTGCTACGCGCTGCAGGGGAGGGGAGAGATGATGATGCTGCTGCTGCTGCATAAAGCTGCTGCTGTTGCTGCACAAGGCTGCTGCTGCTGCTGCACAGTGCAGCAGCGCACTGCTGCTGCTGCTTGCTGTCCATGCTGCTGCTGCTGCGCTGCTTTTCTCCGCCACATGCACACGCACACACACAGACACGCCCACACATATATATATATATATATATCTATATATATATATATATATATATATATATATATATATATATATATATATATATATATATATATATATATATATATATATATACACACAAGCCTATAGATATATATACATACACACAAACATATCTACTAACACATATGTATAAGTACACACACACACACAAACACAAGCACACACACACTAATACATATATAGACACGTATCTATATATATATATAAGCACACATATATCTATATATATATATAAACACATACTAATATATATATATATATATATATATATATATATATATATATATATATATATGCACACACACTCAAACATATATATATAGTTATACACTCACTCACCCTCACTCACTCACACACACTCACACACACTCACTCACACACACTTACTCTCACACACCCTCACACACTCTCTCACAAACACTAACACACACTCTCACAAACACACAACCACACACAAATATACATACATATATACACATACACACATACATATATATATATACATATGCACACATACACAAACTCATATATATATATATATATATAAACACTCACTCACACTCACACACACTCACCTACACTAACACCAACACACACTCACACAAGCACTCACCAACACACTCACCTATACATAAAAACACAAATACATATATAAATATATACATAGAGACACACACACAAATATATATATACATATATATATAAACAGAACACACACACAACACACAACACAACGCCCACAACACTCACCAACGCACGTCCAACGACCCTGACATGCACAAACGCCTATAAATATATAAAATATAGCCCGAGAATTCTAGCATACACTCCCCGATGCTAACCCAACGAGCGCACAAGCCCGAAACTAGAAAACCACGTCGAAATGGCCGTTCGGTCATTTCGACGAATATGCGGTGTGCGGTTCAGAAAACCTCCTGAAACGCACACCAAACCAACTCGGAATCAGCCCAAAATTTATCCAATAGCTCTAAATGATGCCTAGATCCTAGAAAAAATGCTACCCCATCGATTCTAGGCCCGTGGCGAAAATGCGCACGCACTTAGATCCGGCGACGACTAAAACCAGTAAAACGCCCGAAACGCCCGTTTCTCCGCGACACGGCTTCACGTGTCCGAACGGAGACGCGCACTAACCCTCAAGACACCCGACAATGTCTACCTAGGTCCGTCTAACCTAGGGCATCACTAAAAATTGGACCAATCTCGGATTTCACCCGAAATTGACACAAAACCTAGTGTTAAAGTCTCCAAACACAACCCAACTAGTTCCAACTTCCTCCCACGGGTAGCCTAAGGGTCTAGGAAGGTTCTAAACTATTAATTACACTATAAAAGAGTAATTAGCAAGGGGAAATTTAGGGTTTACCTCTTGGAAGTTGGAATCCTAAGCCAAAGTCTCCTAAATGCTCCAAATCTACCACAACTAGCTTCCAAGCTTCCAATCCAAGCTCCAACACCAAATCTAGGCTCTACCCACCTAGGTTAGGAAAGAATTTAGGGTTAGGGTTAACATAAAGAAGAAGGAATGGAAGAAGGAAGGAAGAAAAATGGGAATACTTACTTGGAAAGAAGAAAGGAAGAAGAAGAAGAAGAAGTAGTGGAGAAGAAGAAGAAGAAGAAAAAGTGAAGAAGAAGAGAATGGGGAGGGGGAGCTGCTGCTATGATCGGGTAGGGGCTGTGGGAACCGGCCAAACACAATAAATGGGTTTCCCTAATGTCCAAAATACCCAAAATGCCCTCTCCTAACTTGGTTTTGGGTTTCGGGTTCCAAAAGCACTCAAACTAACTCCAAATCTCTCCAACTAATCCACTAAAAATATAATAAATATTCTAAACCCCAAAAATAAGTCTCACAAGGATGTGGGTTAGATCGGACATGGGTCCACTAGGGTCTGACATGGGTCCAGGCTAGCCAAAACCCTAAAACAATCAATATAAAAATAATACAACCACTAATTAAATATAAATATAATTAAATATAAATAATACACAATTAACTAAATTAAAAAAAAATACCCATCTCTGGAAATGGGGTAGTGACACAAAATAAGGGAAGACGGGAAACAATGATAAAGAGTTCAAGGCGAAGGTGATAGAATACAAGTACGAGATTCAAGGAGATTAAAGAATTCAAAAAGAGAGTTGTCAGGGCAGTTGTGGATTGAAATCCTATTTTGGTAATTCCTATTTGCATGCTCATATCGGTACAGTTATGTAACTGATACGATATGCTCAGACATGTCTAGAGGCAAGTATATTCGTCTACTACTATATATCTCAATCCACGTAAAGTAGTCATGCGAAGAGCGAACCAAGTGTACTAAGGTTGTCCAGACCGTAATACACTAATTCTGATTAGATATTTGTATCATTGTGTGGTTGATCAGGCCCCAATAACACATATGTCATGAACAAGCTCGATAAAAGAATAAGCTTGCAAAACTAGGCTATAATAGCGGCATAAGTCAAGATAGTACAGAAAATATAATTACGCAAGATTATGATAAAAGATGGTGCATAATAATTCAAGTTCACAAAGAATGTGAGACTCTACAGCCTCTACAGTTTGAATAAATATTATCATCTTATGCTAGAATACAGTTAATGTCATTCAATTATACTATATTTTTGTGTCAAGAGGACTATGTGATACTATGTTGTGAGGCATACTACCCAACTTAAAAATAATTACTAATACTGTTACTGTCTTAAGGATACATTTGAAACTCCTGTCAAGGTCTACGAGAAAGGGTCTTGATACTTATTAGGGTATCCTCTTACATTATATCGGTCATGGTCATCTTAAGTCTTAGTCATAGTGCTCATAGAATAGAAGGGTTAATATTAAGAATGGAAGCGTTAGGTGGCACGACAGAAGAACATAATTAGTCATCGCACAAATAGCGAGTGCTAGATTTCCAAAAGAACAAGATATGAAGTTATAAATACAGGGACTCTAGATAATATCATAGTTTCCTAAGGGGAAGGTGGCATGCTAATATCTGTGTTCGAGGTATGATAAAGGAAAAAGTGTTGATTACAATCCTCTTGGCTTCCTAAGGTACTGTCTGCTAGTATCAAGACAAGAATCTAAATTTATAGTTCTCTAACACTATCTCACTATGAAAGTTAGGCTTAGTCCTAATACTCAACCTTGGATTTCTATTGGTTCCTCAATACTAGGGTCAACACTATGGGCAAATTTCTAGCTAACTCTAGTAGTATCTATACTACTCTCAAGTATTCATAAATACATCAAGGGGTAATGGTAAACCAATCTATAGATAAGGAATACTAGGGTTCACTAGATGTTCTAACTTAGTAATGTGTCATTATCCTAGTTGTACTTCTTAATAGGAAGGTTACCCTACTTATTATCTAACAACAGAGACTTCTATATTCTAGGAGAAGGCTATACTCAAGGAACTATTAGAGAAGCACATGAATCAAGTAGGATGCAATTATTTAAATAGAACAGACTGGAAGGAAGATAAGTCATAGTCAATTGTGGATGAGGTCCTATACTCTAATTATAGGTGCAAGCTTGCTCGGTACAGTAACGTAACTGAGACAATATGCTCTTAACCTGCATGGGCCACCACTAAAAATATGTTACGCTCCAGTCCCAAAATACGTAGGACTAGGACATGTAAGCATGTCAGCCGCATGTATATGGTGACTCCAATATACGGAAACCATAACACATGCGTACGCTGTATCATGAACAATAATTCACAAGTGGTAAAACTATCATAAGTCACAGGGTATAATCTAATCTCATCCACATAAATTTAAATATAATTGAATAACCAATATCTATAACTAGATCTCAATATAAAGTATCTCAAGATGACAGTCCAATGGAAATAAATCCACTACCGAACTAGAATATAGAATAAACAAGGTAAATATAATATAAGTACAATATCTAACAATCACGAGGCTCGAAGAGAGGACCCCTCGGAACGTACGCAACCAGTTCGAATCGGTGCTCCTGCGAATACTCATTAACAATACACCTGGAAAGGGCCAGGTCCTCAGAGGGACATAACAAGATATATAAAAGCATGCCATAAAGTAAATACTGTAAAAACTCAAGGGTGACCTAAACAGCTAAGTAAAATACACTTTGAAGACAACCTCGGTATGTATGGGTAAGTAAAAAGTATAAAGCGCAGCGTCGAGCCAGAGGCTATGTATCTGGCATTAGTTGTAAACTGGATGCCAGATGTATATGCTGACTACATCACCGATCATGATAGCGCGCAGCCAGTAATCTCTGCCAGATATATCGACAAGCATATACTCCCATAACCGGGTAATACTGATCCCATAACTGGGCAACACTGAGGCTCACGGCCCCGCAGTTTACTCTAAAACTACGGCAACCAATTATCTGTCCCATACGCCTACTAATTGTCTTCCCCGCCCAATGTTAATGTACAAGTCGCGAACACGACGTAAAAATCTCATACTATAATGCAAGTCTCTAAAGAAATAAATAACTAAAATACCATCATATGTACTGCTTATACCGATGGCTAGTCATGAATGAGGCACACATCCCTACATAAACTCACTCTGTGACATGTAATGATACGTGTCAAGGCCTGGGGAGGCATACCAATAACTCCATAACTTTAGGTGGGTCCACTAAACACTAGATCAGACACAAGTCCTAACATCAACGCCTTCGTTGACTGCACCCGAGTCTCTCTCGGATGCGCACAGTTTAAAATATTAAACATGCAGCTAATAATATATAATTTAAACAGTACAACAAGACAAGGTATACTTGCCTGGCAAGAAGGCTGCATAGTATCAATATTCGGCTCCTGAAGTCACGCAGAATGATCCAATGGTCCTCGGAGTACGGGCACGAGAATGACGATGACGACGATGAGGTTGACGATGATGACAATGACGATGACGTCGAGGATGGTAAATGACGATGATGACGATGTTGGCAATAATGTGGTTGATAATGACAAAGTTAACGACGATGATGATGACTATGGCGATGGTAATGATGATGATAATGATGGGTTAATGATGGGGTAATGATGGTAATAAGATGATGATATTGATTAGGTCGATTGTGTGGACGATGATGATGATAGGGATAATGATGTGGATGATGGTGATAATAATGATGACAAGGACGATGATGTGGACTATGGCAATGACAAGGATGAGGACGATGATGTGGTCAATGGTGAATGAGTGGATTTAGGTTAAGGTGATGGTGAGGATGATGGTGATTTTAGGTTGATAATGATGATGATAATAATGACGATGATGATGATGTCGATGATGGTGATGACTAGGATGATAGTGATAAGATAATGAGGAGATAATGATGATGAGATAATGAAGAGATGATGTTGGTGATAAGATAATGAAGAGATGATGATGGTGATGAGATAATGTAGAGATGATGATGGTTATGAGATAATAAAGAGATGATAATGGTGAGGGGGTGGTGATACTCCGGCCAGGGGGAGGTCCGGCCAAGGAGGGGGCTATGGTCGAGGAGGAGGAGCAGAGACACAGGGAGGATGCCAGGTGAATAGTGGTGGTTGTGTAGAGTGGTGGTGGTAATGAAGGTTGCAAGAAAGAGAGGAGCTGTGCAGGCGGCTCCGTTCGAACTCCGGTAGGTGGGTCGCGTGCTCGGGGTGGAGTGGTGCAGGAGAAGAGGCTGCTGTGACGAGGACGCTAGGTCGACGGGAAGGAGGAGAAGAGGTGGTGATAATGCTGGGGAGGGAGGCCGAGTCCGGTGAGGAGAAAGAAGATGAAGAAGACGACGAGGGAGAGGGGAGTCTGTTCTCGGGTGGAGGGGGTTGCTCCGGCGGAGGCCGCTGTCGAGAGGGTCATCAAGGCCGGCGGAGGAAGTGGTAGAGGGTGGTTCAGTAAAGTCTGAGTGGAGGGGGATGATGGGTCGAGGGAAGGCAGCGGTGATCGGTGGTAATGGTGGTTCGACTGGTGGTTTTGGCGGATGATGGAGGAGAAGAGTGTGGTATGGCGAGGCGGTGCTGCTCGGTGCAGACTACGCTCCGACGATCAGACTGAGGAGGAGGATGGCGGGTTGACGTACAGTAGAGCTCCGACGGTCAGGCTGAGGAGGAGGATGGAGGACAGGGGTGAAGAGGGGATGGCAATGGCAATAGTGATGGTGATGGTGATGGGGAGTCCGACGAGGGGCAGTGGGAGACGAGGAAGGAGAAGAGAGTAGGGAGGAAGGCTACTCCGGCGAGAGGGACTGGCCAGGGGCGGGTTGCTTCGGCGATGGGAAGTCGGAGGAGGAAGACGATGAATATGAGTTGGGGGGAGGGTCGGCTATGTAGGTTTAGAAAATAGGAAAATAAAAGGAAAATAAAGAAGATATTTATATATGCACATGTAAGGGGGTTGACCTAGAAATAGTTTGATTTGGTCAACACTTCTTGGAATGGGCCTTGGGCTCACATGGGGATGTTTGGGAGGGCTATAATTTGTATTATTTAAAATGCAAGGATATGTTTAATTGAGGGGGCGATGTGCGCGTTGCACATTCCGAAAATTATGGAAAAAATTCATGTGAAGGGAAAATTGGATTTCTTCATGTATTTTCTAATGGTGTGGACACCTCAATGCCCAACAATTAGGAAAATTGCACAAAGATGGAAATTAGATTTAATTGATTAAAATTAGTGCGTATGATGTTCTAAAATTAATTAGAAGTACATGGGATCAAAATTAGGTGGGACACAAGAGTCATGGACATAGAGGGCTTAGAGTAGAATATTATCATTAATTGAGTTGCACAAAACGGGTTAAGATTGTGTCTCCAATTAAGGTTGGAATGCACAAGGGTACAAAGTTAAATTATTTAGAATGAAATAATAACGTCTACGATAAATATTGTGTGACTAAAATGTAGCACAAGAGAGCATAATTATAAGTTATACCAAGGTCAGAATGGTAGGCGGGCATATCTAGGACAAGATTGTGAAATTTGTAGGAAGGCAAGGGCTAGTGTAGTGCTCCAATTATCGAAGCAACGGTAAGGTACGCTAAGTGATATTAATATTTCATAATTAAATAAGATGCTGTGTTCTAAATTCTAATTGGTTTTTACCTAGCCCTAATTTCACTATCTAAGCCAAGTAGGCCTAATTTTGGGTGGAAGGGGTTTACATAAGTATAAACTTAAACTTGCGATCATAAACTTGTCTTATAAACATAAACTTGTCTTGTAACATAAACTTGTATATAAACTTATCTTGTAAGTGCCGCAACACGCGTAAACTTGGTCTGTCATGGAGCCCTTTTCTCGCAGGGTTAGTCCATACTGCATGGGGCCTTTAGAGATCGGGGTTGCCGGTAGCACAATATTCTTATCTTCTGAAGATCTAGGTAAATCTTATCTTGTTTAATCATTACTATATTATTTTAAGATCTCGACTAGTGGACACTTGAGGACTCCCTAGAATGATGAGTCATGAGTATGAGATTTTTCATGAGTTATCGTATTCACGACATGCGATACATTGGGTAATACTCACACTCGATTGCCTGATGCCAAATACAATAAATTGTATACACAAATATTTCTCCGATGTCGTGAGAATTCTGAACACGTATATAAACTTGTCTCGTAAACTATATGCAAAACTTTTCAAGTAATATCAACTTGTATCGTCATAAGAAAGAACACAATAATAATCACTAAAAGGAGCTCACGAAGGTTTAGCCGACGCAATGATTTTATTACTGTAGGAGGATCGTTAAAATAACAACTCCACCTAGTTGGGAAGGAAGATTTGTTGGTATTGGGTGGGGTTCCAAGCATATATGGAGAATACCACATAGTGCAGCAACATTTATTCGTCGAAGATGCTCGGTGAGTCAAAGGCGACGAAGAAGGCATATTTTGAGTGCGTATCAAATAGTTCTGACTCGATGTGGCTAATTTTTAGTATACCGTCCAAATTTGGGTGTTTTATTACCACCGTTGGATCGTGATTAATATTCCAGATCTTTTAGGAATGGTGTTCTTAAAATAGGAGTTCCCTAACCCTAACCCTAACCCTAATCCATATTAGAATACGATCAAAGGAGAGTTTCTTAAGCGTGCAATTTTTTAATGAGAGGAAAATGTGATTAAGAGTTTTAGGGGTTGATTTGAAGAGAGATTTATTCAAAGAGTTCTACAACGGTTCTTTCTCATCTTTTCTTTTTTGCTAATCATTTTATACTCATTGTAATCTATTTTGATTTATTAAAAATATTGCGATAATCCGTGTGGATTGGAGAAGAAGTTGGTAAAGAGTCGATGTATCTCTTTTTCTTTAATGGAGGCATTTCCGGATTGGACTTTGTTTGTCCCGTCATTTTTCTCGTTATAGCCGGTAATATCTAAAATTTGTTATCCTTGTTCTAGCGACTACAAGTGCAGTCGCTACCAAAACCTAAAGTAAGAAAAAATATTCCCCCCAAAAGCTTAGTTCCCTCTTTTCCTCAATCCCTCTTTTACTTTCCCACCAAAACCCTTCTCCGGAGCAAAACCTAAAGTATTTACTCTTTCACCTTCCCTCTCAAAATCTTCGTCCACCCCCTCCTTTATCTTATGGCAGACCCGACCCCCTTCCAACGCTCGTCCACCCCTCATTTGTCCACCCGACCCCCTCCTTCGTCCACCCACGTCACGTCCCCACCTTGGCCATCTCTTCCTTCTACGAGTTCCCGCCGCCCACAACCGACCACACCCGACACCCTCCTTGGATGAGTCCCCGACGGTTAGGTATATTTTTTTATCTTTTGGTTATTGCATGATTTTATCAATTTATTGGTCTGGAATCATTCCAAAACCTAAATTTTATAACCATATACACTAGGGCTAGGTCGGGAATCATTCCATATATGTAACTGTTTGATTTTTTTATCAATATATTGCATAATTTTTGTCTGATTTATAATTGAACCTATAAATCAGTAAACGTAAAATCAATACAACTACTTTTAGGATTCTTAAATCCTTATTGATGATCCCAACCCACCCCCCACCATCCTCCTTTAGATTTCTGCACAATATGAAACTATATTTTTATTGCAACACTTAACATTGTGTATGTTGATTTGCGACATGTTTACTTAAAATATATGCCTAATATTATTAAACTCAATAGATCTCACTCTATATGCCCCTTAGTATGGACTAGATAATGTCTATATCATTTGGATATTGCATAGAAGAAGAAAAATGATCCCACGAGGTTCAGATAAGATTTGGTAAAATTATGGCTATTTTGCTGGTGATATCATAAGAATATTTTGCTAGACTTGTCGTATGAAGTTAGGTGCCAAAAATCTCATTCTAGGTAATATACTCACCCAGGAGTCTAGGTATACTTATGGATCTCATTTAGATTATTGGAATCCCAAATGAGACTTAAAGTCGAGATTTTTAAGTGAGCAAATTAAAAATTATTTCGTGCGACTCTTGAACAAGACATGAGATCTTAGCTAAAAACACAAGGATCTTGTTACAGTCCTTGATGCAAGATCACTGGGATCTTTTAGTCCAGCCTTCATTATGTTAACGTTGAAGGTGGCTTCAACTAAGCACGTCGCCCGATGAATTTTGATTTAAATATATAGAACCAAAACTATATACCTTCTTGTTGGATTGAGGCCTTGGGCTATGTTTTGATTATTTTATTTAGGCTTTAGTATTTAAGGTCATATATTCAGGTTGTGAGCTTGGAGTAGATTGTCTAGATCTTCTTAATTATCTTGGCCTTGATGGAGATTTATCAAATTGTTGAGAACATAATTACTGGTTCTAAAGGGAAGCTATGGATTGGTATATCTTTGAGTGTTATTACTTGTAAGTACTCTTCTTCTCGATCTAGTCCTAACATACAATCTTATATTAATTTGAAGTCTTAATATGTTTGAGACTAGTCATATCTATTTGATGTTTATAATCTTATTTTGACATTTCCACATCGATATGTTATGTTAGGTTCTTAATATACATTCTTATATTATTATTTTTCTTGTATGCAACCATCATATGGGAGACATTTGTACCTTATTTTGATAATCTAGTGCCTGAATCTTGGTGCTCAAATACTTAAACTGATGTAATACGCCTTTTTAGGTTTGGCCAGCCGATTAAAGTTAATTGGGCATATACGAGTGGACAGAGGGAGGATATATCACAGATTCTACTTTGTTGTTGATCTTAGCCCTGAAATCATAGATTCTACTTTGTTTACATGCTTCTCAGTATTTTCCAGCTACTCGTAAGCTTCAACATTTTTTTCCATTAGCTTTCTTTTAATAATTCAATTGTCTCCAGTTACTTTGTTGCTGGATTTGGTTTAACACACATTTAGCTCGTCAATGATTGCATCCGGAAAGAATCAAAATGTTACCTTTAGCCAACCTTTTCAGAGGTACAAGAGTTATGTGGGATCAAAAAACTGGGTGCTCAAGAGGGTTTCAGTTTGTTTCCTTCTGGAGTCAACAGGTAGCCTATCAACTTTGTGAGTGAATTGAAATTTACATTTTGTTGTTTATCTTATTGGCTGACAATTTAAATATCATTTGATATGATGCACAAAGTGCTATCAATGACCTTTTGGCTAATTGATAATGTTCAGTCATGTTATTGCAGATATTTTACTTGATTGTCTTAGGTCTTTTTTGGTCGGGTCCAGGTTTTACATGAATCCAGATTCCAAATAGAACCCTACCCATTGACAACCCTATCAAATTGACTACACTCAGAGAGTAAGTTTGTCCAATATTTGATTCTATCCTTCTCCATCTTAGTTGAAGAAGCACTAGATGTGGATAGAAAAGCTTGACACGTTGGTATATAAAGTGTTTCATGAAATTACTCTCATAGACAGTGAAAGAATAAGAATGTTAGTTCTTTCACAAAGAATATAATGCTTGGTTTGCAACAACTATTTAATTGTGTAATGTCTGTATCGCTGTGTAATGTAACAGTTTAGATTATGTTGTTATGAAATTGTTGGAATGAAAATGAGTACTTAGATTTTGTTCTTTCACATGGCATCTAATGTTGATATGAGAATGTTGTTTGTTTGCGACAATATACTATGACATTCCTACTAAGTAAAACATAGACCCTTATCCAATCTTGTTCCATTTTTTCAATGTTTAGGTCTATTTTTTATGTGCAGGCAAACGTGGAGGTCTTTCAGCTCTCATACCTAGCAAATACTAAAACTTTTGATCCATCCTGGACTGACCCTCAGAAGCTGTCACTAAAAGGATGCAAGGGTGAAGGGAAGGATGTAGTTTTGATCCATCTCGGACTGACCCTTAAAATCTTTTCATTTTAGTGTTTGCATGGTTTTTTTGGATCCTATAGGTTACTATGTCAAGTATAGATATATCTATTTCAGAAACAAATATGCAAAGGCAAAAAATAGAAGATGTGTAGGTATAATCCTCGCTTTCTCTCGTCTTATGCTCCGTTATTTACATATTGCCCGGTAGATGTTGTCTCAAGTATATTTAAGTATACTACATATAATCTGTAACATCAATGTTATAATGTTTTCTTTTTATTTTACTTTCTATATTTTATTGCAATTGTTTTATTGAATTGTCTTTCAGATAAAGAAAAGGGAAGCTTGTGCAAAGATATTTTAGTCAGAGGTTGATTCTTGCATTTTTTTTAATGTATCTCAAATTTGTTTCATGGCAGAAATTGAAGCCTTTCATGCAAGCACTTGAGAAAGAAGTCACAAATGGAAGCCCATGGAGAACAGAAACATGGAAGTGAGCTTAACAATTTATGCCCCATAGTGTTTTGATGTTGGCAGTTTTTGCAAGTAGAAATATTTTTAAATGATGAAGAACTTACAATGACAACTATTGGTCTTATAAATTTTGGTTGATTCTTTTTCCTTTTGTACCATGAGTTTATGTAATGCATATGGTGAGACTTAATGATGAAGAAGTTACAATCACAACAATTGGTCCTATAAACCACTTGTTCCTTTTCCTATGATTCATTCCACTTAATGTTGCTTCATTGCCTACTTCATACCTCCTTTTTCTCCTACATATATGAACTTTTCATACCAAGGAATAGTACATTATATCTTCATGGTTCATTCTTATTATATTTTTCTTTATTTTGTTAGTCTTCATATATCAAAATTTGAACCAGGCAAGTGACTGCATGTAATTAATGCCCAGTTCTTTGCTTCTATTTTACTTTCCTCTTAGAATGTCATCTCTAATTAAACCATTTGTTCATTTTTCCAATGATTCATGCCTATTTCAAACCACCTTTATTCAAAGGAACATGTAGTAGTTTAGTATTCTTCAGCATCTTGATCTTTACAAATACTAGTTCATATTCTTCAAAAGTATGTAGTTTGGTTGTAATTTTATATATTCATGATACCTTTATATATACAGGAGGCCTACAAGAAATTTTAGAGTCATGCCTCTCAAGTAGCTGGTCAGGAAGGCAGGGCGACTGGTACTAGTACGCCACGTATGTCCACTGGGATGAATGACTTGTGGGTTCATGCTGTTGGAAGAGGAAATGGCAGTAGTGTGCAGCCACCATCATCTACTTATGACGCAGTTGATGTGCAACATGCAGCCACCATCGTCGTAATTTTCTATGCTTATCACTTGAGACATTAGTTTGTACTTCTTGTATTAGTTTATCTTTTTGTATGTATGTTGTATGGTCGATGGTTGGACATGACTATGATATATATATATATATAATTTTTTTGTTTGTGTAATATGTGTTATTATTTTTGTTTATATCATTGGTAATTATTGTGATGCTAAAAGATGTTTGCATTGTATTTATGTGTGTTGTGGACTGGTTTATATTAATGTTACATGATGTGTATAGCATTGCCTATAAATCTGAAAATATAAATGCTTCAGCGACTAACCGACGACTAACTATCGACTAACTAGGAACGAACCTACGACTTCAAACTGGAAAAAAAATATACGAGGCGACTAACTGTCGACTAACTAGCGACTAACGAACAACTAACTAGCGACTAAACTTTCCGTCGCTATATATCGTCACTTTTTCGTCGCTACTACAACGACGAAAAAATTAGTCTATACTAGCGACAAAAAATAAACAACGGTGTTGCTTTTAGCGACGGAAAAAAATAGTTGCTAGTTAGTCACTATAATACTTTAGCGACTGGAAATTCAATTTTAGCGACTGAAAATTCAGTTGCTATTTGGCTGTTTTTTTTTAAGTGGGATTCCACATTCGTTTCCAACAAAACTTGGTAGCATCTACTGAAGGGTGCTTTAGTCATAAAGTTCATTACTGTTTATTAGGCAAATTTCGCATGTAGCTCTTACTGTTTCCATTAGTTAAGATTACATGAGAGGAAAAAGTTTATACGAATGGCTGCCAATTATAACTCCCATATAAATATGTATTGTTGTAAAATTAAAGTTTAATTAAACTAGGAATGAATGAATGTTTGAGTGCATCCTTGGTGCAAGGTAGTGACAAGGTAAATGAATGTAAGCTTTATTGCATGCATGCATACTTAAAATAAAAACATGAAATTAGGCTTTTGCTATTATTTGTGAAGGAAAAAAATTGTTCTTATAGTGTTGTCACGTGGAAGCAAGAAAAAGTCAGTAGTAACTTATATTTTAGCTCATATTTGGCTAACGAATTTAAGAATTAGAAAAAAAAAATTGTTCATTTTCTTTATTTCATAGTCACAAACTTGGACCAAAAAATAGGAGAGAAAATAGTTATCCATGTGATTGGTTTTTTATCTTCGTTTTTTTTAGCATTTATTACAAAATTTTAGAATGACAATAGTCTTACTCAAATATGTTATTACCTATTTTATTCATTACTTTTGAATTTCATGATATTATTTTTATTTCAAAATATAAGAATATTATTGGAACATTAATATATTTATTTTTTTATTTTATGTACTAATCAAATACTGAAAGAAAAATCAAATAATAATATTTGAATATTTTGAAAAAGGAAAAACCTAACAGAAATTCTAATGTTTTATCCAATGTGTTATGAGAAATATAGATTAAACAAGGAAATGAACGAATGTGTGAATGCATCATGGTACACCAAGAAAACAGTATTATAATATTGCCACGTTTAAATTAAAAAAAAAGCAACTAGTGACTTTTACTTTAGTATATAGAAATAAATAGGACCTAAATTGAAAGTATACTTAATGTAGTGGAGGCTGGAGCAAATGTCTTATAATTGTAGATCCTTTGTTGATGTAAATTTTCATATGTATACAACCATCATCTTCGTTGGGTTATATATAGTAATAGATAAGACCTTAATCAAAAGTATTTTGAATGTAGTGGAGACTGGAGAGCAAATATCTTATATAGTTGTGGATCCTTCTTTTGATGTAAATCTTCAAACAACCATCACCTTTGTATATGCTTTGTGGGTGGGCAATCCAATCCGATCCAATCCAACCCAATCCGATCATCAACATTTGTTTGTAGCTCTAATTCTATCTCACTAATCACTTTTGCTACCTCCATTTAGGCCATTTTTTATACAAACAAGAAAGGAGTCTCAAGACCTCCCGGTCCCCCCGCTAACGAAAAGCATCGTTGTAATCTATAGCCATCCATAAGGACCATTTGAATGGGGATACTGTCTAATGATTGTGAGATTATGGTGTGGTTTAACACATGCGCATATGGCAATGGAGCATCTATGAAAACAAATCATTATATATATATATATATATATATAAAGTGTTGTTTATGCAAAAAATAGGATAAATTTGGGGACCATTTGTTCTTCGCTTGTGATGTTGTTTGGAATATTTGGAGAGCACAGAGGACTAAGTTTGGACCAACGACTATGCACTGTAGAGATCATGATGCGGTTTTGAACGACATAAAAGCACAGAAGGGCAACGGAGTGAGAGGGAACCGCCGACTCAGAATAATTTTTGTGACGGTGGTCTGGCACATGAGGAGAGAGCCAAATCGGCGTATATTTAAGGGTCATTCCCTCAGTATTTTTTTTGTACAAAGAAATATAGATGCTAACATAGATATCCTATACCTCAGATGACCTATTTTGTAATATGCAATGGATCTTAGTTTGTAATCATCATTATATATGATCGGCGTATATTTAAGGGTCATTCCCTCAGTATTTTTGTTGTACAAAGAAATATATATGCTAACATAGATATCCTATACCTCAGATGACCTATTTTGTAATATGGAATGGATCTTAGTTTGTAATCATCATTATATATATATATATATATATATATATATATATATATATATATATATATATATATATTGAAATAATGGTAAATTTTAATCATTCAACTCCAAAGTACACGAATACATTCTCTGACCCCATATTGGGGACTCATTGCAACTACATCGAACTCAATATTATGTTAAAACCCGATGGCAGAGGTGGAAGTACAGTCAAATATACGTATGTTTCGTTCTCTCCTGACGTGACATACAGTCGATGTAAGTCAAAGTCTGGCCTCCTTGAATCACTGTGCTCATTTGCTTCTGCCAGCTCTGAGTAGCTCTATAATATCTCTAATGTCCTTAGTATTAGTACAACTGTCCAACCGATTGTATTGCTCCTTGAACCACAATATACTAAAACACAATGCTATGAGTATAAGTGGAAGATTGTTAGGGTTATATACTAAAAACATCACTTTGTATTAACTATATTTTCTTATTTTTGAATGAGAATCATATGAAAAAATATTTGTATATTGTTATAATGTTAATACAAGTGTCTGATATTCTATATTGTAGTTAATATGGTGTGTGGTGTCACACAAAAGATCATATTATCAGTTTTCTGTAAAATATATAAATAGTTCACAACCTAGATAGATTTGGACAAAACATTAGTAAAGCTGTAGTATAATCTGGTATTAGTCTATTTTTACTATAGGCTTACACTAGTACACTTAGTCTATATTGAACAGTACCACTTGAGGCTATTCTCTTTGTACTGACTACATAAGTGAACAAACACCTATGTTATTATGGCTGCTTGTGCTCTTAATTCAGATATAATAACATGCATATATATGCATTGTGCATTACTTTGACTGATAAAGAGAGAGATTCATTATGGGTTAATAACCTCCATGAATTGAGTAATTATATTGTGTGTATGATAGGTTGTTGATTAAGAAAAGAATCAATGCCCCGATACATCGGGTCGATGATGTTTCCTTAAGGAGCACAAAAGGATTATCATGTAAATCCTGCAGGTGGATTATATCCTATATAACAAATAAAGTTGAGTGATGCTATTTAAGGATAAATGTTGTCAGAAATTATAGTTGTCAGTAACTTAATTTGATTGACGTACATTTAATATCTTAACATGGGGAGACAAACAAGCATATAATAAGAAGGAGCCGATAAACTTAATTTGGGATTAGGAAGGTAGTGCAACAATAGCTTTATAGTGGATTGAGCTATTGTTAATGGGCCCGGGTTGTATATTCGGACTGAACATAGGATACCCATATCCGTTAGGAGACATAACCCTAATTTCTCCTAGTGGTCCCTGTCGTACCTTATATATATATATATATATATATATATATATAACCTCGATTCTTTGGACGTCATATGCATCCAAGTGAGTAGCTTTCTCAAAATTCTTTTTCACATATGGAGAGAAAGAGGGTATCACGTCCCAGTCCCAAAATATACGGGACCAGGGCACGTGGCAATGGCCAGCTAATACGATTTCATAGGATTATCCAATTTAATGGACCCGACGAAACATACTACGCTGTCCTAAAATACTAACAAGTCCAATACTAACATACAACATGTAATGTCTAATCTCATCCACAATATAAACAAGAAGTACTGAAATAAATACTGGAAAAATAAGTGCAAGTCTGAAATATCATAGTACAATCCAGAATATGTCTGATAGGAACAAACCCACTACTATGATGAAATAAAAGTACTAAAAGACAGATAAAAGAATATGACTAGAGCATCGGCTAACTAGATAAGGAATGCTCCAGTCCTCGGCGGAATGCCTACTAGCGATCAAAGAAACTCTGATGGAAGCACCTCTAGCTCCTCCTCGGATGCATACCTCATCTCCTGCCAGGTCCGTATACAGTAGGATAATATGCCTCATCCAAATCTGGAAGGAAATCAGGTCCTCAGAGGGATGTAACAAGATACAAAAATGTATGCCATATATAAATACTAAATAAAATAAAGGGGTGTGCTAACCATCTATGTGAATATAATATGTGGACAACCTTGGTACGTATGGGTAGGTGTAGGCATAACGTCCATACTCCGAAGAGCGTGGTATCTGTACATGTAACGTCCATCATTCCGAAGAATGAGATATGTGCAAATATATACGTCCGTATCGCTCCGAAGAATGCAGTATCTGTATAAAGGAAGTCATTAGATCCGTGGCTCCTTTGGATAATACGGAGTCCAATGTGTGTATCCCATACGCCTACTAGTTGTGCTCCCCGCCCAATGCAGATATACAAGTCGAATACACGATGTGCATACCACGTAACTACATGCTAAGTCTCAACTAATTATACAATACTGATTACGTATTAAACCGTGATGCATGACACACGCACCGATAGCTAGTCGGGTATGCGAACCCGCATCTCAACAAAAGTTTGTCACCGTAATGCATGTATAAGTGTCGGGGTCTAGGAAGATATCAGAATATCCTCACAATGGTGGGTGAGTCTACTAGTGACTAGGTCAAGTACACTACTTATCGACGCATTTGTCAACTGCACCCGAGTCAATCTCGGACGCGCACAGTTATATAAAATAATGCAACAAGATATCATACAATATTGCATAATTTAAATTAAACAGTAAATATGGCAAGGTATACTTGCCTGGGTCCTCAAGCTGCGAGTGCCAATAATCTGCTCCTGAAGTCTCACCTGCACGGTCCAGCGACCCTATACATATAATATAATATAGTAATACTATCATCATTCACTAAAATAATATGCACAGGAACACTATAATTCTCTTAGGAACTGATGCAAGTGTCACAACTTGTCAACTAACAGGGTCGCGTGTGCACGCAACTAAGTCGTACACGTGTCATGTCCTCAGTTACCGTGTACACCAAGACAACAAAATATCAGAATACGCTACCCAACTAAAGACGTATAATACTAAATTATAAGTCGTAACTAGCATGTTATAGGGTTACATGCACAAGGCTAGTTTTCCAAACTCTAGGTCAACACAGTATTTTCTTATTAATGAATCATTTATTATTTAAGCAATTTCTTAACGTCAATTACTAATTAATAATAAACACACACACACACATATATTACGCTTTTGGATTCACGTTACCCATGTCCGTTCAACGACACGTTGACACCTCAACTTATGAAGAAAAGGATAAAATATACATGTACCTAGTTGTGGCTGAGCGGGGGGTGGGGGGTATATTCTCGAAGATGGCCTGTTCTCCGGCTAGGGGGCAGAGCTCCGACGTTATACGGAAAAACAGCAGCAGTAGCAGCAGCAGTTGCAGCAACGGCAACAGTTGCAGTAGCGGCAGTTGGCGGGTGCTGGCGGTGGGGGACGGTGGTCAGGGTGTGGTGAAGAGGGCGGAGGTGGTCGGGACATGGAGGGGGTGATGGAGGGGGTGTTGGTGATGGAGATGTGGGTGTTGATGATGGTGTCACGTTAGCAATAAGCGGAGATGGTGGCTGCGGATGGTGGTGCTGGGGACGGGGACGAATGTGATGATGTCGGCGATGGAGGTGGCTACGGTGGAGGGGACAATGGAGGGGACGATGGAGGGGTGTTGGTGATAAAGGGGGATAAGAATAGGGTTCGGCTAGGGTTTTATGTACGGTTGGGTTTGGAGAGAGGAAGTTATATATATATAGGAGAGAGAGAAAGGGGGTCCTCCTAGGGAATTGGGCCGACTAGGGTTTCTTGGGGCGGGGAACATGTTAACATGAAGGAATGTAGGGTGTAGATGGTCTATGTTGGGTCTAGTTTTGGATGAGGTTGGTCTTCACACTAATTTAAATAAGAATTAGTGCAAGTGATGCTTTTCAATTAATTAGGATTATATGGGATTAAAATTTTGTGGAACGTAGTCATCATGGACATGGCAGACTCAGAATAAAATAATGTCCTAGTTTGGGTTGTATAAAAATGGGTTGGGTTAGTGTCTCCAATCTCAATTGGAACGAATAATTATGCAAGGTTGGATTTATTGGGATTTAAAACTAGACGTTTGTAACAATTATTGCGCGACTAAAATGAAGCATAATATAGAGTATTTAAGAGTTACACAAGGGTCAGAATGGAAGGTTGGCACGTCCAGGAAAAGTGTATAAAATTTATTTGAAGGTAAATGCCAGTATAGCGATCCAAATATCGAAGCAACGATAAGGTGTACTAAGTGATATAAATATCGCACAATAATTCTAAAGCACTGTGTTCTAATTCTAATTGTATCTAATTTAACCCTAGTCTCTCTATCTGAGCTAAGTAGGCCTAAATTTGGTCAAGGGGGTTTACAATCTACCCTCCTTAGAGTATTTCGTCCTCGAAATTAAAACAAACATATGGTAAAAACTACTGACGGGAATTAAATGCTACTACATACCTAGGCCTTCGAAGAGATGGGGATAACGCTGTCAAATCTCATCCTTACTTTCCCAAGTCACCTCGCTTGGCGCATAATGCCTCCATGCGAAATAAACTAGAGGGATAGTCTGTCCTCGCAATACCTTCTCGCTTCTATCCAAAATCTCTACAGGCTCCTCTTGATATGATAAACTTGGCCCGATTGTGATCTCTGAATGGTCAAGCACATGACTCGGATCTGGTATGTACCTCCTTAACTGAGATACAAGGAAGACGTCATGAACTCCTTCTAGTGTTTATGGCAATGCTAATCGGTATGCAACCTCTCTGATGCGCTCCAACACATCGAATGGTCCGATGTACCTTAGACTCAGTTTTCCTCTGCCTCCAAACCTGATGGTTCCTCGGGTAGGCGAGATTTTCAGAAATACATGATCTCCAATCTGGAAGTCTAGGGGTCGTCGATCCGCATTTGTCCAATGCTTTTGTCTGTCCTGTGCTGCTCGTAGGTGCCATTGGATCTTCTTCACCTTCTCTACTATACGAACAACCAACTCTGGTCCAAGAATCTGCCTCTCGCCTACATCGCTCCAACATACTGGGGAACGATACTTTCTGCCATACAACGCTTCATAGGGAGCCATCTGGATGCTCGCTTGATAGCTATTATTGTAGAATAATTCAACCAAATGTAAATGGTCCTCCCATGATCCATTGAAATCAAGCATGCATGCCCTCAACATGTCTTCCAGCGTCTGAATGGTGTGCTCGGACTGGCTATCTGTCTGCGGGTGATATGATGTGCTGAACTTTAGGCGGGTACCGAGACACTCTTGCATACTCTGCCAAAAGTTAGACGTGAACCTCATATCCCTGTTAGATACTATACTGACTGGCACTCCATGCAATCGCATGATCTTCTTCATATACATGTCTATTAAGGCCTCTATAGACTGCCCAACTCTGAAGGGCAAAAAGTGAGCGGACTTAGTGAGTCTATCCACGATTACCTATACTGCATTGCGACCACTAAGACTCCTCGGAAAGCCCATAATGAAGTCTATAGTGATGTGCTCCTATTTCCATTCAGGTATCAGGACGGCTGAAGTAAACCTGCAGACCTCTGATGCTGAGCCTTGACCTGCTAACACACCAGCCACTTTGCCAAAAAGTGGGCTATCTCTCTCTTCATTCAATACCACCAATAGTACTGCCTCAAGTCTCTGTACATCTTTGTGCCTCCTGGATGAATAGAGTATGCTGGACCATGCGCCTCCGACATCAACTCCTGACGAAGTTCTCTATTCGGAACATAGAGACGATCTCCACATCTCAAAGTCCCGTCCTCGTGTATGCAAAATCCTGTCTGTATCCCGGTCTCTATCTTCAGTCGAAGCCTCTAGAATCCTGCATCTGTTGGCAAGGCAGCCTTGATCCTCTCAACCAATATCGATTGTAACTGAAAACTTGACAACTGGCCGTCTACTCCGGGCATAATGACCTCTATACCCAACTGCTCTAGATCTCTCAACAAGTGTTGCTGGATAGTCAGAAAGAATGCCATGGGTCTTCTGCTCAATGCGTCAGCTACTACGTTGGCCATTTCCGGATGGTACTGTAGCTCAATCTCAAAGTCTGTCATCACCTCGAGCTAACGTCTTTGTCTCTGGTTCAGGTCCTTCTGTGTATAGACGTACTTCAGACTTTTGTGATCTGTGAATATCTCCACTCGTTCTCCGTATAGGTAATACCTCCAAAGCTTCAAGGCAATGATCACTGCGGCAAGCTCCAAATCATGAGTGGGATAGTTCTTCTTATGGGTCCTCAGCTTCCTAGAGGCATAGGCGAAAACCTTTCCATGTTGCATTAAGACGCATCCTAATCCTTTCCAAGATGCATCGCTGTAGATCACGAATCCTCCGGGTCCAGAAGGTATGGTCAAGATAGGTGTCGTAGTCAGACGCTTCATCAGTTCATCGAACATCGTCTGATACTCCTTTGTCCAGGTGAACTCCTGCTACTTGTGGGTCATGCGGATCATCGGCTCTGCAATCCTTGCGAAGTTCTCTACGAACCTCCGGTAATATCCGCCAAATCCTAGGAAACTCCTCACCTCCGAGACGTTGGTAGGGGTCGGCCACATCTCTACTGACAAAATCTTTACTGGATCTACCGAAATACCATCTCCCGAGATAACGTGTCCGAGAAAAGCGACACGATCTAGGAGAAACTCATACTTGCTCAGCTTTGCATAAAGTCTCTCACGCCTCAGCGTTTCTAACACTAGCCTCAAGTGTTCTCCGTGATTCTCGTGGCTCTTTGAATACACCAAGATGTTATCGATGAAGACTACCATGAACTGGTCCAGATATTGGTGGAAGACCCTGTTCATCAGGTTCATAAATACGGCAAGCGCATTCGTCAGTCCAAAAGGCATCACCAAGAACTCGTAGTGACCATAACGAGTCCTGAATGCCGTCTTTAGAATGTCTTCTCTCCGTACCTTTACCTGATGATAACCCAATCTCAAATCGATCTTCCTGAACATCACTGCGCCTGTCAGCTGGTCGAACAAATCATCAATCTGCGGCAGGGGATACTTGTTCTTGATAGTCAAAGCATTAAGGGCTCTGTAATCAATGCATATACGGACAGTCCCATCCTTATTTGGTACAAACAACACTGGTGATCTCTAGGGTGATACACTAGGATGGACAAATCCCTTGATCTGCAACTCCTCTAACTGTAGTTTCAGCTCATCCAGTTCCTTCTTTGCCAATCGGTACACATTTAAAGATACCGGGCTGCTCCGGGCACTAACTCAATAGTGAACTCCACCTCTCTATTAGGCGGTAGGCCTGGCAACTCCTCTAGGAATACATCCTCGAACTCTGCAACAATCGATTGGGGTGCCATCTCCATAGCCATGTAAGCTCCAGCTGTCTGTCCTACTCCCCGCTATATAGTCCCTCGCATGTACTCGAACTTCAGGTGATCTGGCGGTCTAAAAATTACGCTACCCTTCCGGCAATCCAGTACGGCATTGTACTGGCTTAACCAGTCCATGCCTAACACAACATCAAAGTTTGGCATCGAAAATACCAAAAATTGTGCTCTCATCTCCCTACCACACACGACTACCGAGCACGTTCTAATAGTGCTGGTAACCGACACGATGCCTCCTTTGGTAAGAATCTTCCAACTTTTAGGTAAGGAGAAAGTAGCTACTCTATGCATAGCTACGAAACTACTAGATATGAAAGATAGTGTAGCACCAGAATCAAACAATGCAGTTGCAGGTAATAATGCAACTAAAATGGTACCTGTGATAGCTTCCCCTTATGTTTCTTCCTCAGTCACTGCTAGTGCAAAGGCCTGTCCATGCCTCTGCCCTCTGGCCTGCTGTCTGGCTCGATCAAATTGTTCCTCCTGCGGGGCCAAGTATGGTCCCCTCTAAAATCCTCCGGGTGCTGGTGGACGTTGGCCTCCTGGCGGGGGTAGTATCCTCTTGGCTGGTGCTGCTGGCCTCTGTCCTATCTGCGGTGCTGCATCTCTGCGCTATGGGCAATCTCTGGCAAGGTGCTGACTTGCTGCATATATCATGCACAAACCAAGCTTCTTTTGACAATCTCTGACAATGTGTCCCTTCTTGCCGCAATGATGACAAATTGGAAGCTCCTTGTGCAGGTATGACACGGTCCACTGCTGTGTTTGCGCTCCCGGACGACGGATCGGTCCTCCTGCTCCGGGCTAGGTTCCGGATGGTACAGTAATGCTGGAATGCCTCGCTCCTCTACCAATGTCCTCCTGGATCCTCGCCTATGAAAGAACCTCCTCATAAGAGATCCTCGCCTGGGTGGTAGTGTACCTCTACAGCTCGAAAGTCAGGCCATAGTGGAATCTTCTGGCCTTCTCCAGGTTCTTGGGTATCAAGGCGGCACCAAATCTGCTAAGTCGGCTAAACTCTGCGTCGTATGCGTCTACGGTCATATTCTCTTGTTCTACATGCAGGAACTGGGAGTACAGGGCATTTCTGATTGTAGCTGGGAAATACTTCGCATTGAAGTACTCTAAGAACTGCTCTCACGTCTGGGTCTTGCTGACGCTGCGCTCTATGGAATCCCACCAGTAAAGGGTGTTGCCTTTCAGTTGGTCCCTTACTGTGGTCATCCAAAGGTCTGGATGTAGCTGAGAATCCTCTAGTAATATCTCCGTATTGGTGACCCAATCAGAGATCTCCTCTGCAGTCTCGTTGCCCGAAAAAGTTTCCGGGCCCATCTGACAGAACCCTTGTATAGTACCAACTGTCTGAACTGGTGTAGGTGCTGGTGCGGGTGCTGGGGCAGGTGTCCTCTCCAGAACTGCCATCAAGCTCTGTCTCAAGGTCTCGGTCTGATGCCACTACGCCTGTAACATAGTCTGGAAGAACTAAAACATCTGCGACTGTCCCTCCGGATATGGCATCTGAGGTGGATAGGGTGGAGGTGGTGGCAATGGGACCTCCGGCTATGCTGTAGGTGTCTCCTCAGATGTCGGCCTCTTGGGTTGAGGCATCGGTGTAGCCCCTGAAGTCTGGCCCTCGTGCTGCTGCATCGGGTCGTTAGGAGAAGTCTGGGACCAAGGTATCAGCGGGGCCTGTGGGATCACCGGGGCCTGGGATGGTGGTTGCTCTCCGGGTGGTCCCTGGGATATCTCCTCCCTCTATGCGGTGGCGGTTGGCACTATGGCACCGTATGCCCCACGTCCGCTGTGCAAGTTCATCTCGCTGCAAGGGATAGAACTTCATTAAAAGAGTACGGAACAAGCAAACATGATATAGTTTATTTAGAAATGATACGAAGGAGGTTCAAGGCATAATCAAAGTGGATGAGACTTAGTAATTCCTATCTTATTGCAGGCTCGCTGGCATAATACCATACCACAAGCGATAATCAAGACCTGCATGGGCCACCACTAAAACTATGACAAACCCCAGTCCCAAAATACACGGGACCAGACCACGTGACAATGGCCAGCTAATACGACTCTGTGGGATTACCCAATTTAATGGACCCAACGAAACATACTATGCTGTCCTAAAATACTAACAATTACAATACTAACATACACCAAGTAATGCCTAATCTCATCCATAGTATAAATAAGAAGTACTAAAATAAATATCGAAAAAATAAGTGCAAGTCTGAAATGTCATAGTTCAATCCAGAATATGTCTGATGGGAACAAAGCCACTACTATGACGAAATAAAAGTACTGAAAGACAGATAAGAGAATACGACTAGAGCATTGGCTAACTAGATAAGGAATGCTCCAGTCCTCGACGGAATGCCTACCAGCGATCAAGGGAACTCTGATAGAAGCACCTCTAGCTCCTCCTTGGATGCGTACCTCATCTCCTGCCAGGTCCGTACATAGTAGGATAATATGTCTCGTCCAAATCTGGAAGGGAACCAGGTCCTCAGAGGGACGTAACAAGATACAAAAATGTATGCCATATATAAATACTGAATAAAATAAAGGGGTGTGCTAACCATCTATGTAAATATAATATGAGGACAACCTTGGTACGTATGGGTAGGTGTAGGCATAACGTCCATACTCCGAAGAGCGTGGTATCTGTACATGTAACGTCCATCATTCCGAAGAATGAGGTATGTGCAAATATATACGTCCGTATCGCTCCGAAGAATGCAGTATCTGTACAAAGGAAGTCATTAGATCCGTGGCTCCTCTGGATAATACGGAGTCCAATGTGTGTATCCCATACGCCTACTAGTTGTCCTCTCCGCCCAATGCAGATATACAAGTCGAATACACGATGTGCATACCATGTAACTACATTCTAAGTCTCAACTAATTATACAATACTGATTATGTACTAAACCGTGATGCATGTTACATGCACCGATAGCTAGTCGGGTATGCGAACCCGTATCTCAACATGAGTTTGTCACCGTGATACGTGTACAAGTGTTGGGGTCTAGGAAGATATCATAATATCCTCACAATGGTGGGTGAGCCTGCTAGTGACTAGGTCAAGTACACTACTCATCGACGCATTCGTCGACTGCACCCGAGTCAATCTCGGACGCGCACAGTTATATAAAATAATTTAACAAGATATCATACAACATTGCATAATTTAAATTAAACAGTAAATATGGCAAGGTATACTTGCCTGGGTCATCAAACTGTGAGTGCTAATAACCTGCTCCTCAAGTCTTATCTGTACGGTCCAGCGACCCTATACATATAATATAATATAGCAATACTATCATCAGTCACTAAAATAATATGCACAGGAAAACTACACTGCTCTTAGGAACTGATACAAGGGTCAAAACTGGTCAACTAACAGGGTCGTGTGTGCATGCAACTAAGTCATACACGTGTCATGTCCTCAGTTACCGTGTACACCAAGACAACAAAATATCAGAATATGCTACCCAACTAAAGACGTATATTACTAAATTATAAGTCCTAACTAGCATGTTATAGGGTTATACGCACAAGGCTAGTTGTCCAAACTCTAGGTCAACGAAGTATTTTCTCATTAATGAATTATTTATTATTTGAGCAATTACTTAACATCAATTACTAATTAACAATAAATACACACACACACACATATATTACGCTTATGGATTCACGTTACCCGTGTCCGTTCAACGACATGTTGACACCTCGACTTATGAAAGAAAGGATAAAATACACATGTACCTAGTTGTGGCTGAGCGGTGGGGTATCTGTTTTCGTCGACGGCCTGTTCTCCGACGAGGGGGCGGAGCTCCGACGTTGTACGGGGAAACAGCAGCAGCAGCAGCAATTGCAGCAACGGCAGCCTCGACAGCAGTTGCAGCAGTGGCAGTTGGCGGTTGCTGGCGGTAGAGGACGGTGTTCAAGGTGTGGTAAAGAGGGCGGCAATAGTCGGGACATAGAGGGGGTGTTGGTGATGGAGATGTGGGTGTTGGTGATGGTGTCGGGTTAGCAATAGGCGGAGATAGTGGAGGAGATGATGGCTGCGGATGGTGGTGTTGGGGACGGGGACGAAGGTGATATGTCAGCGGTGGAGGTGGCTACGGTGGAGGGGATGATGGAGGGGTGTTGGTGTTAAAGGGGGACGAGAATAGGGTTCGGCTAGGGTTTTGTGTAGGGTTGGGTTTAGAGAGAGGAAGTTATATATATATAGGAGAGAAAGAAAGGGGGTCCTCCTAGCGAATTTGGCCGGCTAGGGTTTCTTGGGGTGGGAAACATGTTGACATGAAGGAATGTAGGGTATAGATGGGCTAGGTTGGGTCTAGTTTTGGGTGAGGTTGGTCTTCACACTAATTTAAATAAGAATTAGTGCAAGTGATGCTTTTCAATTAATTAGGATTATAAGGTATTAAAATTTTGTGGAACGCAGTCGTCATGGACATGGCAGACTCAGAATAAAATAATGTCCTAATTTGGGTTGTATGAAAATGGGTTGGGTTAGTATCTCCAATCTCGATTGTAACGGACAATTATGCAAGGTTGGATTTATTGGGATTTAAAACTAGACGTTTGTAATAATTATTGTGCAACTAAAATAAAGAACAATATAGAGTATTTAAGAGTTACACAAGGGTCAAAATGGAAGGTTGGCACGTCTAGGAAAAGTGTATGAAATTTATTTGAAGGTAAATGCTAGTGTAGTGCTCCAAATATCGAAGCAATGATAAGGTGTACTAAGTGATATAAATATCACACAATAATTTTAAAGCACTGTGTTCTAATTCTAATTGTATCCAATTTAACCCTAGTCTCTCTATCTGAGCTAAGTAGGCCTAAATTTGGTCAAGAAAATTTACAGAGGGTTAGCTAAGGAAAAGAAAAGTTTGGATGATTATTGTCCACATGACGTCCAATCCGAGGAAGGAATACAATAGAAGATCGTGATGTCGCTGACTGATCGAGGTTTCTGGAAATTTTCATCTACTTCTCATCACTTCAGGTATAATTCGTGAACCCTAGTTTACGCCATTGAAGAGTAAGATCACGTCTTAAACCTGTTATATTTGATCGATCGATATGTATACCAATATGTGATCTTGGTTTCCATGTTCCAATAATTAGTATCTGAGCAGGTATTCGTTCTGTGTATCGATTCATAAATCCATGTTGTCTAAAAAAACTTGTATCCAAAAAATAGTTGGTTAATGTAGATCTGTTCTGACTCAGTTTTGTAGGCATCTTAGATCCAACTATTATGGTCTGAATACATATTTTATTTCTGTGATTTAAATCTATGGCATGGCATGGCATGGCATGGCTATTGTTGTTCATGGATGTAATTAAAATCATGAGGATTGATCATACTTATTTATTTAATTTTTTTCAATCTAGATTATGTGTAAACTCCTTCAGGAGCCATATGATTGATGTAATTTTATATTTTTTTGATCTATTATGGCGGTGGTGGTTATTTCTGATGTGGGACAAGATGCTATTTTTAAGTCGTACGGAGGTAGACATATAATTTTTGATGAAGGAAAAGACGGCCAAACCTACAAAAAAAAGCCCGCATACCAAGATTCTTGATTCGGCACAGTTGAGGAAGAAGTAGGATATATGGCCATAATAGTTGGATATATATTTTTTGTTTATTGCTATATTTACTTATTCTGTTATGCGTATTTATTATTATGTGGATATTTTTTATAAACTTAAACCTCATTCATAATGTACAACATGGACATATGTCAACTAGTAGAAAAACCCTCATTATTAAATAACTAAGTGGAAAAGATAATTTATTTAGTATAAATCTCATTATCTCCATTACTGGTTTGTAGGTGATATAATTATACTTGCGTATTGGCTTTGGTGCCTTCCTCTATATCGGATGAGTATAATTATGGATCACCAGTACAGACTTCCTTAGGGATAATTATAGGAAGTTACCTAGTGTGTGTTCACTTCTCCATCTGAAGAAACTCATTACGAAGTAGTGGACTTAGTATTATGTAAGGGTGTACACTTAGATACAAATAATGGTATCCTCCCCATCGGACTCACTGCTATTATTTGTAGGACCAAATCAAAGACAAATAAATTAATTTTATTGTCATAAATTTAGGTTGACATGATAGTAAACTTAATAGAAAAAATCTCCTTGGATAAATGTTGAATTAGTAGATGTCCACATTATCGTGGAATACTAAAATCATAGTGTTTAAGGTGTTAGTAAACTTTTTATTATTGTTTTAAACGAATCAATATTTATTTGTTTCAAAAAAAATGACCTACATAATTATTATTTATGTGATTCTCAGGATTTCAAAAATAGGTTCATTCAGTTCACTTATGGTAATTCATAAAGAAAATAAACTTACTGGCCCTAATTATATTGAAAACGTAACTTGGATATTGTCTTAACTACTGAAGAATACAAAAATGTACTCCATGAGTAATGTCCTCCTAAGCCTGATGATAATTATGATAAAGATGTCAAAGAGGCTTATAAGAAGTGGATCAAGGCAGCTAAGATGGTGCGGTATTATATTTTGGCATCTAGTCAAATGTGCTGCAACATCAGCATTAGGCCGTGATCATAACTTATGACATGATGTACAACCTTAAGGAACTCTTCGGACATCAGAGTAGAGCAGCTAGAAAGCTTGCTATGAAGAGTTTGATAAATACGACCATGGCTGAAGGGATGCCAGTAAGGGATCATGTTCTCAAGATGATGGGTCATCTGAATAAGATGGAGATCCTTTGGGCTAAAATCAATAGGGAAACCCAGGTAGATATCATTCTCAGGACTATGCCTAAAGTATTGACTCGTTTTGCCTTAACTACAACATAAAAAAAGGTTGTACAATTTGGCAAAACTTGCGAAAGAACTATAAGATGTTAAGGCTCTCTTTAGGTAGAATGGTCATATATTTATATGATTGAAAAGACTTCTACTTCTAAGCCAAAGGAGGTAGGAAGAATAATAATATTCAGAAACAAGCAAATTCAGCAAAGAAGGGCATTGGACCTCAAGGCGCTGTAAAAAAGCTAAAAGACAAGTGTTTCAAGTACAAAGGGTGAGGATATTGGATGAGTGATTATCCACTTCTCAAACAAGGGAAAAAATGTATATATCATTTACTAGTAGTTGATACATGAGCCACTAATCATGTCTGTAATTTATTGTAAGGGTTCTAGAAAACCAAGCGGCTTAGTAATGGAGAGATATGCTTATTCATGGATGATGCTACAAAAGTAGTGGTCATTGCAGTAGGAGATATTATTTTATCTTTTGGTAGAAATAAGTATTTGACAATATGAGATTGTCTTTATGCACCTTCACTTGGAATAAATTTGATTTCTGTTTCTATGATAGTTAAGGATAGATATTCAATTTATTTTAATGACAATATTATTATTAGAAAAATAAATATTTTATCTATTCTGGAGTATTAGTTGATAATTTATGTCATTAATCATATTTTTGCCATAATACAACTTATGAAAATGGATAATACGTCTTATAACTTAAATAAGACAAAAGAACCTTCTTGTATGAATCAAACATATCTTTGGCACTTGCGGTTAGGACATATTAATCTAAGAATGATTCAAAGACTGGTTAAAGATGGACCTTCGAGTTCATTAGAAGTGGAGGCACTTCTAGTCGATAAATTCTATTTAGAAGGTAAAATGACCAAAAGTTATTTCACGACATAGGAGTATAGGGCCAAAGATGTGTTAGAATTGGTTCATTCTAATTTGTATGGGCCCATGACTATCCAGGCTAGAGGTGACTTTGAATATTTTATCACATTCATTGACGATTATTCAAGGTATGTATACATTTATTTGATGCGCCGTAAGTCTGAGTGCTTTGAGAAAGTTAAAGAGTCCAATTTTGAAATAGAGAAACATTTTAGAAAATGTATCAGGTTATTGCGGTAAGATCGTGATGGCGAGTGCCTCTTTGGAGAGTTTAGGGATTACTTATTAGAGGCTGGAATCACATCCCAATTGACCATACTTTGAATACCCTAACTGAATGGTATAGCAGAAAGAAGGAATATGACTTTTAACGAGATGGTTAGATCAATAATGATTTATGCGAAGTTACTAGATTCATTTTGGAGATATGCCTTAGAGACTGCAGCTTATATTTTGACCTTGGTACCTTCTAAGTCAATACCTATTACTCCCATAAAGTTGTGGGCCGGGCGTAAGCCTAGTCGGAAACATGTTAGAATTTGGGGTAGTCCAGCACATGTGCTGAATGGAAAAGCTGATAAGTTAGAATCTTGTACAGTAGTAAGCTTGTTTGCAGGCTATCAAGAGGAACGAAATGAGGTTTATTTTATAGTCCTTAGGATCATAAGGTCTTTGTTAGGTCCAATTTTTGATTCTTAGAGGAAGACTATGTGGTGAACTATAAACCCATAAGTAGAGTTGTTCTAGAAGAACTGAAAGGTGAGACACCAAAAACTTCAGTCCCAATAGTACAATAGTAGGAACCACGAGTAACTGTACAACGTGTCATAAATGTTACGCCACAACCTATAGTGCCTTATCGTAGTGGGAGGGTTATGATACAACCTAATATATCCATATGAAGGACCGTGAGGCAACTCTAGAGGGGGGATGAATAGAGTGCAGTGGAATAATCTATCTAATTAAAAATTAAGCAGAGTGAAGACAGTAAATAACTAGCAGTGTATATGTAATATAATAAAGTAAAAGAGAGAGCAAACACAAACACTTTGATGTATACTGGTTTTCCTCTGAGAGGATTAGTCCAGTTCCGAGAACTCAAGCACGGAGTTTTATCCACTATAATTACCAATAGTGAATCACAAGCTTTGATCCGAAGGCTTGACGACTTCTTTATACCACGAGATTTGATCTGAAGTCTCGCAACTTCACACACCACGAGTTTCGATCCGAAGGCTCACAACTTCATATATAACTGGGGGTTGATGAACCAAGCTCTTTACAACTCTGTAGACTTCTAGACCGAGACCGCACTTGGCACTAGAAGGCTGGGAGTTGATCTTAGAGATAAAAAAATTTAGGCTCAGAGGGTTTACTCACTATAGGATAGAAAGATTAAGAATGGTTGAGTGAGTAGGAATATGGAAATCCAACTCTATTAATAGGGTATTGGCGAGCCAAATTTGGCCAGAATTCGGATGGGGTTTAATTCAAATTTTTAACTGTTGGGTCAAGAAATCAAGAGCTAATTGAATTGGTTGCTTTCATACCAAAAGGGTAACCGAGTTCGGTCCGAGTTCGGCATGAGTTCGGCACGAGTTCAGTTTCTAAGTATGGTAGACTTTGTTAATGAATGTGGCCTGATGTGGTAGATCGATTCTTTGGTTTATTTGAATGAATTAGTATCTGAGTATAGGTACTTGGATTTGCAGTGAGACTCAGTTTACATCAATCCTAGACTTAAATAAATAAAATATTACATATGAAAACCAAGAAAACTGATGACACCAAACTTCTGAAATATCTGCAGACTTGGAGATGCTTTTTTCCTTGACGACAGCTGTCCAAACATAGTGTATGGGAAAACAAAATTTGGCCAGAATTTTTATGGGGTTTAATTCAAATTTCCAACCATTGGGCCAAAAAATAAGGAGCTATTGAACTGGTTGATTTTATACTAAAAGGGAAACCGAATTCGGCCCGAGTTCGGCACGAGTTCAGTCTCTTAGTATAGTAGACTTTGTAAATAAATGTGGCCTAATTTTGTGGATAGTTTCTTTGGTTTATTTGAGTGGACTAGGTATCTGGGTATAGGTACTTTGATTTGCCAGTGTGACTCAGCTTACATCAATCGTAGACTCAAATAAATAAGAGATTATATTTGAATACTAAGAACACTGATGATGCCAAACTTCTGAAATATCTGCTGTCTTGAAGATGCTTTTTCCCTTGACGGCAGTTATCCAAAGATAAACATCAGCGGAACCCCCGGATACGAGGCTCCAGATAAGTCATAGGCGGTTGGACAAAATCTTCTGGTATAACGCGATCTTTGGCTCATTGTCATATAGCTTATGTCCATTGCTGATCTTGATTATTACTTTTTGCAAGTATATGTTAGACGAACAAGGAAATATACAAGAGCAAATATTACATATCTGGACAATGCTGAGTTTAAGTAGAAGATACTATAGTGATTGATCGATTACCATAATGATAAACATAATCGATTAGCCATATTCAAAAACTTAATATAAATATTGTGCCAACAATCTCTCCCTTTTTTATTATGGCAAATCAGTTAAGTTTAAGACATATATAATCGATGCATATATAAAAATTAATAAGCACAAATCACTGTACGTATACTACTTAAATATATACTTACATAATTAAAGTAACTTCTCCCCCTTTAACATGATAAAAAAGAAGCTCTCCCGTAATAGGAGATATTGATACAAATCTTTACCGAAGCTTCTACATGTGCATAAGCTCCCCCGTAGTACGATGTTGGCGAATATGCACATATTTGACATATTTCTCCTACTTTGTCAAAATATATTGTTTATGGCTCCCCCGCAAAATATATTTTGAAGACAAGGTGAGTAACATAAAGCATAGAATATAATCATATGGATAATTAGGAGTAAGTATCTAGAATATCACCATATGTAGAATAATGACATGCATATCATAACCATATACTTACCAACAAGATACCAATTATAGGAAACTATATGCAGTACATTAATATAGAAACATTGGATAGCAATAATACAAGAGAAGCATAAATGAATATGCACATTTAGTCATATGCAAGAGATAATTAAACAACTTCTCTCTAATATCATTGTAACTAGTCAGAGAGTAAACTCAAATTAAAATTAAGTGGCATAGTTTTGAAACAATTAGAAAAACCAAGTAGTGCTTACTAAAAGTCATAGTGTTATAGTCTATACTAAAAGTTGTCAACTTTAAGTCAAAAGTAGGACTTAGATTCACTGTTGTATTATAAAAATAATTGCAAATAGACCTTAACAGATTATTATTCAATAAAGTGTTGATCATCTTAGGTTAGCTGTAGGGGTCGGATCCCACCTAGCGGTGGTCCGAAGACACTTAAGTACCGTGTCGCTTAGGCTATTTACACATTTTTGACAGAAGGGTCATTTCGACTTATGACCAAAAGTAATCTTAACTTTAAAGAACTTATATTTAATAGGTATATATGTTAATTATAACATCATACAACATCAAAATCCAGAATCCTAATTCTTGATGAAAAAGTTCACTCAACGATATAAAGTATGCATAGACAATTGTGTCATAGTAAATGATTCCATAGTGTGAACTAATCATTAACTAGCCATGAATCAAAAGAAAATTAAACTAATTATGCTAGTTTTATATATCTCATATTGATATAAAAATAAATAAAAACTAAAGGATATCAATAAGATGTAGTAGTAAAACATCGATTAAAAATATGCTAGATTCTATAATTTTAGCCATTTAAGAAAAATTAATTAGCACGTTACCAAAGTGGCTCAGGTAGCCATACTTATGTTGGTGTAATTGCTTGGTAGATGACCTTTGTAGCTTTGCAATCACCAATATTCTCCTCGGTGCTAAATCCTGACACAAAGCATTCTACCTACATCATTAGGCAAAGACTTTGGTATCCAAGATTTGGATCCATATTTGTTATCTTTGGGAACCCACTTATACATATTCATATCGATCAATTTTTTAGCCTTATACTGATGTGTAATGTGTTCTTTTAAACCACAATAATGACATGTAGCATAGGCATTTGTGTTAGGTATAGAAGGATGAGTATGTGAAGTGGTGTGACGTATCTTGCATGAATATTTGTAATAAAATGCATGATTGCGTGGATATTTGCCAGTGCGACTCAACTTAAATAAATCCTAGACTCAAATAAATAAAAGATTATATATAAAAACCAAGAGAACTGATGATGCCAAACTTCTGAAATATCTGCTGACTTGAAGTCGCTTTTTTCCTTTACGGTAGTTGTCCAAAGATAACTAGATCTTGGAACATGCCAAATATAATATTGTGCAAATAAATAGGGTAACCTAACCATCTATGTGAATGCAAATTGAGGACAACCTTGGTACGTATGGGTATGCGTAGGCATAGATAGCTGCCATAACGTCTCGTTGAATGCGGCCTCTGCTAAATAAACACATTTACGCTCCGAAGAACGCTGGTAATATGAATATATATATATATATATATACTGAATATATCTACATACAAGCATATATTCTCGTCGGAAGTGGCATTTGATAAAGGGTTACCATCAATCGCTGTAGATCCATAGACACTACATTTATCAATGTTGTGTGTCCCATACACCTACTAGTTGTCCTCTCCGCCCAATGCATATGTCCAAGTCATATAAATAATGTGAACATCACGTAACTACAATACCAGTCAAATATTCTAATGCTAAAAACTATGTTCGGTATCGACATACGTGTCGAATGCACCGATAGCCAGTCGGATATGATAACACGCACCAAACATGAATATGTTGTGAATAAGACGTGTTAGGGTCCTGGGAAAATAATATAATACCTCCCCAAATCTTTGGTATGTCACTAAGTATAGGTTAATGTATTATCTACTCATTAACGCATTCGTTGACTGCACCCGAGTCATACGCAGATGCTCACAATTATACTATATTATCTAGAAAAGAATCATATAATGCAAACAATTTAATTTGTATAGTAAAATAAGGTGGCAAGATATCTTGACTGGAACTCCGTGCTGCAACTGTAGAGAGCCCGCTCTTATTTTCTTGTCGGTACAATCAAGCAAGCCCAAAGTATGATTTTTAAATTATTTTATATATGCTAACATGTATACGATTACATCTACTCAAAACTTTCTAACTAGTGTTCTTAGGTTGCTACTTTGCATACTTTCTAACGTCGTCTAACTAGTTAGAGTTAACCTCTATTTCTTAGATTCTAATTGGTATCCATATTATTATTAAGTTCATTACTCAACTCTAAAAATATTATCTAGATTGGTTTAATATTCCTAATAATGGTGTTATAACAAAAAAATCATATAACCCAAAACTAGGCTATGTACGCAACTAGTTTTATAACAAGTTTTCAAGATTTAGTCCAACGTTACCTTGACAATAATCTCTTAATTAATCATTTAAATATTCTTGAATTATTTTTATATTACTAAAAAAATGGTATAATCTCCTTTGTAATCATGTATTCTATAACACAAACTATCACTAACTGTACTATTTAAGGTCTCAACCTATCATGAAAAGTTTTCTATCCTAGATTATCATACATTTAATCAAAAAAGAAAAATATAATTTATATATTCTGAAAATATACTTTATAATACTATTTTTTACTTATTTAATATATTATTTTATGTATTATAAAATAACCAAATTAAACTAGTTGTTATAGACTAGTTTTAGCACATCTTTCCAACATAACCGCTTCATGAATTCTTATGTATTTCATACTCAAAAATATCTATTTAATTTCTGAATTTAAACACCATATAATATATAATTTTTATTTCTAAGATGGGGTTTAGGCATCACAATAATTAAAATACAAAGTAGTTAGGTTATTCTAGTTTTTACACATGTTCAACATTATTACCCTTATGTATCTCCATAATTTATATATAAGATCAAATATCTTATATTCTAGAAAAATATGTAATTTCAAGTCTAAAACATAATTAAATAATTTTTTTAGAGTTATTTAACATATATATTAAGATTTACAAGTTGGTGTTCACTATCGGTAAAAACTATGTTGGTATCGAGGTTTCCTAGTGTAACATGAAAAATATATATATTAAGTTGGTAAAATCTTTATAAAACCTAAAGAGTGTTGATTAGGATATCTTGGACTGGTGTCACGACCCACACCCGGTGTAGGGATGCAAGTCGGGAACAACGCTCAGCCTACACCGCAGCATCGGCGGTAGAACGCTGTCTTGGTCAACTATACTATCTAATTATCTCATAAATGCATAATCCATCAATAATATCTCAACTCCAAGAAGAGAGTAATCAACTTAATTCAACACAATACTCAATCACAATCTATGGCACGAGAAAATATCAAAGAAGTCTAAGATAACTATGTAGTTAAAATATAACAACAATAAATGAAAATAATATCCAAGTCTCAAATATATATGTCGAAAACAAATCCGGTACCAAAATGCTAAAGAGGACTAACTATGCTAACTAGTGAATTCGGCTAAATCTCCCGGCAGTTACTCCAGAACTAGTAGATCCAAGTCTGCACCATCTATAGGCTGAGGTCCGTAGTATGTCGGACACCAATCTTTCGGATCATCTGAAAAATATTTTCCAGTCAGGAATGGAGCGAAGTACAACCCAATAGCAGTTCCAATTAATTGACAAAAACTATAAAGCAGTAAAATAGAAGATGCTATCTACGATAAGAATATAACTGATAATCAAGAACAATGAGAGAATAGGCAATACTAGCAACAGAATATAATTAATGCGTACAAGAATAAAGGAATGAACTGTAATGTCAGAAATAGAATAAGGTAATCAATGAACTGAATATGGAAACTACAATATACTATATGATTTGAGATACTAACTAAATATATGATCGGCCTGGGAGATTCAATGATTACACTAAGGAGCTAACTCAACCATACGTGAATTGCATGGTTAGTTAGTAGCTAATGATTATACTACTAGTCGATAGTTTCTTGATCACATATTTAATTGGTATTCTCCCGCCCTGACTGATATGATGAATCGAATCATGACACGTTACTAGCCAATTTATATAATGTTTAATCTACAATATTCAATGTTATCCAATACTAACAAGGACAGTATCCGATACCATCTCAATAATCAAGGTAATATCCCATGACTGACGATCCAATAACAATACCAATCCATATACCATCGTGTCAAAAATCATAAGTAACATTTCTAAATACTTGAATTATAGTGGTAATCAAATAATGGAAACTATCAGAGAATGTACTCGTCTGTGGTCCAGAGCAATGATGCAAAACAGTGTCCGAACTGGTGTCACAGACCTATATATGGAATATTGCATTAATACAAGATTTTGGAAAAAATAAGTTCAACTAGTCAACTTCTAGGTCATAAAGCCATTTCTAAGTCAAAATAGTCAAACTACCTATTTCTAGGTTGCATGAGTCTATCTCAATGATATTGGGTTCATACACTATGAATCTAGGTCATACAAGCTACATCTTATGATACTAAGATACCGTATCTCAGGATACACAAACAATAGATAAATATCACATATCTATAATAAAGCAATATTAAATATATAAATCCTAATTACAAATGCTAAATGGATCTCTTGGTTTGGAACCAACTTGGTATCGCAACACTTAACCTCTATCTTGATACCCAAACCCAATACCTTGGGTATCCTCAATACCTTAGCATTTATCTTGGTATCTCAAGGTAATGTCACTCTAGTATATATATTAACTACCCAACTATAACTATAAATTACCATGCATTTAATACTTATACAATACTATATACCTTATTTTAGTCACCTTAGTATCAATCCATAATTAGTTTACATCTATCCAATTACTATGCCAATACCTACTACTCATACCTTGGTATATCTCAAGGTAATACTAATATCTAACCATATTAATACTAACATACAAGCTAAATCTATATACACTAACTACTAATATATCCACTAGCTAAATCAACCTATTAACTTGCTAAACATAACAACTACTAAGCACCACTAACTACTAACATATGCTACCTACTAGTGCATGGATACTTATAGCTACATAATAACTTACCAACTACTAATGTATATCTATATATACATTATACATACATACATATAGATAGCTAGAAATGAATATATATCTAACTACTAAAAATATAACATACTAATGCATAAATATCAATTATGAGATATATACATATATATACCAATACCATACATATATCCATTATTTATAAATAATAAATAGATATAATTATACCATAAAACTGTCACAGTTGGCTGCTGCTGCCATCGCTAATACTGTCGTTGTTGTTGATAAATACTGTTGCTGCTATTACTATATCTGCTGCCGTCGCTATAGCTTTGAACCCCCTCTCTCACTCCTACACATATATACACAATTTAGCTACTATTATATATACTAGCTACATATATTTATATATATACACATGCTCACCAAATACATATATATATATATATATATGCATCTCCACCATAATACATATAGTATAACATACGCACATTATAGTAACATATATATATATATATATATATATATATATATATATATATATAAATATATATATATATAAATATATATATATATACGTACACATATATATATAATCATGCAAGTATATATATATATATATATATATATATATATATATATATATAATTATAACATACAAGTATATATAAATAGATAACATATAAACATGTACATATAACTTATATAAATACACTACTATATATATACACTACTATAATTAATAGCTATTACATATGTAGAAATATAGCTACATATATACATAATACATAGCTACATAGATATATGATACACACACACACACACACACACACACACACACACACACATATATATATATATATATATATATATATATATATATATATATATATATATATATATATACATATATATATTGACTAAAAATAATGGAAATATATCTAGAAATAAAATGCACAAACACGTGAAGTGCATCGCTCCCGTATCCCACTAGATCTAGGACACGCTTGCAACACGAGTCCACCACACATCCAAACATACCCCGAAGGACACGAGCAAGTTTAATATATTATTTATGAACAATACGAAGAGTCAAACACAAATCTATGTGTCTGTGTCAAAATATGACATGCACAAAGTCCCGTGTCGGAGGAAAAACCCCAAATCAACACGTATCACCAAATTATGGGGATACGGCCTATACGTATCCAATTGTAGATATGATACTAGCCCCAAATACACAAGTACATGCCAAATTGATCTATAGGACCAATTGACACACACAACAAATGTCAATCTCGGAATTCCCCCAAAATTGACATAAAAAGCACCATAACTTTCTTAATAGGCCTCTTATGAACTCAATTCTAATTCCTATAGGTAGCCTATGCATATGGCTTGATTTCTCATGGTTAAATCTCAGATTTAGAACCTAAATTAAGGAGAAAAACTAAATTGTACCTATTGGGAGATGGATTCCCAATGAAACCTCCAAAATTGGTAAAATGAGCCTTCAACTTGTAGATCCTTGCTCATCTTTGTAGATCCATGCTTACTCCTTGTAGATCCTTGCTCTACTAGTCTCCAATGGTGATTTGGAAAAGAATTGGATAGAAATTTGGTAGAGATTTGATAGAATTTGGTTGAGAGAAATTCTAGATCTAGATTTGGAATGAAAAAGGAAGAGAGAAATTTTTATCCCCTTTATATAGGCCTCTCTTGCCCCCTCCCTCAAGCTACCAAGTAAAGTCTAAAATATCCCTTGGGGCCTTTCATGAAGAAAGTAATTAAGGAGAGAAGGTTCTAGTCTAATGGATTTAACTTAATTAATCATCCTTCTAATGATTGGGCTTCTAATTGGGCTCAATTCTAACTAGAATTAAATATTGGTCCATGAGTCTAAACTAAAATAGTTAGGTCCACTAACATAAGTCCAAAAATAAATCTAACATGCTAACAATAAATAAATAATATAATAAATAAATTTTCAACATGTACAATATTTAATTAATTACCAAATGACTAAAATACCCTTTCCTAGAAAATGTGGTAGTGACAAATCTACCCCCCTTAGAAGAATTTTGTCCTCGAAATTAAAACTCTCACCCCTCTCTTAGGCCAGTTATATCCTATTCATACAAATCTTACTATGGTTAAACCCCATCAATCACATTCTAAAATAGTATATATCATATAACATACAATCCTACCATACTACTGAAAGAGAAATCATACTTGGATATAGTCTCTTAACTATCATAAAATTAGTCTCTGCCCTGCCGGGGTGTCTTCCTCTACTGGTACGGGATAACCTGCTATGCCACTTGTGGCCTATTCTATCACACTAAGCATCCACTAATCATCAACCTAGTCAAGATATTCTTAATACTGATGGTTACCAAATACTAGTGATATACTCTAATTCTAGGTCATGGACATGTTTAACTCACTGGCACTTGCTACTTAGGATACTATACAAAACACCGCTAAGATACTACCTCCTTTATCTGTTTTAGTTCTTTTAATCATCAAAATTTCTCAACAATTTTCTTGCAAGGAACACTTGTATACTTTTTCAATCATGTATTTTATTAGCACATCCTTGTCCACCTTGAATGCTCCCAATATGGTGCCTACTCAAATCTTGCTACTATCTACACAAGGCACCAGTTCTCATATGTATTTTAGATAACATCCTCATACCAAGTTACTCATGTCTCTCCTCTATATCATTATATTAGATACTATAATACTTGCCTAAACTTTCATAATACTTGAGGTACTCCGACTCTTGTTACTAGGGTATCTCTTTCTATCTGATATTTGGTACAAATTATCCTCTAACATTTGTTAATCATCTTAAAGTTCTCATCTGTACATTAGTATCACAATACATACACAATTATCTTCTAGTCATTACAATACCATGATATCTCACAGGTATCCTTATACCCCTCGAACTATTCTCTGATACATACGACCTCTATAATCAAATTTAGCAAGGTACTATACTTACATACTTCTATATATATATATATATATATATATATATATATTGTCTTCCTCCTCTACTGCTTGGACCACTTGTACTATTACTCCCAAATATTTTTCTATCCATATTAACTGATACACCAATCCAATGTTATTACACAAGGTACTTACTGTTACTAGCACATTACTCAACTAATCCCTAATATAGAAATACTAGCACTCTTGATATAGTAACACTAGCTTCCTAACTACACAACATATGTCCTTAAGGTTCTAGGACACTAGCTTCTTAATACTTACAACAGTTTACCACAACACTATTATTATTCTGGATACTAGCTTCATCATTAGATCACCTCATCATACTCACTAGAAATCATAATCACTTGCATCCAATGCACTAGTTATTAACTTCTATAATACACATGTTTCACTTCACTCTCAAAGGCAGACATATGGTTCCATATCTTTATTGATATATATATATATATATATATATCTCCTTAAACCTTTTACAGATGGATACACAAATCAGTGATACACTATATATCTTTCATGACCAATCTTGATATTTCTCAACCCATGACATAATATAAACACTCCAGCTTCCACTTTCTGATACTCATGAACTTCCACACTGACACGTATCACCCACTCTGCATCCTACACACAATTTCTAGACACTCTTCCATCTATTGCTTCTAACACATCACTAGCCTCAATATCAGGTGATATACCCATCATTAGTCATATACTGGTATCCTCCTATCTACTCACATTAATGCTCTACTTTTACCTGTAACACAAGTCTTACTACTTTAACACAATGTATTCTGATTCCCTCACAGTCTCCTATACACTTATGGGTACTATTCTACTATGGCATACTTACTAATACCCTTTATGCATATTCATTTTTTTTACTCTTGACACACCCAAGTATCAACCACCAAATTGAATATCATGCTCTATTGATTTCCAACACAATTTCCTTGATACTTAAATGTTTACGTGGATCACCCAACTACCTAAATTCAGGACTATCCAGAACTGGCATGCTGACTCTGATACTAACTCATGGCACCACTACTGATACTCTCTACTCTCCCGTCTACCATTAGTACCCATACTATCTATAATGATACCTATCATAGAACTATTGCTATAAAGTGCTATGCTATGGGTTATTCCTAGATTTATGCCTATTGCCCACATGCCTAACCAAGAACCACTTACAGACTCACAAGCCACACTCCCAACAGTCAATACTGATACTCAGGACACAGACCTAAATACAATTCACCAATTATCATACTAACAAGAAGCTCTATAAGGAACTGGACTATAGAACTGAAGGTATCTCTACTGCTAAGCTAGGAAACAATGGAACAAAGTCCTATAATAACAAAAATGAATAAGTATTGAGATGATACTTTAAGAACCAATTTAAGATACAATCTAATAATCATACACGTGGTAGGGAAGATTTTTAGGGTGGTTATAGAAGAGGTTTGAGGGCTGTGGAGATGGTTGAAGAGTTACTGAAGTGGTGGAGAGAAAGTTTGGACATATTTGGGTTGGTGGAGGTGATTTTTGACCAAGGGGAAAGTATGGGCTGAATTAACTAACTAAATTAATAAGGAGGAGGTTAAAGAGAAGAGGAAGAGATGTAGAGGTGATGGATGACTGGAGAAATAAGGAAAAGAGAGGTATTAAGTGGGGGTTTAAGGATTTGACTAGAAGTTACTAATGGGGTAAAGAAAAGGTTACAAGTTATAACTTGTAAAATCTCTCACCAAAAATAAAAGGTCTTTTGTATGTATTCTATATTTATTGTGTTTATTTAGATTATTTTAAAATAAATTTAAATTCAATTATTGTATTAGGATACTTTATCGTAGTTTGAATATTAATGACATAGGACGACACCAAAATCTATATCGTCCTTCGTAGAAAGTAGCCTAATTAGGAGACACTACCCGTAGGATCTTCATGTGATACAAAATTTGACCATTTAGCATTAGTATGGCACTAATGTGACAACCGTTGTTTCTTGTGGGTAATATTTAGATATTTTTTATATAAATAATTTATTTGTGATTATTTTTCAATCCAACCTTTTTCAAATAGCAACCCATAATTCCTCCATGACAATTTAGGCCACTTTCTTCTTTTATAGGATTTATTTATTTATTTATTTATTTATTACTATTTTAATCCCATGGAATTAAATCAAATCATTGTCATATTAATTACTTGGTTAGTTGTTGACTTTTAAATAACTAACAACCTAATTAGAAAATATCCTAACAAACTAACTACCCATCTAAACATAATCCTACCCAAAACCCACAGCCCCTCCCCATATCCGTGCGATCCCCCCTCCCTTGGCCGAATCTCTCCCCTCTTTTCTCTCCATATATATATATATATATATATATATATATATATATATATATATATATATATATATATATATATATATATATATATACCCTTTTTATCTTCTAAAAATCCTAACTTAAATTCTCCTCTACAAAACCCTAATTTTCTTCTTCACCTCCTTCCTCCAAGCCGCCACCACCATCACCAAGCCGACCCCCCTCCTCACGTGGTCACACCACCTCTTTCATCCAAGAACCCTAGCTTTTCATCCTTATCTTTCTAGTCAGTCTCATACTTCCTCAAACCCTCTCTATTGTGTATGAATGAATGAATAATTATTGTATATATATAAATAAATAATTTTATATGTGTTTACAATCCATTGCCAAGTTCTTTATTATAGGATTTTATTTTATGGTTTGCATGTAAAGAATTGAACCCATGAATGCATGTATGTACCCATAGGTAGAAACCTTGATTACATCATGTTAATAATATAGAAATATGATGTTTAAATTATTTGTATCCATATTTTTACTGTTTATTCTAGATTATTAAATTATTATTATTTTTGGAATAAATTGCATGTATATTGGAAAGTTGACCTAGTTTTATTTTTTCTTCAAAATCCCGCATTGAACCCATCTAAAACTTTGTAGATAATTAATATATGATGTTATTAACCGATATTAAATTTAGTTTTTAGTATATTTTTCTGGAAATATTATTTTTTATTTAAATTATTTCTATGCATACAAAGTCAACTAGTTGACATAGTTTTGATGTATGCATGTTGGAGACCCTTGGACTTTGTTAGGACTTAATAGTAGATGAAAAATCTTATTTTTCTAGATGGAATACTATTTTTTCCAGAATATATATATTCTAAAATTTATTAAATAAATATAAATTTTATTTCTATGATGTCACAATAATCATGTACCACCCCTTTGCATGCATACTATCAAGTTTGGTTGCCAAACCAAATATGATCAACTTGTAGATTGAAAAATCCTAATATTTTTGTATGGATAAATAAATAGTATTTATTGTAATTATTATTGATTTTACCATATTTATTCAGACTTTTATTTCTATTTAGAAAATTAGAATTCTAGGTATTTTATGTAACAAGTTGGCCTAGTTTTGACAAAACTTGACCCCGATAATTTCAGACTTAAACCCCAACCAAAAATTTATATTTTATACATCTAAAATTTTATTATGTTATTTTAATTCATATTTTTAAGTATTTATTCCAGAATTATCCATTTATTAAAAATTACTTTTATTGACTTGTCGGAACTTGTTATGACCTAGTTTTGGTTTTTACTTAGTTTTTCGGACTCATAGAAATTATAGGAGATGACCCTATCACTAAAAAACTTATTTTGTAGTAAAAATTCTAGAATTATTATTTTTGATAATTAACGTATTTAAAAAGGATTTTTGGTAATGTTTATCGACTAGTAATATTTTGAGGGCTAGTTACTTGTAGGAGCAATCAACGTAGAATTATGAACTAGTTAATAACCTAATTTTGACTTGGTAGTAAGAGTCTAATTAGTGTAATAATTAATTGGTAGGTGTTCAAGACGTCCCTGTGGAGAGCTCCGGACCAGAATTGTTGTGCTCACATCTTGGCTTGGAAGGCAAGTACACCTTGCTTGTTTGTATTGTGCAGTTTACATATGCCTGGTGGGACGTACCTGTTATGTTGTGAAGATATGTGGTATCTTATGACCTGACAATGTTTTAAACACGTTCACTGAGTGAGTGAGTGCATGGACTGACGTGTTGACTGGCCATCCGTACGTGAGTTTGTGTCTTATGTTAGTAGTTGGTGTTACTTTGAGTTCCAAATTTTTATTGACGTCATTGCATTATGTCTGCACTGCGTATACGGTTCGGATAGTTCATTGGGAGGGAATAATCTGCTAGTGAGAGTATGGGATTTTTGTTTCTTACTGTATTATGAAAATGGTGCAACTGTGTAACCCCCGAGTTCTACGAAACGCCTGGTGGGACGACTGTTCTTATAGTTCTCCCCCCTCATAAGCCATTAGAGATGTCTCGAGTGCACATCACATAAATGGTTTAGTTACCCTATCTATTATTTACTGCTTTACTTTCATGTATGTCAATTTTTTATGTACTTGTTATGTCCCTCTAAGGACCTGGCACCTTTTTCAGATCCCGACGAGCACTTGTACCTGACGAATTACAGAGTTGGAGATTTTGTAGACGAGGACTTCGAGGTGGAGCCATAGGAGTTTCTTTGAGCATTCATTCATGGATGATAGTTGCTTAGTGTTTTGGGACAATTTCTTTATTGTTTAGTTGTATTCTTTCAATATTCTTGGGTACTCATTTTTGTGAATTGTTCTCCACTAGATATTTTTTTGAAGTGGATTCTAAGACTTATTCCAGTTCATTCAGTTTCATATTCAATGATATTTTGTAGTAGAGACTAGATTTTACCTTCCTGTGTTATTGAGTCTTAGTTATATTTTATAGCGTACTATGACTGGTTAGGTCTATTAATTTGGTTCTTATACTTGTTCGTACAGCTGGCATATGTACGTATACCTCTTCCTATGTATTTTGGGCTGGGATGTGACATAACCCCCTCCCTATTCATATTTAACCTTAGTGACTTAATCAACCCATAACTGTCCAAAACTAAAGTAATGACCAATATGGATGGTCAAACCTAGCTTATTCAACCTAGGTTCGATCCCACTACTTCCATTTGGGTTAGGTTTGGGTCGTTGCGGTTTAGTTTGACTAGGTTGGTACTTATGACTAGAAAATGGATCATTTGTGACTATTGAGGGTAGGTAGCACATAGGGGTTCAATTAAGTGGGATACAGGTGTTATGTGTATTATAGACTTAGTTTATGTCATGATCATACATTGGGTCAAAAGAATTTGGATTGAAGTTGGGTCTCCAATTTAAATTGGAATGGTCAACAGTTGCACGGTAGGTGCTAAAAATTAAGTTTTTGACCAGAATATTGTACATTAAAAATAGAGCACAAGGAGATGTGTTTGAGTTGGAAATGATAATCATAAATGAAGGTGGACTCATCTAGATTATTCATATAAAATTTGTTTGGAGATAATGGCTAATGTTGTGTTCCTAAAATCTAAGCTACAGTAAAGGGTACTTAATGGTCGTAATTGAAAGTGTGATTTTATTTAATAATATATAATCCTATTAAATATAAAAAATAAAATCTAAAATTTTAAAGGGCTTACATATCTCCACTAACCCCCCCTATTTTAAATAAAATTAGTGTTACCCCCCCCTCTTTTCTTAATAACATGTTAATTATAATTGTGATTACCACCCCCCCCCCAAAAAAAAAACCCCCTAAGTTTTGAGAATTAGTAGGGGGTAACACTTTTTTTTTAAATGGGGGGTAGTGGATATATGATTAGCCATTGGGTGGTAAATATAAATTACTCTATCTGAAATAAAATCTATAGATTCCAATCAGGTATGGAAGCTTGTAAAATTACCCACTGGTGTAAATGCCATTGAATGCAAGTGGATCTACAAGAGAAAAAAGAGGATCAAATGGTAAGGTTGAAATCTTTAAAGCTCGTCTTGTTATGAAATGTTTTATTCAAAAAGATGATATTGATTATGAGAAAATATTTTCGTTGGTAGCTATGCTTATGTCTATCCAGATTCTTTTATCTATTACAGCTCATCTCGACTATGAGATTTCACAAATGGATGTCAAGACAGCTTTTCTTATTGGAAGTCTTAAGGAAAATATCTATATGAAGAAACTAGACTGGTTCATTGAAAAGGTCTAAGAGCATCTTCTTTGTAAGCTCAAGAAGTCCATTTATGGACTTAAGCAAGCTTCTAGATCTTGGAACATCCATTTTGATCAGGTGATAAAACCCTGTAGATTTGATCAATGTCTGGATGAATTATGTGTATACAAAAAGTGTGACAAAAATGTGGTGGTATTTACTCTACGTGGATGATATCTTGCTCATTAAAAATACTGTGAAGGTGCTATCTAATGTAAGGATATGGTTATCTAAATAGTTTGAAATGAAGGACTTGGGAGAAGTAGGTCACAACCTTGGTATCAAAGTTCTACGATATCGCAAGAAAAAGATGTTAGGCTTATCCCTAGATACCTATATCGATACTATATTAACTCGTTTTGGCAAGCAAAATTCTCAGAAATATTTCTTACCTTTTTGGCATAAAATTGCTCTATCAAAGGAGTAATATCTGAGGACACCTAAAGAGAGAGAAAATTGTAGAAGCATGGAAAATAATGAACCACGCATCAAATGCAACAAAATTCTGATGCAGCAAAGATAGTCAAAAGCCATGCAGCAGAAGCAGCATAAAGCCATGCGACAAAGGTCATCCACGGCCCCACTGACCTAAGAGCATTTAATGTTGTGTCAATAGTTAGTATGCTTTGTAGTACATAAAAAGTTAGTTCTTATGTCAGCACAATGAAGATCCGCATGCGACAGCGTTCCCATGTGGCAAAATTGTTATGAGGCAGCAAAATTCATATTTTTTCCATTCGACAGCTTTCCCATGCGACATTATTCCTATGCGGCAGAATTTTTATGCGGCAGTATTCCCATAACCCCTGTCACAATCCACACCCGAGGGTAGGGATGCAAGTCGGAAATAATGCCCAGCCTACGCCGCAGAAACGGCGATAAAACGTTGTCTGGGTAATCTATCTATCCATATAATGAACCACCAATAATAACAATATACTCAATTATAGATCTAAGATGGAAATGAGCACGAATCAGATAAAAGAATAAAATAGTCACATAACTCATGAGTCTAAAATAATACATCAATGAGTCTGAAAGAATACTACAAAAATAAGCTGGAGACAAATCCAGTATAAAAGAATACTAAGAAGCTACTAAACTCGGGTCACCTGTCTCATTTGGGATAAGTCCCTCCTAAGCCAGAGTCTCTGACTCTAAGCCCACAACATCCTGGGGTCCATAATGTGTAGGGTACTACTCCTCAGTGTCATCTCGAAAAAATATATCCAGTCAGGAAAGGAGCTGAGTACATCTCTAACAGTAGTTCTAATCAATGATAAAAATTATGTAACAGTAAATATATGTGAATATACAATATGCATAATAGATACGAGAGATATACAATAAGAAAATATTGGAATGAATACAATAATGAACAATATGTCAATGAATATGAATATTAATGACTAAGTGTGTGAGTACTAGTTTTAACATGTGATCGGCTTGGGAATATGATACAATATATATGGCCTGGATAATCATACGTGCGGTGTATGATTAATACTATTCAATGAACAATACTTGATACAATTAGGGTATGATCGCATATCTACACTAAAGTACTCCCACCTTCGACTAGTATAATAGAACCAACCATGGTACGCTATGGCACAAGATTCTCCAAGAAGATAGCGACTCTTCCCGAGAATCAGTGTCTGTACATGTACAAGATAATCAATAAAACAATGCTTGCACAAGATACACCATATACCAAGGAATAACATCTCATTATGAGATCTGGATATACCAATTCGTGTAACAATCGTGTCAAGAGAACATGGATATCTATACTAGATAGAATGAACAAAGAGGATATCATAAATAAGAAACTATCAGATAATATACTCGTCTGAAGTCCAAAGAATAGTCTCACAGATGTCTGATACGGTGCTTCGAAGACCTAGATATGGAATACAATATCAATACAAGGTTTCGAAAAGAAAATAAGTTAAACTAGTCAACTTCTAGGTCAACAAGTCAATTCTAAGTCAAAAGTCAAACTAGGTCAACTCTAAGTCAACTATGGTCACCTATAGTGTAAACCCCCTCGACCAATTTAGGGTTAATTTGAATTAAATCGAGAGACTAGAATTTATTTGAATTTAATTAGAATTAAGGAGCGACAATTAAATGAACCCATGACCATTGTGCAACCTTAGATACTCGTCATTTTGTCTCACCTTAGCTTCGCAATATTTGTAAAGGAACGCCTTGCGCATTTATTATTAACATAATTAATTTGAGGCCATATTCACCTCAAATAGAACCTAACAAAGCCACGTGCACACTTCCATGTGGACCAGCCCCACTCCCTCGAGTCCTGGCCAGCCCAAATATCAAGGATAGCCCACGAGAGCCAACACTTATAAATATACATACTTCCTTACATTGGAAACCCTAAATTACCCATCACCAACACCCTAGCCGAACCCCATAAACTCGAGCACCCCCATCCCCCGTTTTTGACCGGACAACCACTGCCACCCACGTCAGACTCGCCGGACCACCCATTCGCACCGCCTGAACCGCCGCCTGGCCTCCTCTCCCATCCACGTTCATCAACAACTCACGCCGCCTCCCTCAATCCCACCGCAACCGACCCCGAGCACCCTTGCCGAGCCGCCCGACTTCTCAAAGCCACCGCCACCACCTCCAGCACGGTCCACCGACCAGCAACACCTCTTCCCCCGACCAGCAGTGTTCCCGCCAGCCGCTGTCGCCGCTGCAAAGCCGCTGCTGCTACTGCTACAACTGCGGCAGTTGCCACCGCTGCTGCCGAGATCTGCTGCCGACGTCGGAGCTTCGCTGACCACCGACGAGTGTGTACGGCGACGAGTAGACCCCCCCACGTTCCTCCTTGAATAGGTAACTCTCGTTGGCCTCCTTCCCCTTTGTATCATGAATAGTTTTATCACCGTGCCGTCGTGTCGTGTTTTGCATGGACACGAGATAGTTAATTCAGAAACCCTAATTATGAATATATGTATGCCTAATCAGATTGCTTAATAACTAATAAGTTAGTAATCAATAACTTAGTGGTCGTCCTTGTAGCAAAAATTGTTACTAAAGACTTGTAATGCATCAATAATACCTGGACATCGACAAGTATGCTTAATATGGATGATAAGGACCATTAATTATACTAAACATAATTTGTTGGTGACTTATGACCTTAGTATTTTTTACTGTCGCGGGATACACGATGACTGAAGACAGGGCACGTGTGTATCTTAGCTACATGCACCGTGACTCTGTATTCGACCGACGTGATCCTTGCGTCAGTACCAAAGAGCAACGTAGTGTATATATTACTTAGTGTCTGATGATGAATTACTATATTATATTGGTGTGTTTATGATCATTGGATCAGCCAGGAGACACTGAAGGAGCAGGCTATTGGCATTCACAGCTTGAGGACTCAGGCAAGATACCTTACCATATTTACTGTCTAAATTAAATTATGCATATGTTGTATTGGATCCTTGTTGCTTTTATTTTATCCAACTGTGCTCGTCCGAGATTGATTCGGGTGCAGTCGACGGATACGTCGATGATTAGTATACTTGACCTAGTCATTAGCAGACTCACTCCATTGGAGGATACTCTGATATCTTCTGAGACCTGACACTCTTACACGTTCCACTGTGACATATTCATATTGGGATGCGGGTCCGCGTACTCGACTAGCTATCGGTGCGTGTGACATGCATCATGGTTAGTACGTAACTCAGGGTTATTTTATTTCTTAGAGACTGGCATATAGATACGTGGTATGCATGTCGAGTATTCGACTGGTGTATTTACATTGGGAGGGGAGGACGACTAGTAGGCGTATGGGATACACACAATGGAATCCCTAGTATCAGAGGAGCCACAGATCCGATGCCCCTTTTATGCAGATTCCCCGTTCTTCGGAGCGATATGGACATTATATTATTCAGATTCCCCATTCTTCGGAGCGGTATAGACGTTATATTATTCAGATTTCCCGTTCTTCGGAGCGGTATGGACGTATATACTGTACAGATTCCCTATTTTTCGGAGCGGTATGGACGTTATGCCTACACCTACTCATACGTACCAATATTGTCCTCACAATGCATGCACATAGATGGCTAGCACACCCTTTATTGTATTTATTTTATTCAGTATTTATATATGGCATATTTCTATGTATCTTGTTACGTCCCTCTGAGGACCTGGTATCTTTCCAGATTTGGACGAGGCATATTACCCCACAGTATACGGCCCAGGACAGGAGACGAGGTTCGCTACCGCAGAGGAGCTAGAGGTACTACCGTCAGAGTTCCCGTGATCACTTGGCAGGCCTTCTGCCTAGGATTGGGAGCATCATTATTTAGTCAGCCGATGCCCTAGTCATTACTCTTTTATCTATTATTTCAGTACTTATATTTCGTCATAGTAGTGGGTTTGTTTCCACCAGACTTTTTTGGTTGTACTATGATATTTGAGACTGGCGTTTATCTTCCAGTAGTTTATTTAGTACTTCTTACGATTTTATATTATGGATGAGATTAGATTACTTGTTGATGATATACATATTGGACATGTTAGTATTTAGGACAACGTAGCACTCTTCGATTAGGATCCATTAAATTGGGATATCCTCGGAGATATGACAGCTGGCTATTGCCACGTAACCTGGTTCCGTGTATTTTGGGACTGGGGCGTGACATGGTTTTAGTGGTGGCCCATGCAGGTCGACTTATTCGCTTGTGGTATGGTAACGTGCCCAGCGAGCCTACAATAGGATAAAAATTACTACGTCTCATCCACTTTGGATTCGTCTTTGAACTTCCTTCATACTGCTTTTAAATATCTGCATCCTGTTTGTTTGATTCCGTACTCTTTTAATGAAGTCATATCTCTTGCAGCAAGTTGAACTTACGCAGTGGACGAGGAGCACCCAGTACCGTGGTGCCAGCCAACACCACCTAAAGAGAGGAGATACCCCAGGGACTACCTGGAGAGCAACCACCAATACAGGCCTCGCTGATTCATTGGCAAGAGACTTCTCATGGTGATCCTACACAGCAGCCAGAGGGACAGACTTCCCAGACGATCCCCACGCAGCATTATGAGGGCCAGACTTCATGGGCTACGACCATGCCGCAGACCGAGAGGCCAACATCAAAGGAGACACCTACTGCACAGCCAGAGATTCCATTACCCCCACCTCCACCTTATCCATCCCAGATGCCACTATCAGATGGACAGCGACAGATGCTTCAGTTCTTCCAGACCATGATTCAAGCACAGTGGCATCAAACTGAGACATTAAGACAGAGTTTGATGGCAGTACTAGAGAGGACACCTGTCACAACACCAGTACCAGCACCTGCACTAGCCCAGACAGGAGGCACTGTTAGATGGTTCCGGCAGATGGGACCAGATTCTTTCTCAGGCAACGAGACCGTAGAGCAGATTTCCGATTGGGTCACCAATACGGAGATGCTACTAGAGGCTTCACAACTGCATCCAGACCTTTGGATGACCACAGTGAGGGCCCAACTGAAAGGCAACGCCCATCACTGGTGGAATTCTATTGAGCGCAGTGTAGGCAAGAACCAGACTTGGGACCAGTTTCTAGAATACTTCAATGCCCTGTACTAGAAGTATTTCCCAACTATAGTCAGAAATGCCCTGTACTCCCAGTTCCTTCATCTAGAACAGGGAAATATGACTGTTGACGCCTATGACGTTAAGTTTAGCCGTCTTAGCAAATTTGGTGCCGTCCTGATACCCAACGATCTAGAGAAGGCCCAAAGATTCCATTACGGCCTCACTTTCTAGCTACAGAGGTATACCACCACACAGGCGAGGATTTCTTACGAGGAGGTTCTTGCAGAGGCGAGAATCCAGGAGGCCATTGCCAGAGGAGCTAGACGTCCCAGCATGACCCCGCCAGCCACAGCCCAGCCCGGAGCAGGAGGACCGATCCGTCGTCCCATAGCGCAAACACAACAGAGGATAGCACCATACCAGCAAAATGAGCTTCCGTCTTGCACTACTGTGGTAAGAGAGGACATTACTAGAAGGACTGCCGAAAGAGACTAGGAATATCATGATTTGTGGAGCGAGCCAGCACTATGCCCGAGACTGCCCACAGCGCAGAGATATAGCACCGCATACAGGTCAGAGGCCAGCAGCACCAGTCCCGAGGATACTACCCCTATCAGGAGGACAACGTCCACCAGCACCTGGAGGATTTTAGAGGGGACCACCCTTGGCCCCACAGTAGGCACAGTTTGATCCAGCCCGACAGCAGACCGGAGGGCAGAGGCAGAGATAGGCCTTTGCTTTGGCAGCTACTGAAGAAGAAACAGAAGAGGAAGCCATCACAGGTACCATTTTAGTTGTATTATTATCTGCAACTGCATTGTTTGATTCTGGAGCTATATTATCTTTTATATCTAGTAGATTCGTAGCAATTCATAGAGTAGCTACTTCCCCCTTGCCTAAGAGTTAGAAGATTCTTACCGAAGGAGGTATCGTGCCGGTTACCAGTACTATCAGAACGTGCTCGGTAGTCGTATGTGGTAGAGAGATGAGAGCCCATTTCTTGGTATTACCCATGCCGTACTTTGATGTGGTGCAAGGCATGGACTGGTTGAGCCAGTATAATGTCGTACTGAACTGCCGGAAGGGTAGCATAATCTTTAGACCGCCAGATCAACCGAAGTTCGAGTATATGCGAGGGACCGTCGAACAAGGAGTAGGACAGATAACTGGAACTTACATGGCTATGGAGTTGGTACCCCCACCAATAGTTGCAAAATTCGAGGATGTTTTTCCTGAAGAATTGCTAGGCTTACCGCCAGATAGAGACGTGGAGTTCACTATTGAGCTAGTACTCAGAACAGCACCGATATCTTCTAATGTATACCGATTGGCAAAGAAGGAACTAGATGAGCTGAAGTTAAAATTAGAAGAGTTGCAGAGCAAGGGATTTATCCGTCCTAGTACATCATCTTGGGGAGCACCAGTATTGTTTGTCTCTAAGAAGGATGGAACGGTACGCATGTGCATTGATTACAGAGCCCTTAATGCTTTCACTATCAAGAACAAGTACCCCCTGCCGTGGATTGATGATTTGTTCGACCAGCTGACAGGAGCAGTGGTGTTCACCAAGATTGACTTGAGATCGGGTTATCATCAAGTGAAGGTGCGAAGAGAAGACATTCAAAGGACAGCATTCAAGACTCATTACGGTCACTACGAGTTCTTAGTGATGCCTTTTGGACTGACGAATGCGCCTACTATATTTATGAACTCGATGAATAGAGTATTCCACCAATAATTAGACCGGTTCGTGGTAGTCTTCATCGACGACATCTTGGTGTGTTCAAAGAGCCATGAGGAGCATGAAGAACACTTGAGACTAGTGTTAGAGACGCTGAGGAGAGAGAGGCTTTATGCCAAGCTGAGCAAGTACGAGTTTCTTCTAGAGACTTGGCCAACCCCAACCAATGTCTTCATGTCGCTTTTCTTGGACACGTCATCTCAGGAGATGAAATTTCAGTAGATCCGGCAAAGATTTTATCAGTAGAGACTTGGCCAACCCCAACCAATGTCTCGGAGGTGAGAAGTTTCCTTGGACTTGCCGGATATTATCGGAGGTTCATGGAGAACTTCGCAAAGATCGCAGAGCTGATGACCCGCTTGAACCGTAAGGAGCAGGAGTTCACTTGGATAGAGGAGTGTCAGAAAGCATTCGATGAGCTGAAGAAACGTTTGACTACAGCACCTATCTTGACCATACCTTCTGGGCCCGGAGGATTCGTGATCTACAGCGATGCATCCAAAAAAGGATTAGGATGTGTCTTGATGCAGCATGGAAAGGTTGTGGCCTACGCTTCTAGGCAATTAAGGACCCATGAGAAGAACTACCCCACTCACGACTTGGAGCTCGTAGCAGTGATCTTTACCTTGAAGCTTTGGAGGCACTACCTATATGGAGAAAGAGTGGAGATATTCACTGATCACGAGAGCCTAAATTACGTCTACACTCAAAAGGACCTGAACCAGAGGCAGAGACAATGGCTCGAGGTGATGACGGACTTCGAGATTGAGCTATTGTACCATCCAGGAAAAGCCAACGAAATAGCTGATGCATTGAGCAGAATACCCATGGCATTTTTCATGACTACACAGCAACATCTATTGAGAGATCTAGAGCAGATGGGCATAGAAGTAGTTATGTCCAGAGTAGACGGGCAGTTGTCGAGTTTTCAGTTGCAATCGATATTAGTGGAGAGGATCAAGGATGTTTTGCCAACAGATGCCAGATTCCAGATTCCAGAGGCTTAGACAGAGGACAGAGGCTGTAATACAGACAAGACTGCGTATACATGAAGATGAAACTTTGAGATGCGGAGATCGTCTCTATGTTCCTAATGGAGAACTTCGTCATGAGTTGATGACAGAAGCACACAGTTCAACCTACTCTATTCATCCAGGAGGCACGAAGATGTACAGAGACTTGAGACAGTACTACTGGTGGCATGGAATGAAGAGAGAGAGAGCACGCTTTGTGGCCAAGTGCCTGGTGTGTCAGCAAGTCAAGGCTGAGCATCAGAGATCTCCAGGATTGCTTCAACCGCTCCCTATACCGGAGTGGAAATGGGAGCATATCACTATAGACTTTGTTACGGGCTTTCCGAGGAGTCCTAGTGGTCGAAATACAGTATGGGTAATCGTGGATAGACTCACCAAGTCCGCACACTTCTTACCCTTCAGAGTTGGGCAATCTACAGAGGTCCTAGCAGACATGTACGTGAGAGATATTGTGCGACTTCACGGAGTGCCAGTTAGTATCGTGTCTGACAGGGATACGAGGTTCACATCTTACTTTTGGCAGAGTATACAAGAGAGTCTCGGTACTCGCCTGAAGTTTAGCACATCGTATCACCCACAAACATATGGTCAGTTGGAGCACACCATTCAGACATTGGAAGACATGTTAAGAGCATGCATGCTTGACTTCGGAGGATCATGGGAGGACCATTTGCATCTGGTCGAGTTTTCCTACAACAACAGCTATCAAGTGAGCATCCAGATGGATCCCTATGAAGCGTTGTATGGAAGGAAGTGTCGTTCCCCAATATGCTGGAGAGATATAGGCGAGCAAAAGATTCTCGGACCAGAGTTGGTTGTTCGTACAGTGGAGAAGGTGAAGAAGATCCAAGGACACCTAAGAGCGGCACAGGACAGACAGAAGCATTGGGCGAATGGGCACCGACTACCCTTAGAGTTCCAGGTTGGAGATCACGTATTCCTAAAGATCTCGCCTACTCGAGGGACTATCAGATTCGTAGGCAGAGGAAAGCTGAGTCCGAGGTACATCGGACCATTCGATGTGTTAGAACGCGTCGGAGAGGTTGCTTACAAGTTAGTCTTGCCGCAGACTTTGGAAGAAGTCCATGACGTCTTCCATGTATCTCAGCTGAGGAGGTACATACCAGATTTGAGTCATGTACTTGACCATTCAGAGATCACAGTTGGCCCGAGTTTATCATACGAAGAAGAGCCTGTAGAGATTCTAGACAGAAGCGAGAAGGTACTGCAAGGTCAGACTATTCTCCTAGTTCGTGTCACATGGAGACATTATGCACCAGGAGAGTCAACTTGGGAACGCGAGGAGGATATTAGACAGCACTATCCCCATCTCTTCGAAAGACTAGGTACGTATTGGCATTTTAAGTTCAGTCAGTATTTCTTACCATACGTATGTGTTTAATTTCGAGGACAAAATACTCTAAGGAGGGTAGATTATAAACCCCCTCGACCAATTTAGGGTTAATTTGAATTAAATCGAGAGACTAGGATTTATTTGAATTTAATAAGAATTAAGGAGCGATAATTAAATGAACCCCTGACCATTGTGCAACCTTAGATACTCATCTCAACTTAGCTTCGCAATATTTGTAAAGGAACGCCTTGCGCATTTATTATTAATCTAATTAATTTGAGGCCATATTCACCTCAAACAGAACCTAACCAAGCCACGTGCACACTTCCATTTGAACCAGGCCCACTCCCTCGAGCCCTGGCCGGCCTAAATATTAAGGATAGCCCACGAGAGCTAACACCTATAAATATACATACTCCCTTACATTGGAAACCCTAAATCACCCATCACCAACACCCTAGCCGAACCCCACAACCGCTTCCACCCACGTCAGACTCACCGGACCACCCATTCGCACAGCCTGAACCGTCGCCTGGCCTTCTCTCCCATCCACGTTCATGAACAACTCACGCCGCCGCCATCAACCCCACAGCAACCGACCCCGAGCACCCTTGCCGAGCCGCCCGACTACTTAAAGCCACCGCCACCACCTCCAGCACTGTCCACCGCCTAGCAACACCTCTTCCCCCGACCAGCAGCATTTTTGCCAGCCGCTGCCGTCGCTGCAAAGACGCTGCTGCCGCTGCTACAACTGCGGCAGTTGCCACCGCTGCTGCCGAGATCTGCTGTCGACGCCGGAGCTCCGCTGACCACCGACGAGTGTGCATGGCGACGAGTAGAACCCCCCATGTTCCTCCTCGAATAGGTAACTCTCGTTGGCCTCCTTTCCTTTTGTATCATGAATAGTTTTATCACCGTGTCATCGTGTCGTGTTTTGGCATGGACACGAGATAGTTAATTCGGAAACCCTAATTATGAATATATGTATGCCTAATTAGATTGCTTAATAACTTATAAGTTAGTAATAAGTAACTTAGTGATCGTCCTTGTAGCAAAAATTGTTATTAAAGACTTGTAATGCATCAATAAAACATGGACATCGACAAGTATGCTTAACATGGATGATAAGGACCATTAATTATACTAAACATAATTAGTTGGTGACTTATGACCTTAGTATTTTTACTGTCGCGGGATACACGGTGACTGAAGACAAGGCAAGTGTGTATCTTAGCTACATGCACCGCGACTCTGTATTCGATCGACGTGATCCTTGTGTCAGTACCGAAGAGCAACGTAGTGTATATATTACTTAGTGTCTGATGATGGATTGCTATATTATATTAGTGTGTTTAGGATCATTGCATCAGCCAGGAGATACGGCAGGAGCAGGCTATTGGCATTCACAGCTTGAGGACTCAAGCAAGATACCTTGCCATATTTACTGTCTAAATTAAATTATGCATATGTTGTATTGTATCCTTGTTGCTTTTATTTTATACAACTATGCGCGTCCGAGATTGATTCGGGTACAGTCGACGGATACGTCGATGATTAGTATACTTGACCTAGTCATTAGCAGACTCACCCCATTGGAGGATACTCTGATATCTTCCGAGACCTGACACTCTTACACGTTCCACTGTGACATATTCATATTGGGATGCGGGTCCGCGTACTCGACTAGCTATAGATACGTGTGACATGCAACACGGTTAGTACGTAACTCAGGGTTATTTTATTTCTTAGAGACGGGAATATAGATACGTGGTACGCACGTCGAGTATTTGACTGGTGTATTTACATTGGGAGGGGAGGACGACTAGTAGGCGTATGGGATACACACATTGGAATCCGTAGTATCAGAGGAGCCACGGATCTGATGCCCCCTTTATGTAGATTCCCCGTTCTTTAGAGCGGTATGGACGTTATATTATTCATATTCCCCGTACTTCGGAGCGGTAATAACGTTATATTATTCAGATTCCCCGTTCTTCGGAGCGGTATGGACATATATACTGTACAGATTCTTCGTTTCTCGGAGCGGTATGGATGTTATGCCTACACCTACTCATACGTACCAATGTTGTCCTCATATTGCATTCACATAGATGGCTAGCACACCCTTTTTTGTATTTATTTTATTCAGTATTTATATATGGCATATTTCTATGTATCTTGTTACGTCCCTCTGAGGACCTGGTATCTTTCCAGATTTGGACGAGGCATATTACCCCACAGTGTACGGCCCAGGACAGTAGACGAGGTTCGCTACCGCAGAGGAGCTAGAGGTGCTACCGTCAGAGTTCCCGTGATTACTTGGTAGGCCTTCTGCCTAGGATTGGGAGCATCATTATCTAGTGAGCCGATGCCCTAGTCATTACTATTTTATCTATCATTTCAGTACTTATATTTCGTCATAGTGGTGGGTTTGTTTTCACCGGACTTTCTTGGTTGTACTATGATATTTGAGACTGGCGTTTATCTTCCAGCAGTTTATTTAGTACTTCTTGCAGTTTTATATTGTGGATGAGATTAGATTACTTGTTGTTGATATACATATTGGACATGTTAGTATTTAGGACAGTGTAGCACTCTTCGATTAGGATCCATTAAATTGGGATATCCTCGAAGATGTGACAGCTGGCTATTGCCATGTGACCTGGTTCCATGTATTTTGGGACTGGAGCGTGACATATAGTCAAATTATGGTCAACTATGGTCAACTACCTATTTCTAGGTTGCAAAAGTCTAATACAAAAATATTGGGTTAAATACTAAAGTCTAGGTCACAAAAACTATATCTTAGGATACTAGGATACCGTATATCTGGATACGTAAATCAATAGATAAATTATCACATATATATATATATATATATATATATATATATATATATATATATATGTCAAACAATATTAATTATATATAATTCTATTTACAAAGATTAAATAGATGCCTTGGTTTTGAACCAACTTAGTATCACAACGCTAAACCATAAACTTGATACCCAAATCCAATACCTTAGGTATCCTAAAATACCTTGATACTTACCTTGGTATCTCAAGGTAATATCCAATACCTTGCTTATACTAACTACTCAAAATTATATATACTAACAACTAAATATTATACGAATAGTATACTAAAATATAATTAGGAACTTAGGAACATATTTACATATATATTAATTACCATATATATATATATACATATATATGTAAATATATAAATATCTAATATTAATAAAAACTGCGAAACTGTCATTAAAAGATACTAATATACATATATCCAATATATATATATATATATATATATCCAATATATATAATATATATATATATCCATCTCTAATATATATGTAACACATAATATAAATAGATACTAATATACATATAACTACAATATATATAACTATGACTATATAAATACATACTTACACCTCTACAATATATATATGTACATAATAACTACATAGTAATATACACATACATAGTAACATATTTATAACAACACACATACATATACGTACATATAATCATACACAATATATAACATACATTATATAAATATAAATATAACAACATATAAATATCTATTTAACATATACATATCTCTATATACTATAATATATAAATATACTTACATGTAGAAGAATAGCTACATAACAAATATACACATATAGTATATACATAGATACATAGATCTAAGACACAATATTACATAAATATATATACACAACAATATATATATATATATACATATATATAATTACACCTCTCCATGAATAAGAACGCAAGAGAAATAGATCTACAATTAAATTGCACAAATACATAGAACGTATCAACCTGTATCCCACTAGATCTTGGATACTCATGCGACACGAGTCCACCACACATCCAAACATACCCCGAAGGACACAAGCAAGTCATAAATATCATTTATGAACAATACGAAGAGTCAAACACAAATCTACGTGTCCGTATCAAAATGTAACATGCTCAAAGTCCCGTGCCGGAGGAAAAACCCCCAAATCAACACGTATTACCAAATTGTTGGGATACGACCTACACTTACCCAATTTTGGATACGACACAAGTCCCAAACACACAAGCATATACCAAATTGATCTATAGGATAAATTGACACACACAATAATTATCAATCTCGGAATTCCTCCAAAATTGACACAAAAAGCAATATAACTTTCTCAATAGGCCTCCTATGAACACAAAACTAAATCCTATTGGTAGCCTATACATATGGGTTAATTTTTTATGGTTAAATCTCATATTTAGAACCTAAATTAAGAGAAAAAATTGAATTGTACCTATTGGGAGATGGATTCCCAATGCAACCTCCAAATATGATAAAATTGGCCTCCAACTTGTAGACCTTGCTCCTCTTTATAGAACCTTGCTTTCTCCTTCTAGATTCTTGCTCCACTAGACCCCAATGGTAATTTGGGAAGGAATTGGGATAAAATTTGGTAGGGAAATAAAGTGGAAATGAAGAAATTGGTTGAGAAAAATTCTAGATCTAGTTTGCAAATGAAAAGATGAGAGAGAAACAAATTCCCCCCTCTATTATAGGCCGGCCACCCCTTTTACCTTCCTCAAGTCACTATGAATTGTCCAATATACCCCTTGGGGCCTCTCATGAAGAAATAATTATGGAGGGAAGCTTCTAGTCTAATGGTTTAATTAATTTAATCATCCTCCTAACCAATGGGCTTTCTAAATGGGCTAAAATCTAACAATTAATACATGTTGGTCCATGAGTCTAAACTAAACTAGTTAGGTCCATTAACACAAATCTAAAATAAATAACTAACAAATAATTATTTAGCATGCACAATATTTAATTAAATATGAAATTACTAAAATACTCTTTCCTAGAAAATATGGTAGTGACAAGTCTACCCTCTTTAAAATAATTTTTTCCTCAAAATTCAAAGATGAAAACTACCCCCAGAAAATAACAGAACATAACAAAAGGACAAAACTAAAGAACAGAACTAACTATGAAAGAACATAACATAATTAGGAAAGAATATACCTCAAAGCACAAACAAATATGGATAATGCTCTCGTATTTCATCCTCTCTCTCCCAAGTAGACTCCCCCGGAGAGTGTTGCCTCCATGCGACGCACACCAAAGGAATAGTCTTGTTCCTCAGCACCTTCTCTCTCCGATCCAGAGTCTCAACTGGCTGCTCTGGATAGCTGAGAGTAGGGCCCACCTCTATCTTTGAGTGATCCAATACATGACTAGGATCTGCCATGTACCATCTCAACTACGACACGTGAAATATGTTGTGCACTCCTTCCAATGCAGGTGGCAAGTCTACTCTATAAGCAACTGCACCGACCCTCTCTAGAATAGTAAAAGGTCCGATGAATCGCAAACTAAGCTTTCCGCCTTCACCGAAGTGAATCATGTCGGAGAAATCCTCAGAAACACCAAACCACCCACCTAGAATAAAATACAACCTTAAGAACTTAATCTATAACAAACAACTAATAACAAGCACAAAACAAAATCTAAACTATACCTCAAACTCCAAAGGTCTCTGGTGGCTATCGGCCCAATGTCGCTGTCTGTCCTGCGCCACATGATGTCTGTCTCTGATCAACTGAACCTTCTCCGCTGCATCTATAACCATCTCTGGCCCAAGTAAAACTCTCTCTATAGCATCGTTCCATGACAAGGGAGTACGACAACTCCGACCGTACAGAGCTTCAACAGGTGACATCTCTATACTAGCCTGGTAGCTGTTTTTGTAAGCAAACTCAGCCAAATAGAGATGGTCCTCCCAAGAACCTCTGAAATCTAGTACACAAGTGCGCAACATATCCTCGAGAGTCTGAATAGTCCTCTTTGACTGCCCATCTGTCTGGGGATGATATGTAGTACTGAATTTAGCTGTGCGCCCAAACTCTCCTGCAAACTCCTCCAGAAATAAGAAATGAAACGACTATTCTGATCCGAGACTATGCTGACAGGAACTCCATGTATCCTAACGATATACGTCAAATACATCTCTGCCATCTTCTCCGTAGACAAACCCACCTTGAAAGGCAAAAAGTGGGCCGACTTGGTCAACCAATCAACGATGACCCAAATCGCGTCTTTCCCTAATGGAGATCGTGGAAGTCCGAACACAAAATTAATAGTAATGTGCTCCCACTTCCACTCTGAAATGGGTAATGGCTGAAGTAAACCTCCTTGCCTCTGCCTCTCGGCTTTCACCTCCTAGCACACTAAGCATCTGGATACAAACTGTACCACTTCCCTTTTCATGCCATACCACCACACACTCTCTCGCATATCCCGATACATCTTGTTAGCACCTGGATATATGGAATACTGAGAGCGATGCACTTTCTGTAATACCTTCTCACGCAGCTCTTCACTAGGCACACACAATCTAACTCCATGCCACAAAAATCCATCCTCAGCAATGTAGAAGCATGAAAAATACGCTGGACATCTCTACGCAGCACGGTGATGCAGGGCAGCATAAACAAAGGACCTCAGAGCCATCAAGCGTGCAACGGAGCTTTTCTCGCTGAGCACAACGTGAAATATATAAGCTCAAAGGACCACCCGCGTAAGTGCAGTATGTCCAGGCCGCTTCAGCATAAGACAGGGTGCTTCATCGCCTATATGGCGTAAAACACATCCGCTTTCAATACAGCATTAAAGCGTACGAGGAACGCTTCGTGTTCTCCGAAGTGAACCTGTCATATCCTGCAAATGAACCTGACGTCTGGACTTCTGACAAAGGGATACTGCTCGACTACCCAGGCGACGGCTATAATGATGGCGCGACACTGCAACCCAGGCTGTCGTTTACTGCCTTTTCCTTTGCGTAAACCGCTTTTTCGCATACAGAGGACTACGCCGCCTAGTTTTACACAGGCGGATGTGAGCTGTTTATGCTCCGCGAAAGACAAACCGCCTACCACGTCGAAAGTTGCACTTCTTACAGGGCTCGAGGCACGCCTCTGCAATTAATGCACAGAGCGGTGACAGTTTTTGGAGGCACGTCTCTGCGTTCGATGAACAGAAGGGCTACAGACCTTCAAAATATGCCTCTGCATTTAATGCGCAGAATGATGGCGGATCTCTGCATTTAATGCAAGGGATTTGATTAAATGTCACCGAACCGTCGTTTAGTGACATCCCCTTCGCGCAAACTACTCCTATGCATGCAAGAAAATACGCTGCCTAGTTCTACACAGGCAGACGTGAGCTTCTTACGCTCCGCGGAGGACAAACAGCCTGCCACGTCAGCAGCTAATCTGGGCACAGGATTCGAGACGCGTATCTACATTTAATGCGCAGAATGATGGCAAATCTTAAAGACAAGCATCTGCATTTAATGCACAGGATGGCGGCAGATCTCTGCATTTAATGCAAGGGATTTGATTATATCTTCTACGCCTACTCAGCTAAGACGTCCACATCAGCGTTCTGGCACCTTACGCAGCAGCTTCTACGCCCATTCAGCTTCTGTGCTCACTCGGCTCCTATACCTACTCGGCTCCTACGCCCATTCGGCCTCTATGACCATTCGGCCTCTATGACCACTCGGCTTCTACGCCCACTCGGCTTCTACGCCTACTCGGCTTCTATGCCTACTTGGCTTCTATGCCATGGTGACAGACATTGACTTCTACGCCAACCTCTTCTACATGAGGGATACCTACCTGTGTGGCTTTTATGCCGTGATCTTCGTAGCAGTTATACGCATTTTGTCCCTTAGTTGGACCTACGTCACACGCTCATTCAAAAGATCATCTATACGCAGGCATTGGTTACTTTAACCGTTGTGTAAAAGGGTGCTGTACTGTCCACTCCTCGGTTTTTACATCGACTGAGTGGTCACTATCACTAAAACTCTATAAATAGAGACCTCTATCAACAGAGGAACAGGTCAAAAAATTGATCAAAGGAGGAAAAATTGATCAAAGGTCAAACTTTTAAAAGGAAGATCGAACAAGGGAGAGGTCGAAGAGTCTTGGAGAGAGAGGAATCCGGAGCTCAGGCAAAGAGTAGGGATCGACGACTTTGGCATCATGCATCCACCCTTTTTTTGCAACCTTCGAAGCTGCTTTCCGTCTTCTATGGCACTTTTTCATCATCGTGTGGTCCAAGGGCTAAAGTGATCGACTGCAGATCAGATACCTATAGCAATATTTACCCAGATTAAATAAATTGTACTCCCACATCCTAGTATAGGATTAAATTGTACAAGTTTGTTTGTAAACCAAAGAAAACGGGTTTCGTATAAACCCCCGTCTTGAATACATTTTATTCTTTCGTTTTCTACCACAAACAACATGGCGACTCTGCTGGGGACGTCTTTCTCTTCTGATGAGGAAGTAATTGCTCAATACGATGCGGTATCTATAGGAACCGTGAAGAAGACACTGGTCGTCCAATTCGACCAGTCTGCCTATGAAGACATGCTTCGAACCGGGGGTAGCTCTCACCCTCTCTCCGTCCAAGACAACAGGAAGCTGTGCAAGGTCTGGATGCCCAAGACATCCTCTACCATTACTGTGGACTCTCCGATCTCTCCGACCAATGTGGTTGTAGCATTTCTCCCTCCGTGCCCTGCACGTAAAATTCAGTCGCCTGTCTCTGACAGGACCGACAAAACTTCTAGCAAGGCCTTAGCGCTAACCCAGGAGTATACTCTGCGCCTTGCACGTAAAATTCAGTTGCCTATCTCTGACAGGGCCGACAAAACTTCTGGCAATGCCTCAGCACTAACCCAGAAGTCCACTCCGCGCCCTGCACGTAAAATGCAGTCTCCCGTCACTGGCGGAATAGACAACATTTTTGATAAAGCCTTGGCGCCAAATCAGAAATTCCAAACGCGTTCCACGCGTAAAACTTCATCTGTCTTCCGCGGAAAAGCAGATGATCCCTGCAAACTACGCAAGGGAAAGCAAGCGGCGGACTACTCAACTTCTCGGCCTGTACGCCAGCGAGGGAACAATCTGCCTACCCTCCGGATTACGCGAGATGCTGACGGCCAACTGAGGACTTCTTCAGCTTTACGCCAATCTGAGCAAATCTCCAAATTACGCCAGACGAGGTCTCTCGGCGTAAAGCAAGCTCAGGTTGCGGGAATACACCCTCCTCAGGGATTATCCGCCACCCAGGTGGCCAATCTGTTGTACACAGGTGGCACAGGGAAAACCATGGTTCCCAACCTCCGTATGCCCACTGGCGGGAACAGAAGGAACAAGCCGTCGTCTTCTTCCTCTGCGACTCCTCCTGACCTGCGCAAATATCTAATCCAGAAGCGTAAGGAGAGGGGACCTTCCAACATGTCTATTACGCCTCCTAATGAGCACTGTTGTAATAGTCATAAGGTTGTGATTAATTGTTACTATTCCGAAGCAAAATGGTCGGTTTTCGGCCGGTTGAGCTACTCTCTGTCTTTCCAGGAAGAAGAGCCCGCGCATGCCTCTGTGAACATGGCTTCACACATACCTAGAGGAGGGTCGAGCTCAAGACGTCATCCCTCTAGGCCTCCGAGCCGAAGGAGATTTAATGAACTTCTCAAGAACGCTGAAGCTGGGGTGTTCCAAAACACTCGTGCAAGGTCGCGACAACCAGCTGCGTACTCTTCTGATTCCGACGCTGGGGGTCGCCAATCCCCCGAATCAGATACTGAAAGTATAGAGTCAACCTCTACGGCGACCTATACTCATTCTTCAATGACACCCAGGGAGATGGGAGTTTATTTCGTTGAAGATGAATGCGAGGAAGCTTCGCCGTCAGGGAGCGCGGAACAACGCATCACTATACTGGAAGCATCCCTGAAACAAATGCAATCCATGATGGAGAACATGCACCAGTTGATGCTAACTCAGCACACAACTGCCATGGCTCAAGCATCGGTCCCGCCAACTCAGATACGTGTGGGGGTGGACTTACCACCATCCAACCCGAGCCAAGAGCCTGCTCTAGATCAAGAGTCAACAGTTCCTCCGCTTCATCACTCGGAGAATATATTGCCTCCCATCGGAGTCACGATACAACCAACTCTTCACCACTCTGTAGTCCCGCTTCCGGCTGAAAATCCGATGCAGGCAGTACGGGAGTTGAAGGCCCAGTTTGACGCCTTGAAGCACAAAGATTAGCTCAAAAAACTGGGAATCAACCAACCTTACCCAGCTATATGGGAAGAGGTCACTTTCCCTCCGAGGTACAAACCTCAGACTATAGCTCTGTTTGAGGGAAAGACATCGCCAAGTCAGTACATGAACTATTTTAGTATGATGACGGTGTTGCTGCAAGGAAACGATGCCCTCCTCACTCGGGTGTTCAAAGGCTGTCTCTCAGGAGTAGCATATCAGTGGTATCGTAGCTTGGCGGACAACTGCATTACTTCCTTTGAGGACTTCAAAGCTTTATTCTTCACGCGATTCTACGAGGGAGGAATGGACATGTCTATGTCCTCTCTCATCGAAGTCAAGCAGAAAGAAAAAGAGGAAGAACCTCCTTCCGGAATAGAGACGGCCCCAAGAAGAACCTCCTTCCCGTGGTCACCTTACAGATGCCTCCAGGAGTTCCAGACTCTGCGTTGTTAGACATTTGCAGGAAGAACCTCCTTCCCGTGGTCTCGGTGTTCACAGGACCATATCAGTTCCGTGATTGGCCCTCGTTCATCATCTCGGCCGTAGCTGCCGAAGATAACAGTCACAAGGCGCACGACAATGGCATCATGATCTCTGCCTCTGACAGAGGCAAGAAGTCACCTCCCAACAACGACCATTCTCGTGGTCCCAAAGGGAAAGAAGCTCTGGCGATCAATACGTCCAGACAAAAGATTGCGGCAACCACGCAGACGAGACCAGGGACTTCCAGGCCCGTCGAAGTCTACTCTTTCGACGACGATGATATCCCAAGTATATTCGAATATCTCGTCAAAAGTGGCAAGATCACCCTTCCGGAACAGAGACGGCCCCAAGAAGTCGGCAGTACTAACGACCCCAAATACTGCATCTTCCACAGATACGTACACCACCCGACAAAGGCGTGTTACATACTGAAAAGGAAGATCCAGGGGTTGATCGATGCTAAGGCCATCACTCTGCACAACACCGAGAAGACGGTCGCGGCCAACATGATCTCTATACAGTTTGGCAATCTGCCTCCCCAAGAAGTCTCGGACGGTATCACACCCATTTCCTGGACCACGATGAACATCGTCAATCTCCCTCCAGCTAGGGGTCAAAATCATGACCTAGTACCCCTAACCACCCGGCGCGGCGAGATTATGTGGGTTCATCCGGATTTGGTGTCAGAGCTCGAGGAAGAGACTAATGCTACTAAGGCTATGTCTAGAAAGAGCTCCAAATGCAAACCATGCCATATGGTTACAACTTCTTCGACATCAAACGAAGACGAGGTATTAGCTGCGACCCGTTCAGGGAAAGCCTACCTCAATGACTACGGAGCAAGTCAGGAAGATGCACCGGCGGACGCTTCAGCTGCCAAACCTTCAGGACCAGATCCCGTCGTACCAGATGCCGGTCCTTCAAGACCAACTTCGGCGGACAAGGGAAAGCAAAAAGAAGTGCGCTTCGATAAACCTGTGAAAAACATTCCAAACAAAGGTTTAGAGAAGCCATACAACTTCGACATCCTGGCCCAACTGGCCAATACACCAGCCAGGCTGTCCATCTTCGAGCTACTCAGGCTCTCCCAAGACACTCGTCTAGCCCTGAGTGAAAAACTGATACAGGCGGAGGCATACTTGACCCAGATCAAGTCTCCCGACGAAGAACCCGTGGCGTGTCCTCAATGCCACAGTGTGATGGAGGTGGTCCCAAATATCACTTTCACTCAAGACGACATGCTGTTAAAACATAACAGACATGACAGACCCCTCTATTATACCGGGTACGTCGGTTCCATGGAGGTCGATCGGATCCACATAGATCCGGGATCGTCGATCAGCATCATCCCTCACAGTCTGCTCAGACCGCTGAGGATTCCCACCAGCGAATTAGCTTACACCACCACTACAATCGTGGGTTTCAACGCCAGAAGAAGTAAGTCGTTGGGGAAAATTCGCCTGAGGATCCAGATTGGCAACCTCAGATCAGTGGCCACATGTTACATCATCGATTCAGAGGTGTCCTATAATATTTTGCTGGAAAGACCATGGATCCACGACCACAACATCGTTCCTTCGACTCTACATCAATGCCTTAAGTATGTAGACGCCCAAGGAACAGTACAGACGGAGGTTGCTGACCTGAACCCGTTTAAAGGAGTAGAATCCTACTACTCCGATGCCGTGTTATACTCTCAAGACCACACGAAAGATGTGTCAACCCAAGCAGAGAAGGAATCCCACCGGGAGCCAGAAGAACCCTCTGACACACTACCGCTGTCAATCAGAGTGAAAGGACGAACCATTCGCTCAAGAGCCATGGAGCCTGTGGCTATCCACCTGAAGAAGACCAGGTCAGGAAAATGCAACCAGGAACTGAGTTCCAGATGATAATAAACATCCTCTTTTCCAGTATGTCGATGCTCCGATTCCAAATCAGGAATCCTCTCCCCATGACAATATAGGACCTATAGCGCAAAAATTCTTGGAAGCTATGGATTCTTATCACCCGTACATATGGGAGGTAGCGTCATCATCCAATGTCGTCACAACATATGGACCACATGAGGATTCTATCTTCATTGTTCTGCCTACCAGCAGCAGTCAGCATCCAATAGTCTTCGGCCGCATGCGCAACAAGTCGACTATACGAGAAGATGTCTTCGACGACGATACTGGGAAAATGCAAGTTCACCGATACAGCCCGCAAGCGTTGAGGATCATGCAAAATATGGGCTACGACTTGAAGCGGAAGCCAGGCCTCAACTACGGAAGAGGCAGATGGATGCCGCTGCGCGGTGATCCCTACTATCAACGAACTTATTTCGGGTTAGGGTATGCCGCCTCCCTTGCAACTTCCAAGTCAAGCGAGGATGCCTGTTCCTCTTTTCAAGACGGCTCGTCGCCCTCCGACTCATCTCATGCTCTCGAGCAAGCATTACCAGTAAATATGGTAGTGACGGATCCCTTCGAATCAGACGAACAAGAATCCGAGCCGTTCGAGAATAACTCTTGGGCTCAACAAATGGATACACAATGGGAGTTCCGCTTCAAGCAGAGAGAACCTGCCACTAAAGATGAAGTTACCCAGGTTGATGTTGGGGGTGAACTTTTGCCTAAGCCGATGTTTATCAGTAACAATCTTTCTCCAGCTGAAAGGGAAGAAGTTATTCAACTGATAAAAGAATATATCGACGTCTTTGCGTGGAGTTATAAGGATATGCCCGGACTTGATCCAAAGGTGGCTACTCATAAACTCAACATACTGCCCGATTCAAAGCCTATGAAGCAGCACCAACGCCGGTTCTGCCCGGATATGATGGACGCCATTGAAGCTGAAGTCAAGAAGTTGATAGCCTGCAGTTTCATCTGGGAGGAACAGCATCTCGATTGGGTCGCCAATGTTGTCCCAGTCATGAAGAAAAGTAGGAAAATACGTATCTGCATCGATTACCGAGATCTGAATGCAGCCTGCCCCAATGATGAGTTCCCTCTTCCCATCACAGACATCATGATCGACAACACCTCCGGTTTTGAACGCATGTCTTTCATGGACAGATTCTCGGGATACAATCAGATCAAGATGCATCCTGAAGAAGAGAAGAACACTGCTTTACGGACACCACTGGGGGTATATTGCTATACGGTCATGCCCTTCGGATTGAAGAACGTCGGGGCGACATACCAACGGGCTATGAGTAACATATTCCACAAGCATTAAGCAAGACAGTGGAATGTTACGTAGACGATATAGCTGTCAAGAGCCGCATCAAAGATGATCACATCCAAGACTAGAGGACGGTATTCGAGTTAATGCGCCAACATCAACTCAAGATGAATCCTACAAAGTCCTTTCTGGGGGTATCTAGTGGCAAGTTTCTGGGATTTGTCATTACCTCCAAAGGCATTCAAGTAGACCCTGATAAAGTCCAGGCCATTGTAGAAATGCGACCGCCCCGTAATCTGAAGGAACTCCGGGGATTTCAAGGTCGTCTGGCTTATATCCGGAGATTCATATCCAACCTCTCGGGGAGGTGTCAGCCCTTTTCTCATCTCATGAAGAAAGGTGTATCCTTCGTATGGGACGAGACCTGTCAGCAAGCGTTCGGAGATATCAAGCGCTACCTCACTAGTCCGCCAGTTCTGGTACCTCCCATCATGGGAAGATCGTTCTTGCTGTACGTTCGAGCTATGGATCACTCACTGGGAGCTCTTCTCGCACAGAAGAACGATATGGGTCATGAACAGGCTATCTACTACCTCAGTAGGATGATGGTCGGAGCCGAACACCGGTACAACCCAGTGGAGAAAGAATGCTTGGCTCTAATGTTTGCTATCCAGAAGACGCGACACTATCTCACGGGCCAGACGATTCATATCATCTCCAGGATCAACCCTCTTCGAGTACTGATGAGCAAGCCAAGTGCTCTTAATTCTCGACTTGCGACTTGGGCGATGCTGTTAACACCATATGACATGGTGTACGTCCCTCAGAAGTCCATCAAAGGCCAAGCATTGGCCGACTTCCTAGCTGCTCATCCGATCCCGGAGACCTCCAAGCTATACGAAGACATCCCTGATGAAGTTGCAGAATGTAATTCCGTAATGGAAAGTGAGGCATGGCAACTATTCTTCGATGGTGCCTCCAGAACTGGTCCCAGAGGAAACGTAGTTTCAGGGATAGGAATTGTCCTGGTTACCCCCGACAAACTCGTCATCTACCGAGCATACTCTCTTAGCGAGCCCTGTTCCAACAATGTGGCAGAGTACAACGCTCTGCTAATCGGCCTCCAAGTCGCTAAAGAGCTGGGGGTCGAGTCTCTGGAAGCTTTCGGTGGTTCTCTGCTTATCATCAATCAAGTCAGGGGAATATATGAAGTCCGAAATCCAGACCTCATCCCCTATCACCAAGTAGCGGTCGAGATAGCCATGACATTCAAAGGGTTCTTCCTAGAACATGTGCCCCGGTCTCAGAATCTGGAAGCTGATGCCCTAGCCAGTCTAGCAGCGGACTTGGCTACTCCTATAAGAAGGCAGAATTCGGTAATCCTTCTTAACAGAAATTTATTCTGTGTGAAAAATAATTTCCACATAGAATGCAGCTACGCTGTGAATGCCGATCCTCTGAGGAGAGACTGGAAAAGTCCCTTCATAGATTTCGTGGCATACATAATTTTGCCGAAGGACCCCAAAGAGGCAGTATCCGTCAAAAGATAATCATTACGCTTCTACTTTGATGCGTCCTCACAGTGCCTATATCGACGGACCTACGACGGACTACTACTGAGATGCCTCTTCGAGGACGAAGCACAGTAGATCATCCGTGAAGCTCACGACGGCGTATGCGGAGCGCATCAACCCGGTCCTAAGCTACAGGATAGTATTAGAAGAATGGGCTATTACTGGCCCACTATGATCGCAGACGCAATCAAATATGCAAGACGATACAGAGCCTGTCAGGTGCATGCAGACTTCATACATCAACCGTCTGAACATCTGCATCCTACGGTCGCATCCTGGCCTTTCGAAGCATGGGGTATGGATGTCATTGGTCCTATTCACCCGCCTTCTTCCTGAGGTCACCGGTTCATACTGGCCATCACGGATTTCTTCTCCAAATGGGCAGAGGCGATCCCTCTTGCTGAGGTGAAGGCGTCTAATGTGATCAGCTTCATCAAGCATCACGTTATTTATCGCTTCGGGGTACCCCGGAGGATAATTCACGACAATGGGCCTCAGTTCATCAGCCAAGCGTTTAATCGATTTTGCGATAAAAATCGGATACATAATATTGCTTCTACGGCATATTATCCAGCTACTAATGGTTTGGCGGAAGCTTTCAACAAAACCATTATCAAACTCTTGAAGAAGTTCGTCTCTTCAAACAAGAGAGATTGGAATGAGAAGCTGGGCGAATGCCTCTGGGCATACCGCATGACGGTATGAACACCGACAGGTTGTACCCCATTCTCACTGGTCTACGGGAGCGAAGCGGTTCTCCCCATTGAAATCCAGATCCCGTCACTCAGGATAGTCGTGACTAACGAGCTGACTCAAGAAAAGAATGACCTTTTAAGGCTTCAAGAGCTAGAAGGATTAGACGAGAAACGCCTCCAAGCTCAATAGCGCATCGCGCTCTACCAAGCACGCATTTCCAGAACTTTCAATCATAAAGTAAAGGAAAGAGTGTTCAAAGTCGGCGAGCTAGTTTTAGCCGTAAGAAGGCCGATGATTCTTACTCACAGGAGTAAAGGCAAATTCCAGCCCAAGTAGGAAGGCCCTTATGTGATCGAGACAACGTTCTCAAACGGCGCTTACAGGTTAGCCCAGCCTAATGGAGACCTGTTAATGGCTCCTATCAACGGCAAATTCCTGAAAAGGTACTATGCTTAATGTCCTCTGCTCAATTGGAATATAGCGAAAACCTCAATTCTGACAAAACTACTTCCAAAACGAAACTAGTTGGGTCATATTCTATCATGTCCATATAACCTCTGAATAGATATGTTCGACTAATTTGGAAATGCAATACCTATCATGTCCATATTACCTCTGATAGTGTCTTGTCTACAAACTTTAGTCAAAGCATATTCTATCATGTCCGTATGACCTGTGAATAGATATGTCCTACCAAAGCATATTCTATCATGTCCGTATGACCAATGAATAGATATGTCCTATCAAAGCATATTCTATCATGTCCGTATGACCTATGAATAGATATGTCCTACCAAAGCATATTCTATCATGTCCGTATGACCTCTGAATAGATATGTCCTGTTAAAGTTTACCGAGAGTATATCACGTCCATATTACCTCTGATATAACTTTCACCCAAACCTGTCATTTATATTCCGAAATGATGGGTCCACAAAGTCAGAAAAGATTCGCTTTATTTATTTCCAAAAAGAGCAGAATTACATTGGAAAGCAAAAAGAAGGAAGGGTACATCATTGTGGGGGAGCGGTCAGATCGTGAATCAGCTGCATCAGTGCAGCTATCCTCTCATTTCTGGAAACCAAGGCATCAGCACGAGCCCGCTCCAGCCGTGCCTCGTGGTTGCTCATAAAGGACAGTTCGGCCCTTGCCCGAAGAGAACCCGCACGGGCAGCTTCTGCACGCTCCAAATCCCGTCGCGCTGTGCTCAGTCGACCAGTCGCTACATCTAGACCTGCTAACGACTGAGAAGTCCACTCCTCTGCCTGAGCGAGCTTTTCTTTCAACTTGCGGGCCCTCGCTACATTCCCTTCATGCTCGGATTGGCACTTCATCTGAAGGGCAAGAGCCTCCTCCACGACAGCTTTTCTTTTATCCATCTCCAGCTGATGTGTTTTGATGGATTTATCTAGGCTCTCCAGCTGTTTAGTAAACCGCGCTGTCATGAAGTCGTATCTGGTCTGGACCTCAGCTTCGATGCTGCCCCAAGTCAGCTGCGAGTATTCGTTAATAGGTTGCTCCAAACCATTAACCATCGCCTCCAGGGCATCAGCTACCCCAGAGTTGCCGAATTCCCTGACCGCCCTGATCGAAAACTGAGAAGCCTTCTTCAGACGCTCGAAGTCTAGATTCTTCGCCAACACCATTGATATCAGCGTTTTCAAGATGGCGTAGAAGATGCTGGTATATTGCTCGGTCAGCGCAGCCAGATCCGATTGGATGCCAGGATTGGCCGCAATATTGGCAAGTCCCCCTCCAAGAATGATTGCAGACAAGGTGGCCACGGCCGTCGCCTCAACAGGTGGTGCGACCAAAGAAGATACGACAACGACAGTCGAAGTCATCGACATACTCGCAGGAGGCAATGTCACGATGACAGGCTCATCCTCCCCTCGAGATGTCGAAACTACTCCGGGCGAGCCGGCACCCGAAGATATTTCCTCCTCGAAGTCGGCCGCCTCTATATCACCGCCAGGAGCCGAAGCAGAGCCAAGAGGCACCTCAATGCTGTCCTCCCCAAAGACATCTGCCCCTAAAAAAAAGACGAGAAAGTTAATATCGACACGATGTTTAATTCCTCCAAAAAGAAGAGCGTAAAGACAATATTTACCCACGGCCGACGGCATATATGTCGCATCTGCGGCCTGTACAGCTAAATCACCTCTTAATGATGCTAGGCAAGCTGTCATACCTGGAGAAAGGGGTCTGCTAACTGACACCGGCAAGCGGTCTTCCAAGTCCTCCTCAAATTTCAACCGAGGCTCATCGGCTGGAATCTTGCCAGGTGCGCTCGCAGGAACGAAAGGGGTCTCTTCCGACGCTGATCCAGATAAGGGTATACGAAATCTTGTACTCAGCCCCGGAGGTGACTTCGTTCCACTACCGGAGGCAGGGGCAGCAACGGCAGCCCCAAGCGGAAGTTCTCCGGCACCGCCAGCCGAAACTGAGGGTCCCTCTCTAAAAGGTGAGGAACTTCCAATCAAAGAGACATCCCCAACAGGGGAGACAGCAGGTTCCTCTCTAAGAGCCTCAATACCAGGAATTCGGAGAGGACGATTAACCGTCTTCTTCTTCCTCTTGCGAGGGAAAGTCTGCTTCGGAGCAGGAGCCCTTCGCTTCCCGGAGATTACCAAAGCATCTACAGGCGGAGGTACCTCACACCTCGGCACAGACACAAGAGGCTCATCCGGAGTAACGGACCCCTCACCCTCGTCAGAAGAAATCGAGGGGACTTTGACTCTTCCCCCAGGCTTGGGAGAGGGCACCCTAAAACTTCCACGCATGTCAAAATCACGATGAAAGGTGTTGATCGCCACATAGAACTGGGCATACGAGTGGAGCATGCGCAGCTCCGTGGAGAGTGTGATGACCGGCACGGTAAAGATTGCTCCAGTGCAACCCATGATAAAATATCGCCATCCTCTGGCTCCATCAATGAGTCCGCCCCTGGACCTGAAGCTGGTGACGGCATTGCCCACGTGCAACTGATCGTACCCAAATTGCCTGGCAAACCAACTGGTCAAGTAGGGCTCGAAGAAGCAATGATCTTCGCTTCTGTACAGCAAATGGGAGGGTCTGATGTAGACCAGCCAATTAAAAGCTTCCGGAGAAAGATTGGTCCTCTCTCCACCTGAATCCTCAAGCCTAGTCCCCGATTGATTGTGATGTACCGAGGGGAAGATGCAGAGGAGCTTCCAGCCGTGACTGAGGTTCAGCACCAACCGACAGTCTAAAACTGTGTTCATGTTCCAGGGAGAGTCCTTGTAGTTCAGCAAGAAACTACCCCCCCGAGCTACTACCAGAGCCGGGAGACATCACCCGGGGGTTGTGGAGAATTAACCATCCCATCAAATACAGATATGGTAATTCTACCCTGGGAAAATCATGCCGAGTTTCATCGGCAAGCAGCCCATCGGTCATGGCTCTCAGGCCAGCCTGTATACGGCACACCATGGCAGGGAGCAAGCCCAGTCTTGCCCCGAACACCAGACGTACTGCAGGCCACAGGGTATTCTGGTGAATGCGGTCCGCGGAAGCAATGCCAGGCACTACTACTTGACGCAGCCATATGGAGAGGAAACCAGCCAGCCGGACTTCCTTAGACAAAGGCCTGCGACAACGCCTCAAGTAACTGTAGGCCTTAGTGCCTTCAGGATACTTTCCTACCCCGTCATCGAAAATCTGATCTGGAGCCTTAGCATTTTCCATAAGATCCTTGACGACCTGGGCACTAAGCACGCCCAAACAGTTCACGGGCTCATCCTTGCCCCCCGAGACTTTCTCCGGCTTGGCGGCCCTAGCCCGGTGGAAGAAGAGGTAGGACATCCACTTAGTAGTGTGAGCCAAATCAGAGGGCTCATTATAAAAAGCGGTGCACGCGAAGTAGTGGCACATCAGCTCCTGATACACTTCCACCACCCGAGGGTCCGAGTCCCCCAACTCCCTGTTGGTGGGAACATACTCTTCATATGGGGTATCCCCCATCGGCAGTCTCGAGATCACTGCCATCTCATGGAGGGCCAATCCCAACTCCCCCAGTGGAGTGGCGAAAGTCCCGGTGAGCGAAATGTATCGTTCCATCAGTGCCAGAAATAGGTTAGGGTTGGGAGGCAACCCAACATTGGTCGCACTCACAGCAGCATACAGTCCAATGTCCTCCAGCTCTCTCTGAAAATGCTTCAAGGCCCAGTCAACTAGGCAGGCCCATCGGAGGTTTGTTGGGGTGATCCACCCATTGCACCGAGGATTCACCTTGGGTTATACCCCCCCCTCGCCCCATGAAATCATTACAGAAAGTCGACAATTGGACCGGCTGGATCACTAAACTCTCTTCACTCGGGATACTGCCCGGGTACAGTCCCCTGAACGCCGTCACAAGGCCGGAAGGGCGGCTGACAAACGACCCCTGGTCAGCTCCTTTCAGATGAAAGATCTTCCCCGGCTTGCCGTGAAGATCGGGAGTCAGCGTCCATGACATCCTCCTGGGGTGTGTAGCATGGAAGAAAGCCGAGATAGGATAATCTCTCGGCATCGTCGGCAGATACAAAACCAAACTCCCGGCAGGGAAAACCCAGGGTTCTCTCTTGGGCTTCGTCTGGGACTGTTTGTCAATCATGTCCCCAAAGAGAAAAGCCGGCTTTATGTACTGGTCCCCATCTATGTACGTCAGGGACTCTCTGTTAATCATGTTCAGCAGCGTCCGCTCGCCCTGAGCCGATATCAAAATCCCCCTTCCTTCAGGATACTGGGTTCCGGAGATAGAAAATGTCACGTGGGACAGATCCTCCAGATAGTTTGAGTGCAGCATCCCGACAGCGGAACCCATCACCTCCGCCAGTGGGGACTCATGCAAGTTAACTGCAAAAGTGCAAGAAAAACACGTCATTACAAATCTTGCAATATAAAAAAACCAAGAAACGACAGTAAGTGCTTTACGCCAAGACTGTACAAATTTGGTCATTTTACGCCGAAAGTTTCATCCAGAAGCGTAATTGGCGGTATACAGTCCGTGATTTACGCCAGACTGCCAAAATTCTAGTCATTACGCCGGAGGTTCCATCCACAAAGCGTAAAGCCAAAATTTTGTAGTATACACCAAGTTTTCGGCGGTCAGAGCTTTTACGCTCAAAACAGCGAAAATATGGAGCTTTTACGGTGGCACATTAGAAATGTGGACGTAAAAGATGAAAACGTCTCCATGCATCATCTTCCTCAAAGAGGCTATCAGCACAGAAGATGACCTAGCGCGGTCACGTTCAACGTGTGCGAAGGATTTTTCGTCGTTCTTTGTCATCCCAAAGGCTCTACCTCTAAGGCCGGGAGCGCTGTTCGTCGGCGGGATACTTCGCTCAGAATGAAGTTCACCTTACCCGACCGAAGACTCTATCGCTGGGACAGAAGAACGAGAAGAAGAACCTATACTCTTTCCTTTAGTGGAGGGGATTTGTTTCGACGCCATTTCTGAAGACTTGGAGTGCTCGGAGGAAGAACGAAGAAAAAAACTGGAACAGTCGAAGGCTCTCTTTCGCAGAAGACGGATGAAAAGTTTTTCTCTCAAAACCTTGGGATATATATAGAGTTTGGATCGACTCCTCGAATCCTCGGACGGACTCCTAGAAACCCTAACCAAATCTCGCAATTAATATTTGGTTATGATTGGGTACTACGTCAGTCCACTACTCTCGAAAGGCGGACAGTCAGCAAATTCGAAAAGTTTTTCGTGCAAAGCAGATTCGTGGTTCTACGTCAAAGAGCTTTCTATGCTCGACAGCTACAGATCTACGATTTTACGCTCGCAAGCTATAAGTCTATGATTTTACGCCCGGATGCCTTTGTGCTCGGTATTTTTTACGCTCGAGAGGCTACAAACCTACGACTTCACGCTCAGCAGATACAAATCTATGGTCTCACGCTCGGTGGCATTTAGTTTACACTCGGAGGCGACAGATCCACAAACCTTACGCTCGGAAGATTTCTTTTTCACAGGCTACAAATCTACAGTTCTACGCTAAGGAGCTTTCTACGCTCGACAGCTACAAATCTACGGTTTTACGCTTGCAAGCTATAAGTCTATGGTTTACGCCCGGATGCCTTTGTGCTCGGTAGCTTTTACGCTCGAGAGGCTACAAACCTACGACTTCACACTCAGAAGCTACAAATCTACGATTTCACGCTCGCTGGCTTTCTATGCTCAATAGGCTACAAACTCAGGATTTTTAGCTCATCTACACTACGGATCTCTGACTTTCCGCATATCCGAACAGTTCTCAAGGCGGTCGATTATAGGAGTTCACACAGAAGATACTCCTTCTTGACCTCAAAATATCCCAAGTACCCGAAGCATACAAGAGTTCAGCATTTGAAAAATTACCCTTCTTCGTGGGTCGATTGGAAGTTCATCCAGACTCCAGTCTGAATATTTCATCTACAGTTCAAGATGGAAACTCAGTTTGACAGCCACTTCTCAACACAGTTCCAAGGGATTTCCGAGAAAGTTATTCTTGAAGATGATGTCTGAACAAGAATTCTGTTTATCAGAAGCCACGCTTCAGAGTTCTACGCGGTTCCTCGTTCCCAACAGCAGAACGGTTCAAAGACTCGACTTAAATGCTAAAGTAGCTTTCTGCGCATCCCTAACTATGCATAAAAGACAGGGCAGGACCTAATACTCTCTCTATGGGAGTCGGCGTAAAGAATCAGACGTGTCGAAGCTACATATATTCAGACTTCACAGCAACATATGGCAAACGATCATATGAGGAGAAGAAAGACGACTTTATTAAAGATTAAAATCACAATTACATATGAGGGAAATCCTGTCTATAAGGGATTTTTCTTCATTTTCGTGATTACATATGAGGGAAATCACATCTACAAAGGATTTCCTCATCGTCGTCTGAAGATCGCCCAGAAACTGTTCTGACAGGTTCTCGCCTGGGCATCAATTCTTTATCCATCTTCTCCAGCAGTCAGTCAGTTCCCGCAAACTGACTGACATAGCAATGATCAACGGCGGGAGGACGGCTGTTACAGCTTGTCTTCTCTCTCATCCCCGAGAGTGTAATGGGAGAAGGCACCACTTGCAAGCAGTATGGTCTAATGGGATCCTTCCTCCCTCCTGGATGAACCGCCATACAAAGTTGCCGATTATCCCGAGCAAGGGAGGCTATGATATCCTTCCATGATCCATCGTTGCAGATGACGCTTGCTCGAAGAAGCCATCTTTTTCGGCTCCTTACATGCTGGAAGAACATGGTCTTCTTCTTCCTCAGGTCGACCCGACGAACTCCGGCGATCATCTCTGCGTGGTGAAGGAAATATGGGAAGAACAGGTTAACTCCGCATCCTTTTTATAGGCAAAAGAGATCACACCGATCCCCAATAACTCCTCCATAAAGTCAGCCTTGAAAGAACGTGTCAGACTTGACCGTTTCAGGCTCCATTCAGAAAACATTTGGAGTTACGAGGAACGGTTCATGCATCTTTCAAAGCGTTTCAAATTACGAGGAATTTGAAAGCTTTGAAGGGGGTCTTGTAGAAGCATGAAAAATACGCTGGACATCTCTACGCAGCACGGTGATGCAGGGCAGCGTAAACAAAGGACCGCAGAGCCATCAAGCGTGCAACGGAGCTTTTCCCGCTGAGCACAACGTGAAATATATAAGCTCAAAGGACCACCCGCGTAAGTGCAGTATGTCCAGGCCGCTTCAGCGTAAGACAGGGTGCTTCATCGCCTATATGGCGTAAAACATATCCGCTTTCAATACAGCATTAAAGCGTACGAGGAACACTTCGTGTTCTCCGAAGTGAACCTGTCATGTCCTGCAAATGAACCTGACGTCTGGACTTCTGACAAAGGGATACTGCTCGACTACCCAGACGACGGCTATAATGATGGTGCAACACTGCAACCCAGGCTGTCGTTTACTGCCTTTCCCTTTATGTAAACCGCTTTTTCGCATACAGAAGACTACGCCGCCTAGTTTTACACAGGCGGATGTGAGCTGTTTACTCTCCGCGGAAGACAAACCACCTGCCACGTCGAAAGCTGCACTTCTTACAGGGCTCGAGGTATGCCTCTGCAATTAATGCACAGAGCGGTGACAGTTTCTCGAGGCACATCTCTGCGTTCGATGCACAGAAGGGCTGCAGACCTTCAAAACACGCCTCTGCATTTAATGCGCAGAATGATGGCGGATCTCTGCATTTAATGCAAGGGATTTGATTAAATGTCACCGAACCGTCGTTTAGTGACATCCCCTTCGCGCAAACTACTCGTATGCATGCAAGGAAATACGCTGCCTAGTTCTACACAGGCAGACGTGAGCTTCTTACGCTCCGCGGAGGACAAACAGCCTGCCACGTCAGCAGCTACTCTGCGCACAGGATTCGAGACGCGTATCTACATTTAATGCGTAGAATGATGGCAAATCTTAAAGACAAGCATCTATATTTAATGCACAGGATGGCGGCAGATCTCTGCATTTAATGCAAGGGATTTGATTATATCTTCTACGTCTACTCAGCTAAGACGTCCACATCAGCGCTCTGGCACCTTACGCAGCGGTTTCTACGCCCATTCAGCTTCTGTGCTCACTCGGCTCCTACACCTACTCGGCTCCTACGCCCATTCGGCCTCTATGACCATTCGGCCTCTATGACCACTCGGCTTCTACGCCCACTCGGCTTCTACGCCTACTCGGCTTCTATGCCTACTTGGCTTCTATGCCATGGTGACAGACATTGGCTTCTACGCCAACCTCTTCTACACGAGGGATACCTACTTGCGTGGCTTTTACGCCATGATCTTCGTAGCAGTTATACGTGTTTTGTCCCTTAGTTGGACCCGCGTCACACGCTCATTCAAAAGATCATCTATACGCAGGCATTGGTTACTTTAACCGTTGTATAAAAGGGTGCTGTACTGTCCACTCCTCGGTTTTTACATCGACTGAGTGGTCACTGTCACTAAAACTCTATAAATAGAGACCTCTATCAACAGAGGAACAGGTCGAAAAATTGATCAAAGGAGGAAAAATTGATCAAAGGTCAAACTTTTAAAAGGAAGATCGAACAAGGGAGAGGTCGAAGAGTCTTGGAGAGAGAGGAATCCGGAGCTCAGGCAAAGAGTAGAGATCGACGACTTTGGCATCGTGCATCCACCCTCTTTTTGCAACCTTCGAAGCTGCTTCCCGTCTTCTACGGCACTTCTTCATCATCGTGTGGTCCAAGGGCTAAAGTGATCGACTGCAGATCAGACACCTATAGCAATATTTACCCAGATTAAATAAATTATACTCCCACATCCTAGTATAGGATTAAATTGTACAAGTTTGTTTGTAAACCAAAGAAAATGGGTTTCGTATAAACCCTCGTCTTGAATACATTTCATTCTTTCGTTTTCTACCACAAACAAGCAATGGTAAAATCATCCTCCAATCCTGCTCTCACCTGAGCTCTGATGCTCCTCAGAAATACATCCTCATACTGTGCTGCCTTAATCTTGTCCATCAAATCTGAATGTATCTGTAATCCCCATATATGTATAGCACAACCAGGAACTATCACCTCAATGCCCAAGCTCTCCAAGACCTCCAGTAAATATCGATCCTGCGTCAAGAACGTAGCTACCGGATACCTACTAAAAGCATCGGCAACTATATTAGCTTTTCCAGGATAATATTATAAAGATATATCAAAATCCTTTATCAGTTCCAACTACCGATGTTGTCTCATATTCAACTCCTTCTGCGTGAAAAGGTACTTCAAGCTTTTTTGGTCTGTGAAGATCTCCATACGCTCTCCGTACAAATAATGTTTCCACGACTTCAGGACGAAGATGGCTGCTGCCAACTCCAAATCATGGGTATGATAGTTCTTTTCATGAGGACACAATTCTTTGGATGCATAGGTAATCACTTTCCTATTCTGCTGAAGAAAATAACCCAAACATTTTCCGATACATCACTATAAATAGTGAAACCTCCAGACCCTGATGGCAACGTCAAAATAGGAGCAGACGTTAACCTCTTCTTTAATTCCTCAAAAGCAACCTGGCAATCCTTCGTCCAAACAGACTCTACATCCTTTCGGGTGAGTATGGTCATCGGCTCAGTAATCCTCAAAAAATCTTGCACAAACTTCCCGTAGTAGCCTGCCAATCCCAAGAAACTCCTGATCTCTACTACCGAACTCAGGGTCTTCCAAGATTCCACTACTGCGATCTTCTTCGGATCCACTGAAATACCATCACCACTCATAATATGCCCCAAGAACTCTACCTTGTCCAGGAAGAACTCATAGTTGGACAACTTCCCATATAGCTTCTCCTTCCTCAGCATATCCAACACAATCCTCAAATGCTCCTCATGCTCCTCATGCTCCTCCGGTGTCTTCGAGTATATGAGTATGTCGTCGATGAACACCACCATGAACTTGTCAAGGTACTGGTGGAACACCTTGTTCATCAAGTTCATAAATATTGTCGGTACATTAGTCAACCCAAACGGCATCACCATAAACTCGTACTAACCATACCGAGTTCTAAAAGCAGTCTTTGGAATGTCCTCCGGCTTCACCTTAACCTGATGGTAGCCTGATCTCAAATCTATATTAGAAAATACCTTGGCAACACTCAACTGATCGAACAGATCATCAATCCATGGCAAAGGGTACTTATTCTTGATAGTGAGATTATTCAATGCCCTTTAATAAATGCACATGCACACCGATCCATCCTTCTTTGGTAAAAATAATACCGGGGCTCCCGACGGTGAAGAACTCGATCTGATAAACCCCTTATCCTGTAATTTGTCCACCTGCTTCTTCAGCTCGACCAGATAGCTGTTGTTTACTCTATAGACTTGTTACAAAATTGGTTCTGCACCTGGCACCAACTCTATAGACAATTCAACATCTCGATCTGGCGACAATCGTGGCAATTCCTCAGGAAACATAACCAAGAACTCTGCTATAAATGGATGCAAAAACTCCTTATCTTCCACCATAGCTCCATAAATAATACCTTCTCTCTGCTCCGCAGCTCCTCTAGCAAACTTGAACTCTGGCTCTCCTGTCGGACCAAACAAAATTCTACCTCCTCTACAATCTATGCTAGCACGGTGCCTACTCAACCAATTCAGCCCGAATACAATGTCGTAGCTCAGAAGTGGCATTACAAGTAAACACACACTCAACTTCCGGCCTCCTAGAGTAACTCTCCGATCCTTGCAAATATCATTAACCAGGATAATGTCTCCCTCGATCATGATCTTGCAAGTCCTAAGCAAAGACTCAGCTACCAAACCATGCTTCAGAGCAAAAGAAATAGATATAAAACTATGGAAAGCACCACTATCAAACAAAGCTAAAGCTGGAATGGAATCAAGAAGAGTAGAAGATGCGATAACATCTCCTCCTCAATAGTCATAGCAAACGCTCGCCCCTGACATGCACCTTTCTGCTGCTGATGCTATATATAACATTGCTGTTGTGTCGGAAGTAGTCCCGTCGGCTGTAATGCAGGTGATCTCGTCTGTGCCCTTGGAGCTGAAGCTGCTCCCTGAACTGCACGACGATGATACTCTCTTGACTGATGTCCATCAGTACCACAATACAAACAAACTCCTAGTCTCTTCCTACAAACTTTCCAGATATGGTCGGGCTTCTTGCAGTAGTAGCAAAAAGCTTGCTGTAACTGTCTCTGTTGTTGTGGTGCCTGGTGAAAAGGTACCCTAGCTGGAGTCTGGTGCTACTGTGGCTGCTGGAAAGGTCTGGACAAGAAATGAGGATGTTTGGCAGATACAGTACTGTTGTTGGCCCACAGAAAAGAATTACGGTCTCTCTGGGGCTTCAAACCCAACTCCCGCTCAACCTTGTATGCTTCCGCAAGTATCTCTGAGTATGTCTCATAAAAAGACGGAATGAGGATCTTCACTTCCCATTTTAGACCCTCACGAAAACGAATAGCCGAACCTCCGGCTCTCTCACCAAATACTCTGCAAATCAGCTTAATCTACCAAACTCCGCAGCGTACTCCTCCACAGATATGCTCCCCTGAATGAGACTCTCAAAATTCCTTCCCAAGTCTAGCGTGTCTGCCCGAGCAAAAAACTTCTTCTTGAAGAGGTCCTTGAATACCTCCCAAGACTGTCCTACGTCAACCAGAATCGGCCCATTCCTGAACCAAGTGCGAGCGACGTCGAACAGTTGAAGTCCTACCACCTCAACCTTCAGATCCTCAGAAAGATGGGACACCCTCATAAGATGCTCAATGTCCTCGAGCCAATCATCAGTATAGACGATGCCCTCCGTCCCCTTGAAGACCCTAGGCTCCAGCTTCTTGAAGCCCTGAATGTTGCCTGGCCAAAGCTGAGCAACCTGAGGAGCAACTTGTTACTGGACTGGAACTCCTCTCTAGACTACGGCACGAGAAAGCTGATGAGCACTCTCGATGCCCTGCCATAAAACGTCGGGCTGCCTGTGATGTGCCTCAGACTGAGCCCTCTGTGCCTCGAGCATCTTACGAAATAGTATAAATATCTGTGTCGCCTCTGCTGGCACAGGAAGTGAAGGTAAAAGCCCATCAGATACAGCTGGCAGAGTCCTCTGAGTAGGTGGTGGACCTCTGAAAGTAGCTGACACTCCAATCACCGTAGAAGTGACTGGTGTAGGCCCTCGGGATATCGCAGATCTCTCAGAAGCTGCTCACCCCTGCTGCGATCTAGTCTTAGGCGGCATCTTGAGACAAAGCGAAAGAAAGAATCAATATGGCACATGATATAAGACACTCAAGGAAAGGACAGTTTAAGAGATCAAGTATCAATATCAAGGAAGAATAGTTGAATCAAAAGAATTTTTCTAGATGTGATTAAGTATTCTCAGCCTATAGCCTACATCATATATCCTATCGCAGGCTCGCAGTAGTACAACTAAATCGTTGCACTACCACCTCATCACATAACTTGTTAAGCTTGCCTGCATGGGTCACCACTAAAAAACGTATCACGACCCGCACCCGAGGGTAAGGATGCAAGTCGGGAACAACACCCAGCCTACGCCACAGAAACGGTGGTAGAACGTTGTCTAGATAATCTATCTATCTATCTATCTATATAATGAACCACCAATAATAACAATATACTCAATCACAGATCTAAGATGAAAATGAGCACGAATTAGATAAAAGAATAGAATAGTCACATACAACCCATGAGTCTAAAATAATACATCAATGAGTCTGAAAGAATACTATCAAAATACGCTGGAGACAAATCCAGTACAAAAGAATACTAAGAAGCTACTAAACTCGGGTCATCTGTCTCAGTTGGGATAAGTCCCTCCTGAGCTAAGGTCTCTGACTCTAAGCCCACAATATCCTGGGGTCCATAATGTGTAGGGTACCACTCCTCAGTGTCATCTGGAAAAAATATATCCAGTCAGAAAAGGAGCAGAGTACATCTCTAACAGCAGCTCTAATCAATGATAAAAACTATATAACAGTAAATAGATATGAATATACAAGATGCACAATAGATACGAGATATATACAATAAGGAAATACTGGAATGAATACAATAATTAACAATATATCAATGAACAAGAATACTAATGACTAAGTGTGTGAGTACTAGTTTTAACATGTGATTGGCTTAGGAACATGATACAATATATATGGCCTGGTTAATCATACGTGCGGTATATGATTAATACTATTTAATGAATAATACTTGATACAATGAGGGTATGATCACATATCTACACTAAAGTACTCCATACCCTAGACAGGTATAATAGATCCAACCACGGTACGATATGGCACAAGATTTCCCAAGAAGATAGCGACTCTTTCCGAGAATCAGTGTCTGTACATGTACAAGATAATTGTTTGATAATAAACGAAAGAAAGAAGACGAGGTTTATATGAAACCCGCTCTTAGGTTTACAAACAAGAAGTACAATTAATCCTATACGAGGATGTCGAGTACAATTTTTTTTAATTTGGGTAAATATTGCTATAGGAGTCTGATCTGCGGTCGATCACTTTGTCCCTTGGACCACACGATGATGAAGAAGTGCCATGGAAGACGGAAAGCAGCTTCGAAGGTTGCAAAAGAGGTTGGATGCTCGATGCCAAAGTCGTCGATCGCTACTCTTTGCCTGAGCTATGGATTCTTCTCTCTCAAAGACTCTTCGACTCGCGACCTCCCTTTTTTTTTGACCTTCAAGTCTTCGACCTTTTTCTTCTTTGATCGTTTTTTCGACCTCGACCTCTGTCAATAGAGGTCTCTATTTATAGAGTTTTGGTGACAGTGACCACCTAGTCGGCGTAGAAGCCGAGCAGTGGAAAGTATGGCACATTTTTACGCGATGGTTACAATAACCGTTGCCCGCATATAAATGATCTCCTGAATGAGCGTGTGACGCATGTCCCATTAAGAGACAATACGTATAACTGCTGCGAAGATCACGGCATAGAAGCCACGTGGGTAGTTATCCTTCACGTAAAGAAGGTTGGCGTAGAAGCCAATAACTGTCACTATGGCGTAGAAGCCAAAGACTTATCAAACCGGCATAGAATCTGAGTAGGCGTAGAAGCCGAGTGGACGTAGAAGCCGAGTTCGCGTATTCCAAGGAGATAGCGTTCAGCGTGCTCCCATAGCTGAGAATAGCCTGATGACGTAACGTGCCAAAGTGATGATGTGGACGTCTTGGCCGAGATTATGGCTTTTGGAGATATAATCAAATCTCTTGCATTAAATACAGAGAGCCATCATCATCCTGCGCATTAAATGTAGAGGCGTGTCTCGAAGATCTGCCACCATTCTGCGCATTAAATGCAGAGACGTGCCTCGAGCCCTGTACGAAGAGCAGCTTTTGACGTGGCAGCCTGTTTGTCTTCTGTGGAGCGTAAACAGCTCACATCTGCCTGTGTAAAACTAAGCAGCATAGTCCTTTGTATGCGTAACAGCAGTTTACGCCAAGGAGATGTCACTAAATGACAGCTCGGTGGCATTAATCAAATCTCTCGCATTAAATGCAGAGATCTGCCCCCATCCCGCGTATTAAATGCAGAGATGTGCCTCGAGCCCTGTCCCATTCTGCGCATTAAATGCAGAGACGTGCCTCGAGCCCTGTACAAAGAGCAGCTTTTGACGTGGCAGCCTGTTTGTCTTCTGTGGAGCGTAAACAGCTCACATCTGCCTGTGTAAAACTAGGCAGCATATTCCTTTGTATGCGTAAAAGCAGTTTATGCCAAGGAAATGGCACTAAACGACAATCTGGGTCGCTGTGCCGCGCCATCATCATAGCCGTCGTCTGGGTAGTCGTGCAGTACTCTTTGTCAGGAGTCAGACGTCAGGTTCACTGCATGATTTGACAGGTTCATTTCGAGGAATACGAAGCGTTCCTCGTACACTTCAATGCTGCATTAAAAGCGGATGAGTTTTACGCCATAAAGGCGATATAGCACCCTTTTTACGCTGAAGCAGCCTGGACATACTGCATTACGCGGATAGTCTTTGAGCTTGTATTTCACGCTGTGCTTAGCGGGAAAGCTCTGTTGTACGCCAATGGCTTCTGAAGTCATATCTTACGCTGCCTAGCACCAAAATGCTGCGTATAACTCTTCAGCATATTTTTTATGCTTCTACAAGAATCAATGAAACAATGCTTGCACAAGAAATACCATATATCAAGTAATAAGATCTTATGACGAGATCCGAATATACCAATCCGTGTAACCATCGTATCAAGAGAACATGGATATCTATACTAGATACAATGAACATAGAGGATATCGTAAATGAGAAACTATTAGAGAATGTACTCGCCTAAAGTCCAAAGAATAGTCTCACGAATGTCTGATATGGTGTCTCGAAGACCTAGATATGGAATATAACATCAATACAAGGTTCCGGAAAGAAAATAAGTTAAACTAGTCAACTTCTAGGTCAACAAGTCAATTCTAAGTCAAAAGTCAAACTAGGTCTACTCTAAGTCAACTATGGTCAACTATAGTCAAACTATGGTCATATATGGTCAACTACCTATTTCTAGGTGGCATAAGTCTAATACAAAAATATTGGATTCAAATACTAAAGTCTAGGTCACAAAAACTATATCTTAGGATACTAGGATACCGTATCTCTGGATACGTAAATTAATAGGTAAATCATCACATATATATATCAAACAATATTAATTATATCTAATCCTAATTACAAACATTAAATAGATGCCTTGGTTTTGAACCAACTTGGTATCACAACGCTAAACCGTAAAATTGATACCCAAACCCAATACCTTAGGTATCCTAAAACACCTTGATACTTACCTAGGTATCTCAAGGTAATATCCAATACCTTGCTTATACTAACTACCCGTAATTATACATACTAACAACTAAATATTATACGTATAGTATACTAAAATACAATTAGGACTTAGGAATATATTTACATATATATTAATTACCATATATATACATATATATCTATATATATAAATATCTAATATTAATAAAAACTGCCAAACTATCATTAAAAGCCGCTGTCCACTATCGCTGATACTATCGATATCGTTGATACTCTACTGTTTCCATGACAGTTTCTGTTGCTGTCGCTAAACTGTTGTCGCTGCTGTTGTTTGCTATTGCTGCTGCTGTTGCTATTTGGCGACGCTGCTGCTGTCGCTATTGCGGCTGCTGCTATTTGTTATTGCTGCTACTTTGGCAATGCTGCTGCTGTCGCTATTGCGGCTGCTGCTGCTATTTTTGCTGTTGCTGCTGCTTTGGCGACGCTGCTGCTGTCGCTGTTGCTCTCTGCTCTCCCTCCATCTCTAATATATATATATATCCAATATATATATATATATAATATATATAACTCATAATATAAATAGATACTAATATACATATAACTATAATATATATAACTATAACAATATAAATACATGCATACACCTCTACAACATATATATGTACATAATAACTACATAGTAATATACACATACATAGTAACATATTTATAACAACACACATACGTATACGTACTTATAATCATACATAATATATAACATACATTATATAAATATAAATATAACAACATATAAATATCTATTTAACATATACATATCTATACATACTACAATATATAAATATACTTACATATAGAAGAATAACTACATAACAAATATACACATATAGTATATACATAGATACATAGATCTAAGACACAATATTACATAAATATATATACACAAAAAAAAATATATATATATATATACATATATATAATTATACCTCTCCATAAATAAGAACACAAGAGAAATAGATCTATAATTAAATTACACAAACACATGGAACGTATCGCCCCATATCCTACTAGATCTAGGATTCGCATGAGACACGAGTCCACCACACATCCAAACGTACGCCGAAGGACACGTGCAAGTCATAAATATCATTTATGAACAATACGAAGAGTCAAACACAAATCTACGTGTCCGTATCAAAATGTGACATGCTCAAAGTCCCGTGTCGGAGAAAAAAACCCCAAATCAATACGTATCACCGAATTGTTCGGATACGACCTACACGTAGCCAATTGTGGATACGACACTAGCCCCAAACACACAAGCATATACCAAATTAATCTATAGGACCAATTGACACACACAACAATTGTCAATCTCGGAATTCCCCCAAAATTGATACAAAAAGTATCATAACTTTCTCAATAGGCCTCCTATGAACACAAAACCAAATCCTATGGGTAGCCTATGCATATGGATTGATTTCTCCTGGTTAAATCTCAGATTTAGAACCTAAATTAAGGGAAAAAATTGAATTGTACCTATTGGGAGATGGATTCCCAATATAACCTCCAAATATGATAAAATTGGCCTCCAACTTGTAGATCATTGCTCCTCTTTGTAGATCTTTGCTTTCTCCTTCTAGATTCTTGATCCACTAGACCCCAATGGTGATTTGGGAAGGAATTATGATAAAATTTGGTAGGGAAATAAAGTAGGAATGAAGAAATTTGGTTGAGGAAAATTCTAGATCTAGTTTGCAAATGAAAAGAGGAGAAAGAAACAAATTCCCCCCTCTATTATAGCCAGCCCTCCCCCCCTCTTACCCCTTCCCCAAGTCACTATGAATTGTCCAATATACCCCTTGGGGCCTCTCATGAAGAAATAATTAAGGAGGAAAGCTTCTAGTCTAATGGTTTAATTAATTTAATCATCCTCCTAACCAATGGGCTTTCTAAATGGGCTAAAATCTAACAATTAATACATGTTGGTCCATGAGTCTAAACTAAACTAGTTAGGTCCACTAACGCAAGTCCAAAATAAATAACTAACATCTAACAACAATTAAATAATACAACAAATAATTATTTATCATGCACAATATTTAATTAAATATAAAATTATTAAAATATCCTTTCTTAAAAATATGGTAGTGACAACCCCCATGCGGCGGAGTTGTTGTGTGGCAAAGCTCTCCTAAAACTCCATGCGGTAGAATATTTCCATTGTCAACAACCATGATCTTCAAGCAATCGGTGCATGCCACGTACCATGCTAACTGGGTATTACAGATGAAGGCTGCCAACAACCCCTTGATCTCGGTAATAACCAAATCTAACTATTGCCACATGGCAGTCATAGCACAGCATGTGCCCACAAGTTATAACAGTATCATGCTGAGTAGGTCATGCGATAGCGCAAAACCCGTGCACATGGTATCATAACCCTATTTTTCTAAATATTTATATAGCTGTATTTTTGTATTTGGAGGATTTACAATTCTGAGTATTTTTGAAATTTTTATTTAAATTATTGGATCTTAATTTGACTTTGATTGTTGATAACTAATTTCTTATTGTTCATGATTTTTGATTATTTTATTGTTACCATTATCAATTCAATTATTATTGCTAGTATTTTTATTATTTTTCTTGATTTTATTTGTATTGTTATTGTTATTGTTATTGTTATTATTATTATTTATTCTTGTCAAGAAAATACAATCACCCAACCCTTAACCAAAACCCCCAACCTAAACCCTAATTCTCTCACTCAGCTGCCCCCTCCCCCTGCTTTCTCTCTTTGTTCTCTCTCCCCTATCAAGCTAGAGCCCCCCCATGGTGCAGACCCTCCCGTCCCCTATTAGTCTCTCGGCCTCTCTCTCTCTCTCTTACAGGTTTCTCTCTCGCTCATTCCTCTCTCTCAATCCCTCCCTCTCTCCTCTCTCTCTATCTCTCTCTCTCTATCTATCTCTCGCCTCTCTCTCTCTCTCTCTCTCTCTCTCTCTCTCTCTCTATCCAGCCCTCTCTCTCTCTCACTCGGCCTTACTCTCCCTCTCGAACCTCCCCCTCTCTCATGATCTTCTCTCTCCCACTCTCTTTCTCTCCCTCTTTCTCCCTCTCTCCAACTCGGATCCGACCGCCACCACCATTTTCGACCAACTCCACCACTGTGACCACCATTGTCGCCATTTCCACCACCCTTGTCGTCGTCTCTGCCATCTCCTCTGCCCTTCTCATTTTTTGTGCTGACACAAATTTCTCGGGAAGTGTGCACCTTGGTATATATTTGTCAGTCTTATTTTTTTTGCCACATCGATTCTCGTGTTGCCTCGAGCAGCGGTACACCTCTAGCCCCATGCTGCCTCGAGCACTGTGCTATCTCGATTTGCATACCATCTTGGTTTTTGTGTCCCTTGTCCTTTGTACATTTACTCATGATTCGTGTCGCATCAATTTGCATGCACGTACCGATTTAAGTGTAGTATTGATTTGTGCACTTCATATTCCTTTGATGTTTGTGCGCGTCTTAATTTATGTGCATGTTAAGTTTTCTATCCACCTCGGTATATGGGCTATTTCGCATCTTGTGTGCGTCTCAGTTTACTTGCATGTCTACGTGCCCGTATCGATCCGCATGCGTCAGTTTCTGGGTCAGATCCTTGTACCGCTTGCTGGACCCACACGGTATAGCCTCGTGGCATCTCTTATGATTTTGTTATATTTTATTGTTGTTAATATTTGCTTATTGTGTTCTAAGGACCTCGATGGATGTGCAAGCTTGGGTCTAGAGTGCTGAAGACTTACATATCTAGCCGAGTCCTCTAGGCAAGTATCCCTTGCTCCTGTGATTGTTTCACGCCTATGCGCTTCTCGTCCTCTATTTTAATTATTGTAATTTAATTATACTTGTAAATTGTGGATTTATGGTAGATCTATAATTATTGCTATTAGTGCAAAATGGTTCAGTATCGGGCCGACACCCATACCGAACAACTCGAGGAATGAGCACAACGCGGTTATGAGCATCGTTGCTATATTCCCAGTGTCCGACTCATAGTCGGGTTATGGTTTGGCACTAGATTATTGGATTGTGTATTGTTGTTTGGTTAATGACAGTTGACTCTATGGTTGTGTGTGCTGCGTGGTGATTCTTATTATTGTGTGTTGGCTTGGTGCCTAGTACGCATCGTAGTGCTGTTGGAGGCCGGGACTTTGTGTTCTCGGCTTGGGATTCTACGGTGGGTTATGCCGGGTGGATATTCTATTTGTTTTATTTTGCAATTATGTTCTGGTCATAGAAATATAAAGGAGGTTCTGCCAAAAATTTTAGAATTTGATTCGAGATTGGATTTGAGTCTTGGTTTAGGAATTTGATTCGAGACTTGATTCAGGATTTTATTATGGGGATTTAACTCGGGATTTAGTTTTATATTAGATGTGTAGTTACTTATTTATCATTGTTCGTCGGATAAAGTGAGGGGTGTAATTCTACCCGGGAGACGGTCTGCGACCCAGGTCCTTGATTGGTTTAAGAGTTGTAGATATGCTCTAGAGTGGTTCATGCATTTCCTTACTACTATCCAGCGATATTATTATTAGTTCATATTTTCTTATCACTCTTTCCAGATGTTGTCCCAGCTTAGCAGGATAATATTAGCATTGTTATATATCGGGATTGTGAGGTTTCGATCGATTCGAGGGTTGAGTATCAATTTTACATTGGGAATATGTTCATGGGATATTATTTAGCAAGCTATAGTAGACTTCATTTTACTTTCCAGGCCTGGGCTGGAGGCATAATTTTGTTATTATCAGATTTCTCGAACTTGGATTATTGTGTAAATATTTCTCGAAACAATTGCAAATATCGAGCTTATCAATATATAATTTTACTCGAATTCTCTAGTGCCCAATACCTGGTACCTCTTTAATTTGGTAGACCTCAATAATCTTGTATGTTTGGGCAACATAGTAATTAATGGTTTTGTCCCTTATTCAAAAAGGAGGATATATATATATTTATCTTATTTTTTTTTTTTTATAGGGAGGATATATATATATATATATATATATATATATATATATATATATATATATATATATATATATATATATATATATGGTGGATCAAAGAGTTGTGTATATGGCATGGTGGATTAAGGAGTATATATGCTTGAATTACGACCCTAGTTACTGCTAGTACTAATACTTATAGATGGCTAACCTTGTTAGGTTGTATCTATGATTTATATCCCGGATGTTATGGGACTTATCGACTGACATCATGTGATCATTGATTCGGTTGATTATTGTGAGCCAGATGGTCTGCCATTTTCATGGTGATTGGATTAATGTTTAGTGATCGTATTTTCTTGACCTAATATTCATATTCCATCGTGGATGGAGTAACTGTGATGGATTGATTCGGCTAGTGGATCAGACTCGATAGATAGACCGATTTGATTGATCGACTAACTGACTATCCCTGTATACCTCACAGGATATACAGACTACGATGTGAGCAGATAATTTCAATGACTAGTCATCCCTGTTTCCTGACTTTACCAGTACTCGTGCTATTGACTACCAAGTTACCCTTTGAGGTACTGGCCCTGTTATCGCACTGAGGTGCTCCTTGTTCATTTTTATACCGCGATGCTATTCTTGTTTAGAGTGCACTAAGGTGCGACTACATACTATTCTTGCGCACTGAGGTGCTATCATGTTCCTATTATTATATTATATTATATTATATTATATTGTATTATATTATATTATAATATTTTATTTTATTTTATTTTATATTATATAAAATTATACTATATTATATTATTACCTTAGACAGTTACCTTTTAGTTGGTTAGTGATCGTAGCTTAGCGTGGCAGGATGTTTGCTTTGATTGTTGCATTACACTCTGGATGAATCTAGGTTGAAATCGACGGGAACCAACGTGGATTCGTACACAGCGTACTTGTACTATGGTATAACATTTTAGGAGGATGATCGTGTGACCACGATAAATTATTATATATAACTGTTGGGTTAATTAGGTAACTAAAATTGGTAGAAGCATTATGCGGGAATGGAATTTCTAGATCGTGTATGAGGTTCACTCATTGTAGTACAAGGATGGTCACCACATATACTGTATATCATCTGTATTAGTAGAGTACAGTATCTGGCTATTGTTATATGCTGAGCCAGCCTCTCCCTATAGAAGAGCTGGAACCGCTACTGACTTATTTAGCGTGGTGGCCTTACGAGGGACCGGTACATTATTCTTGCTTGTATGTTATTATTTGGTTTGGCTAGGCCTGCTCGGACAAAGCACGATCTAGGGATTCCTATATATTGTATTACTGGGCTAACCCAGACTTCACCTAGCAAGCCATAAGTATTTTGAGTGGCCGTTAATTCATATAATTATATGGTGTATTATTTGCAAGTCGGCTGGAACGTAAGTTTTTCAGGTGCAGTGACTGATTCCCTTATCCTTGTTTAGTATAGGGATAGATTACTAAACTGATGACATATTACTGATTTTAGTTGACGATGCAGGTATTAGTGGATGTTAGAATGATTGTGATTGATTGTTGATTCTTTATCTAGGGGTGTTGCTTGCTAGTCGAATTGTACGTAAGTTGTCCCGGTGTAGTGATTCAATCCCTTGTCCTTGCTTAGTATAGAGGTGGATTACTGTTCTGATGATAGGTTATGGATTTCGGTTGATAATGCATGCATTTGTAGAGATTGGATGTTACACTGTAGCTGTTGTTTAGTTGAGGCTTTATGCTTTGAAATCGTGCGTTGGTACCATTCGATTTTCTTTTCCCTTTTTGTTGCTATTTCTATATACTTAGTGTTATGTTTCTTGTTGGGTTTTCTTTGCCCGTTCTTGAGCCTTCCTTTTTGGTACTTATTGCGGTTGGCCTGACCAACCATTGATTATTTCCAGATTGCCTGTGACCGACCCAATAGATCTTCCAAACCTAGCTTGGAGGATGCGCTTTAGTTCCGACTCATATTGGGAACTGTGTGGGAAGGTACTCTCATCTACATATTTTCCTGTTATAGACTTCCTAATTATCATTAGTATTTTTGACCATTTGGTCTTATATGATATCTAGTTAATATCATTCTTGTTGCTGAGTTCATTATGGTTGCCTCTGTATATGAGATCAGATTTAGGCCATAGATGTATTGTATGCTAGGATAGCCAATATGACTGACAACTGTGACCACCGTACAACGTTCTATACCATGTACGGGGGAGCTTGCCATGTCCATCCCCGTATTTACCCAGTATTCTGGGAGCAGGACGTGACACATGGGCTAAAAATGCATGCTTATGCATGATCCTGCATAGGCTATAAATAGAAAGGAAATTTGCTTCCCACAGGATATATACGTACAGTGAGACATATATACAGACGCCCAGACCCCTTATAGTTCTCTTTGGCCGCTTGACCACCAATGGGGTAAATGAGTCAGTTGTAGTGCTCAATCTCCACCGTCACGCTTTCCTAAATTTCTTAAATTTGTACTTAGAACTCTCAATGTTAGGGTTCTTTGTACTTCTTTATTGTATTCCAATTAATTAGAAAGTTTATTAAACTTACCCGTATTTTTGTGGTGACAACAAAAATGGCGACTCTGCTGGGGAAGTCCTTCTCCACCAACGAGAAGGTCGTAATGCAGTCTGATGTGACCAAGCTGGGTTCAACCAAAAAAATATTGGTTGTCCACTTCGACCAACAAGCATTTGAAGAAATACTGGACAAGCCAAGTCCCGTACCAAGGTCTACAAAGCCTCACAAGACTTAGGTCACCAAGGCCTGTGTGCCATGTTGGCCCAATATGTATATTGAGTTTCTGAATATGGCTAATCAGTTAGGTTTAGCATTATGATAATCGATCAATCACTATAGTAACTTTTATTTAAACTCAACATTGTCCAGATATGCATTAAGGTTATAATATTTGCTTCTGTATATTGATTTGTATGTCTAACATGTATGTGTAGAAAGCAATAAGAAAGATCCATATGGATATATGCTATGACGAAATGATGATGAGCCAAAGATAACGTTATACCAAAAGACTTCTCTGAACCGCCTACGACTTATCTAGAGTCTCGCACCCGGGGGTTCCACTACCCGATCAGTAGATGGGAGTCGAGGGGCAGCACCCCTCGTGGGGGTTCAGGGGCGAATCCCCTGAAAGTTATTCATATTCCCAGATCTTTGTATCTTTGGACAAATTTCATCAAGGGAAAATGCGTCTTCAAGTCAGCGTACATTTCAGAAGATTGGCATCATCAGAGTGCTCTTGATTTCATATGTAATCTTTTATTTTATTTGAGTTTAGGACTTATGTAAAGCGAGTCGCACTAGGATAACCCAAGTCCACTCAAATAAATCATTAAACATATCCTCCAAATCAACTCACATTCAAACCCAAACCATACAAGAATAAGAAACTTAACTCGGACAAAATTCGTGATGAACTCAGTCAACTATTTTGTATGAAATCAACCGATTTGTAAATTCTTGATTTCTTGGCCCAACATTCAAAATTTAAATTAAATCATATCCGAACTCTGGCTGAAATCGGTTTGCTATTACCCTATAAATAGGACTAAATTTTACATTCTTAATAACTCATCCATTCTACATCTTTCTATCCTATAGTGAGAAAACCCTCAGAGCTTTAACCTTCCAATATCCAAGATCAACTCAACAACCTTCTAAATTCCAAGTGTAATCTCGGTTAGAAGTTTATTTTGAGTTGTAATAGCTTGGTTCATCAAGCTCTTCTTCTATGTGAAGTATGCATGTCCTTCGTATCAAACACACGTGTGTGAAGTCTCTCAAGCCTTCGGATCAAAGCTAGAGGTTATAGGAAAGTTGCAAGCCTTTGGATCAAAGCTTGTGATTTACTATTGGTGATTATAGTGGATAAACCTCCGAGCAAGAGTACTCAGAATTGGACTAGTCCTCTTAGAGGAAAACCAGTATACATCACGGTGTTTGCATTTGCTCTCTCTTACTCTTACTACTTTATATTATTGTCTTGATATACACTATTAGTTGTTAGCTGCCTTAACTCTGCTTATTTTTATTTGGGTAGATTATTCTGCTACACTCTATTCATCCCCGTCTAGAGTTGCCTTACGCTCCTATAATTGGTATCAAAACAGGTACTCTCTGAATTGGTTTTTGATCCCAATTGCTCCTTCAATTGGTACCAAAGTAGGGTCTCTTGATTATATGTACTAACGTCCTAAGAGACTTATAGCAACTGTTAGATCTATCTACACCAACAATGGTGAAGGCCAGTCCACAAATAGGCTACCCTATTTGATGGTACCAACTACACGTACGACTTTTTATCTTAGATCACTAGACTTTAACCTTTGGTCAATAGTTGATGATGGCTATAAAAAGCATGCTAGAATTATTGTAGATGGTAATCTCATCGACAAAGCGTAAAGATAAGTATACTGATGTAGAAAAAAAAAATAATCCAGACTTAATGCTAGTATTGTAAATGCTTTATTTTATGCCTTAGACAGTAAAGAGTTCAATAGAGTATCAACATGTACCACTTCGCATGAGATCTGAAAACTTCTTGAGGTGACTCGTGAAAGAACTACTCAGGTGAAGGAGTCTAAGATAAGCAGACTGACACAAGAATATGAGGCATTCAAGATAAAGTCAAATGAGACCATCACTCAGATGTTCACAATATTTTTTAACATCGTCAATCGTCTATCCTCTCTCTGCAAAGAGTAAAACACCCATAAAAAGATACGCAAGGTGCTTAGGGGACTTCCGAAAAATTGGAACCCAAAAGAAATAGAAATTTTTGTTGGAAATGACCTTACTACATTTATGCTGAAAACACTCATGGGAAAGATGATAACACATGAGCTGGACCTCAACGACCTCAAAGAAGAGTCAACTCCCAAAGAGAAGGCCATCGCACTCAAGGCGCATTATAAAAGATCCGCTGACGATGTCTCTGAAGATGAAGGAACCGACGATGATTCAGATAATGAGAATCTGGCCCAAATTTTTAGGAGCTTCATCAAACGATTCTTGAATTTTATGAAATTAAACCAAAAGAAGAAAGATCTTAAAGAAGAACCAATTTGCTACAACTGCAAAAGGCCAGGCCACATGATAAAAGATTGCTCCGAAGCAAAAAGAGAGAATCGATATGAATAATCAAACAAAGCAGAATCATTATCTCATTAATATGCAAATACAAGCATCTGGTATGAAAGTGAAGCTAGCAATTCGGGAGAAGAAAGCCCTCGACATGCTGCAAATGTATGCTTAACGACATTAACTAACGAGATAAAAGATAATCCTTTATTTCAAGAGGTTTCTTATAACGAATTATCTTATGCTTTCAATAATTTATTTAAAGATTATAAGAAGCTTATTAATAATCATGAGCAAGCTAGAAAAGATATTAAATCTTATCAGCTTAAGAATAAAAAGCTTTCTTATTTACTAAATGAAGCTAGAAATAATTTCTCTCATGACAATTCCATTGAAATCTCCAAACTTAAGCTTAGCTTACAAGAAGCACTTGACTGCTAATTTGATTAAAGCAATCAAGAAAATGCTAAACTTAAGGAGAACTTAGAATAAGAAAGAAAGACGCATTCTATTGCTTCACTTAGAATTGATACTCTTACTGCTAAATATGATGATTTATATGCTACATCTAAAACGTTAGAGATTAGATTAGAAAAGCAGGTCGTACAACCTACTACTCAGTCTAACATGAGACACGTGGCTACACAAAAGAGCACTCACAATAAGACACCAGCAAGCAAACCAAATACTTCACACTATAATGCATGTAGAACACAACATACTTCACATAATCGTGCATTTTATTATAAATATCCATGAAAGATACCTCATACCACTTCACATACTCATGTACCCTTTTACACCTAACATAAAAGCCTATGCTATATGTCATTATTATGGTTTAAAAGGACACATTTTACATCAGTGTAAGGCTAGAAAATTTATTGATATGAATATGTATAAGTGGGTTCTCAAAGCTAACAAATATGGATCCAAATCTTGGATACCAAATTCTTTGGCTAATGATGTAGGTAGAACAATTTTTGTTGGGATTTAGCACCAAGGTGAACGTTGGTGATTGCAAAGCTATAAAGGTCATCTTCCAAGCAATTGTACCAACATAAATATGGCTACTTAAACCACTTTGGTAACGGGCTAATTGATTTGTCTTAAATGGTTATAATTAAAAATTCTAACATATTTTAATCAATATTTTCTACTATACCTTATTGATGTCCTTTAGTTGGTATTTATTTTTAAATCAATATGAGATATATGAAACTAACATGATTAGTTTAATTCTCTTTTTATTCATGGCTAGTTATTGATTAGTTCACACTATGGAGTCATTTACTTTAATATGACACAATTATCTATGCATGCTTTATATCTTTGAGTGAACTTTATTCGTCAAGAATTAGGATTCGGATTTTGATGTTATAAGATGTTATAATTAGCATATATATGTTAAATCTATATTCTTAAAAATTAAGATTACTTTCTGTTATAAGACGAAAGGGCCCTTCTATCATAAAGGCATAAATAGCCTAAGCGACACGGTACTTGAGTATCTTCAAACCAATACTAGCTGGTATCCGGCCCCTATAGCTAACCCAAGATGATCAATACTGTAAAAGCATAAAAATGCACTTCTTGAAGATGACGTAGTTTTCTATAATAAACTTAGTAGGAAAAGAATGGCACACTTTCGCTCTGTTTCAAAGGATGGCGCACTTTCAAGATGCTTTCATCAACAAAGATAGGCGCACAAATTGTATGTCCGCTTTTTCTACCAAACATTAAATGCAACGAATCTAACAGACTGGAAAAGCAGTCGAGGAGTCATAAGTCATCATTACAGCTGAACTGCAGCATGCAGACCCAGGTTGTCGTTTAGCGGCCAGTAAAGCCAACTTCTTCAAAGTGCTCCATACACTTCAAAGTGCGTCATAAGTCCAGCTTCTTCAAAGTGCGTCGTAAGGCCAGCTTCTTCAATGTTCTCCGTAAGGTTAGCTTCTTCAGAGTATGTTATCATGGCTACTTTCTCAAAAGTGTGACATCATGGCTACTTCCTCAAAAGTGCGCCATCATGGCTACCTCCTCAAAAGTGCGCCATCACGGCTACTTCTTCAAAAGTGCGCCATCACGGCTACTTCTTCAAAAGTGTGCCTATATGAACAATTTTGTTAAAAGTGCACTAGCCTCCAGACCACTTCTAAAGTGTGCCTACGATCCTAATGAACAAAAAAAAGTTACGATTACGTGTCCTACATGCCATGTTTCTCGTAAAATGTGCAGAAATAACTGTCCTATGACCTACGCTTCCCTCATATAGGAAGCCACGTATCAAGCAGGCAGCAAGTTGTGTACCTACTCACTAAATAATGGGATATCATCCCATCAAAAGTGCGCGCACAGTACGGACTGTCCAAAGTGTGTGCACACTATTATAACTACTCGGAAATCCTATAAATATAGGATCATTGTGTACATTACAGGGGGGGATTCAAGTCTTTGAAGTTCAATACCAAAAGGAGAGAAATAGAAGCTTGTCATGCCGATGTTGCCAAAGCTTTCTCATTGCCCAAATCTTCAAGTTGTTCACCTCATCCCTACATTTCTTCATTATCGTGTGGTCCAAGGGGTAAATTGATCGTTCGTAGATAAGATCTCTACAACTATACTTTCTCAGAATTAATTGTACTTAGATTCTGGTCTATAATCTTTTGTACTCTTCTTTCTTTTAATAGTTTATAATACAAAGTTCATACAACTTTTGTTCATCGCAAACAAGATGGCGACTCTGCTAGGGACGACTTTCTCCTTTGACGAAAAAGTAATAGCCCAACGTGACGCTACGTTGATCAGATGTAGAAGACCTTGGACGTGATGTTCGACCAACAAGCTACGAAGAAATTCTCCATTCTAGGGGGTAGTGTGCACCCCTCATCCACACTCAAGTCAATAAAGACCCATAAATTATGGGTGCACAAGACTCATCACACATTTCTCGAAGTTGCTGTCAACAAGGGAAAAAGAATTTTGATTTATGAGAACTCCCTTGTCAATTCTGACAATTCGATGATTTGGTGGACAACTGCCTTGCATTAACCAAGGGATAAAATGGCACAACTTGTGCAATATCAAGCAAAGGGTGATCCATACCCAAGCTTCTGAGCCCACGTATATTCATTATAATGTGTGGGACAAGCAAGTCATGGATACTACTGTCCAAGCCAATCTCTATACAGGTGCGCTCTTCGAAGAGAGACAAAAGTTTATCCAGAATTCACTGTTTGCGATGAACAAAAGTTGTACAAACTTTGTATTATGAACTATTAAAGTAAAGAATGCTGCAAAAGATCCTAGACAAGAATCTAAGTAAAATTAATTCTGGAGAAGTATAGCTGTAGAGATGGATCTCCGGACGATCACTTTACTCCTTGGACCACACGTCCATGATAAAATGCAAGGATGAGGTAAAAAACTTGAAGACTTGGACAATGAGAAAGCTTTGGCAGCAACGGTACGACAAGGTTCTATTTCTCTCCTTCTGTTCTTGAACTTCAATGACTTAAAATTCCTCCTTGTAACGTACACAATAATCCTATATTTATAGGATTTCAGAGCAGTTATAATAGTGTGTGAGCACTTTGGACAGTCTGTATCTTATGCTCACTTTTGATGGGATGACATCCCATGATCTAGTGAGTGGGTGCACAACTTGCTGCCTGCTTGATACGTGGCTTTCTATCCGAGGAAACCGTATGTCATTGGAAAGTTATTTGTGCATTTTTTACGAGGAACATGGCATGTAGGACCCATAATCATAACTTCTGTTTATCAATTATAATCGTAGGAACACATTAGAAGTGGTCTGGAGACTGGCACAATTTTGATGAAATTGTTTATATGGGCGCACTTTTGAAGAAGTAGTCGTAATGGCACACTTTTGAGAAAATTGGTCGTAATGGCGCACTTTTGAGGAAGCAGCTATGATGGCGCTCTTTTGAGAAAGTAGCCGTAATGGCGTACTTTTGAGAAAGTAGCCATGATGGCACAATTTTTGAGTAAATAGCCATGATGGAGCACTTTTGAGGAAGTAGCCATAATGGTGCACATTTGAGGAAGTAGCCGTAATGACGCAATTTTGAAGAAGTTGGCCTACGGCGCACTTTGAAGAGGCTGGCCTTACGGCACACTTTAAAGAAGTTGGCCTTATGATATACTTTGAAAAAGCTAGCCTTACGATGCACATTGAAGAAGTTGGCCTTACGGTGCACTTTGAAGAAACTGGCCTTATGGCGCACTTTGAAGATGTTGGCCTTACGGCGCACTTTGAATAAGTTGATTCGTACTGGCCGCTAAACGACAACCTGGGTCTGCGTGCCTCAGCTAAGCTATATTGATGACTTCTGACTCCTCGACTGTTGTTCCAGTTTTTCAGATTTGTTATATTTAATATTTGGGGGGAAAGAAGACATGCAATTTTTGCGCCTGTCTTTGTTGACGAAAGCAGCTTGAAAGTTTGACATCCTTTCAAATAGAGAGAAAGTGCGTCATTCTTCCCCTACTAAGTTTATTTGTAGGAGACTGCACCATCTTTAGAAAGTACATTTTTATGCTTCTACAAGACCCCATTCAAATTTTTTGAATTCGTTTAGAAGAATTTAAAATACTTTGAATTAGAAGCATAAAAAGTTGTTGAGATTTTCTACGCGTATTTTAGGGAAGAATCCTAACAGATTGCTGACGTGGCTGAATTAAATATTGACTTAACTTGTTCATTAATTTTTAGGCAATTTTTACGGTAGCAGTTTGAGTTAGTTGATGATTGGAAGTAGTCTTCGAGGCGATTCATGTAGTGCTATTTTCAAGGACTGCTATGAATTTGAAACATCTCTCTTCGCATATCTATATAAGTGCAAAGAAAGCTTCCTTAAAATAGAGCCAAGGTCTTCAGCAAAACCCTTTAGACTTTCTTCTTATCATGAAAATAAGCACAACTTTCTTTAGGATCAAGCCGAAGAAGAAGAAGATGACACCCTTGTCAGGGAATTGCAAGCATCCAAGTTGTCGTATGAGACGACGTTCTTTGGATGAGATAATAATATTCCTCTATCACCACTTTTACCATTCTCATCTTCTAATAGAGAATTTCATGAGTATAATCATAATACGCATGCGTATTCCTCTTATTTGGAGTGGGACTTGGCTCCTTGGCGTACTTTCTGGATTTTGATAAATTAGACGACTCATACACTTTTCTTCTGAAAGTTGTCATCTGGCGCACTTTTTGAGTTTTGACAAACTCGATGATTGTGCACACTTTTCTTTTCCATGAGCATTTCTTGTTTAGTAGAATATTGATTTCATGCTCTTTCGTGCAGGGACCACACTAGCTTGCTTCTTACAAAATGATGCATGGAAGGATATCATAGTTCTCCCTATTCGAGATGATCAACAACATAACATGGCAATTTTCCATAGAATGAGGAGGGACTTGGGAGGCCTTCAAGGAGCTCTTCAAGGAGAAGTTCTTTCCTGACGTAGCTTTAGGAGCATTGGAAAGTTAGTTTCATGACTTAGTCCAAGGAAGCATGTCAGTTGACGAATACGCCGCAGAGTTTTGCCGTTTGAGTCATTTTGCGCCATCGATGATTCGAGATCCAGGAGACTGAGTACGAAAATTCAAGAAGGGGTTGAATAGAGAGATCAAGTCTCATACTTCGGGATGACGCACTGCTACATTTGAGGGTATTCTGATGGATGCCCAGATTGCTAAAGATGACTTGGACCTCAGGCCTAAGAGAGGACGCGATACTTTTGGAGGAACAAGTGGTAACACAGGACCGGCCAAGCGCCTACACTTTCAACAATAATAGAGACCATATCAGCAACAGCATCAGGAGCACCAGACACCAGTTCGAGGACACATCCAGCAGCAGCAGCCACAGAGGCAGACTCAGCCAGTTGCCCAGTATGCGTATTGCGGGAAGATAGGACATACTAGAGACATTTGAAGGAAAAGGTTGGGTAGAAGCTTGTTTTGTAGATCGTCAGTACATCAGGTGAGGGACTATTCATCTATTCAGACTCATCAGGGTGGAGCAGCCGCTCAAAGGGGACCAGCCAGAGTACCTACTGTACCAGGAGGCTAGTAGAGGGGACCTCCACTTCCACCACAACAGCAGAGGTTTGCACAGCACCAGCAGCAGCAGAGAGGTGCACCACAGGGACGAGCATATGCTATGACCATTGAGGAGGCCGAGCCAGCTGGAGACATGATTTCAGGTTTAGTTTCTCTCGATTCTATTCCAGCACTTACATTATTTGATTTTGACGCTTCATATAGTTTCGTATCTGTATCTTTTGCTCTTAAGCATCATTTAGAGACGGAACCATTAGATAGGACTTGCAAGATCACGACTGGAGGAAGCATTATCCTAGTCCATGATTATTGCAAGGATCGAAGATTATTATTGGAAGGCCGAGAGTTGAGCGTGAGTTTACTCGTCATGCCACTTTTGAGATATAATATTATACTCGGAATGGACAAGTTGAGTAGAATCATGCTACTATAGATTATCAGGAAGGCAGAGTAATATTTTGACTGCCAGGAGAGCCAGAGTTTGAGGTCGCCAAAGGAACAGCAAAGCAGAGCAGAGGCACTTTTTAAGAGGCTAGGAAGGAAGAAGAGGAGTTACCACATCCTCTGATAGCGGAGTTCCTGGATATATTTCTAGAGGAGTTGTCAGGCTTGCCGCCAGACAGAGATGCTGAATTCTCTATAGACTTGGTACCAGGTGCGGAGCCTATTTCATAACACGTCTATAGAGTCAACAACAATGAGCTGGCAGAACTAAAGAAGCAAGTTGAGGAGCTGCAGGACAAAGGTTTCATTAGATCCAGTTCATCACCATAGAGAGCTCCGGTATTTTTGTACCAAAGAAGGACGGCACGGTACGCATGTGTATCGATTATAGAGCTCTAAATAACCTCACTATTATGAACAAATACCCGCTGCCGAGGATAGATGATCTCTTCGATCAATTGAGCAGAGCAAAGGTATTTTCAAAGATATACTTGAGGTCAGGCTATCACCAGTGATGGTGAAGAAAGAAGACATACCGAAGACAGCCTTTCGGACCAGATATAGCCAGTTTGAATTCACGGTAATGTCGTTTGGTTTAACCAATGCACCAGCAGTATTCATGAACTTGATTAACAAGGTATTCCACCAATACCTTTACAAGTTCGTAGTGGTGTTCATCGACGATATCCTAGTGTATTACAAGATCCCAGAGGAGGACGAAGAGCACCTGAGGATGGTCTTGGAGACTCTCAGAAAAGATGAGTTGTACGGGAAGCTTTCAAAGTGTTAGTTCTTCCTTGACAAGGTTGAATTTCTTGGACATATGGTAATGTGTGACAAAATTTTAGTTAACCCAAAGAAGATAGAGGCAGTGGAGTCATGTGCTACCTCCAGTTCGGTAGATAAGATCAGGAGTTTTCTCAGACTAGCAGGATACTATAGAAGGTTTGTACAAGACTTCTCCATAATTGTAGAACCAATGACTAGGCTGACCAAGAAAGATAAGGATTTTGTCTGGACACAGGAATGTCAGGCCGCATTTAAAGAGCTGAAGAAGAGATTGACAACAGCTCTGGTTTTGACGTTGCAATCTGGGACAGGCGGTTTCACTATCTACAGTGACGCTTCAAGAAAGTGTTTGGGATGTGTTCTTCAGCAGCACGGAAAAGTAATTGCCTATGCTTCAAGACAATTACGCCCTCATAAAAAGAACTACCCACCCACGATTTAGAGTTGGCAGCAGTTATCTTTGCCCTAAAGCTGTAGAAACACTATCTGTACGGAGAGCGTGTGGAGATCTTCACGGACCACAAGAGCTTAAAGTATGTGTTTACACAGAAGGAGCTGAATATGAGGCAGAGAAGGTAGTTAGAGTTGATAAAAGACTTTGACATCTTATTACAGTACCACCCAGGAAAGGCCAACATAGTCGCCGATGCTTTGAGCAGGTATCCGATGGCTATGTACTTGACAACAGATAGACACTTATTGGCCAATCTTGAGAGCTTGGGAATTGAAGTACTAGTACCAGGTGTTAAGATTCAGATATGGGGATTTCAGATACAATCAGAACTGATGGACATAATTAGATCTGCATAGTATGATGATGAGACTCTGAGCAGTATCAGGGCATAGGTTCAGACAGGATTGACAGATGACTTCACTATTGCGGATGATGGATCTTTACGGCATGGCACAAGGTTGTGTGTGCCGAGTAGAGAGTTGCGCGAAGAGGTTTTGCTGTAGGCACATTGCTCTCAGAACTCGATGCATCCCGGTGCCAACAAGATGTATCGAGATCTGAGGGATCACGTATGGTGGTAAGGTATAAAGCGCGAGGTAGCACGCTTTGTATCTTGGTGTTTAGTATGCCAGTAGGTAAAGACAGATCGACAGAGGCCAGGTGGATTGCTTCAACCTTTACCCATTCCATAATGGAAGTGGGAGCACGTGAATATGGACTTCATTTTAGGGCTTCCACATTCCCAGGAGGAAAGGACGTGATTTGGGTCATCGTGGATAGGTTGACCAAATTAGCTCACTTCTTACCATTCAAAGTGGGTACATCGATAGAGAGGCTAGCAGAGATGTACGTGCGGCAGATTATCAGATTACATGAGGTTCCTATAAGCATCATCTCAGATCAAGATAGTTATTTCACTTCCCATTTCTGAAGGAGTATGCAGGCTAGCTTGGGCACTCAGCTCAAGTTCAGTACCGTATATCACCCCCAGACAGACGGGCAGTCTGAAAGGACTCAGACTCTTGAAGATATGCTACGCACTTGCATTTTGGATCTCGGAGGTTCTTGGGAGGATCATCTACACCTGGTAGAGTTTGCTTACAACAAAAGCTACCAGGCCAGCATTGAGATGTCACCATTCGAGGCTTTATATGGACGAAGGTGTCCTATACCGTTATCTTGGGATGATGTCGGAGAGAGAGATTTGTTAGGACCATAAATGGTCGTGGATGCAGCAGAAAAGGTAAAACTCATCAGAGACAGACTGTGAGTGGCATAGGACAGACAGAGGCATGGGCCGATAGCCACCGTAGACCCCTAGAGTTTCAGATATAGGTTTTGTTATTTTGGTTTGTGATTATTTTATTTTAGATTGTGTGTTAAGACTTCTTGTTCTAGGTTGGCGATTTGGTGTTCCTACGGATTTCTCCGACACTGGACATAATTCATTTTGGTAGAGACAAAAAGCTTAGTCCATAATACATCGGACCTTTCGATATCCTCGCGAGGGTTGGTATAGTGGCCTATAGGCTAGACTTGCCACCTGCTCTAGATGGAGTGCATGACGTGTTTCACGTGTCGCAGCTGAGACTATACGTGACAGTTCCAAGTCACGTACTAGATTACTCGGAGATCGAGGTTGGACCGACTCTCAGCTATCCCGAACAACCCGTGGAGATCTTGAATCGTAGAGAGAAAGTATTGCGGAACCAGACTATTCCCTTGGTTCGTATTACATGGAGACATCACTCGCCAGGCGAGTCTACCTGGGAGAGAGAGGACGAAATACGCGAGCAGTATCCGTATCTCTTCGAGACTTGAGGTATAATTCTTTTTTTAATTGTTTATTTTTATGCTAGTTTAGTTTAATTTTGAGGACAAAATTCTTTTAAGGAGGGTAGACTTGTCACTAATACATTCCAGAATAGGGGTATTTTTGTCTTTTTATTTATTTAATTTAATGTGTTAATATATTGCATGATATTTATATATTATATATAGTGTTCCTTAAATGCATGAGTTAGTAAACTGGACCTAGAAACCCACTAGATGAGCCCCTGACCAATTATAGGGTTATGAACATTAATTAGCATTTTTGGGATTTAATATTGGGAATTATATTTAATTGTGGTGATTTTATTTGATTGTTGTACCTTATCATTGTTTCGATAATTGGAGCGCTACACTAGCCAATGCCTTCCTACAAATTTCATACCCCTGTCCTAGACATGCCAGTCTTCTATTCTGATGCTTGTGTAACTCATAACTATGCCCTTTTGTGCTTTATTTTAGTCGCACAATATTCGTTGCAGACAATTATATTTAATTCTAAATAAATCTAACTTTATATCTTTGTGCGTTCCAATCGAAATTGGAGACACAATCTCGACCCATTTTGGGCAACCTAAATTATGACAATATTCTATTCTGAGTCTTCTACATCCATGATACTTGTGTCCTACCTAATTTTAATCCTATGTACTTCCAATTAATTTTAGAATACCTTTTACATTAATTTTAATTAAATTAATGTAAGGACCCAATTTAATCCAAAAACCCCACTTGTACAATTTTCCAATTGTTGGAGACTTATATGGAAAGTGCATTGAGGTGTCCATACCCCTTTGGACCAAACACATGAAGAAATACCAATTTTTTTCATTGACCGGTCATGTGAATTTTTTCCATAATTTTGGAGTGTGCAACACTCAACATGAACCCCTCATCAAATCCTAGCCATCTATTTCAAACAAAACCATCCTAGCCTTTAAAACTTCTACATGTAGAAAGAAACCCATCCCAAGGAGTGGTTGACCGGCCCAACTTTCTCCTAGGTCAACATCAAACCCTACTTTTCTACATATGTATATATTTTTTTTTCTTTATTTTTCTTCATCACCACCAATACCTATAACCTAGCCGAACCCATCTCACCCCCTCTACTGTTCATGCCTCCACCCTCATCCCAATCCGCCAGAAGCCCACCTGAGCAGCCACCTGAGTTCCCGCCGTGGCCACCCCGCGATCATCTTCTTCCTTCTCTCCTCCACCCAACTCCACTCGTCGGACCGACGACCTTCCCCATCATCATCTACGCCAACACCACCACTCCCAACCGAGACCTCGCCGGAGCCCAGACTACCAGACCGCCTGACAACCCCGCCGAGTAGTACAGCCACCTGACTGTACACCACCTTCGACCGCCTGTTAGCCCCTCCTCGATGACACAGTGACCTCCCGCCTGAATTTCGACATCTCGGGTCCCATCATCCAACAGTCGACCCCGTCTCCTCCCTTTATGACCCCGCTGATGGCTTGAACCCGACTGAACGACCCTGCTAATCGCCTGAACTCGACTAAACGACCCTGCTGAACCGCCGACGACCTCGCCTGAGTAGCGGCCGAGCCCTCGCCTGAGCAGCAGACGCAGGAGCAGCCGAGCCCTCCGCCGATTATACACACCTTCGTGCACGTGCACGCCGAGGCCAAGGTTCAAAGTGCCTCCTCTTGTAATTTTGTGCACGTGTGAATAGTGTTAGGATTTAGCGTGTTGTTTTATGATAATTTTGCTAGATGTTCATTGCTAGACTATGCAAGTAAAAAAAAACTAGTTGCATGTGTGTGTGTGCATATAATATTAGTTTGATATATATATAGATATATATAAGAAATAAATTGCTAAGTACTAAGTTATGGCTATAATATATATATATATACTGTATGACCCTAGGTTAACTGTAGATTTCCCGTATAATTGTATGTGACTATATGACCCTGGGAAATTGTGAGTTGACTGCCTTGTGTATACCAACGTACTGGCTAGACATGTGTTAGAGTTGACTGTCTGATTATGCACAACATTCGACGACATGACACCGTGCAATTAGACGTACGCTTGACCATGTTAGATGACAAGTATCATCCCTAGCGTAGTCTCTGAGTTCAGTGTATTTATGATTGTGTGTGTGCTAGGGTAACGACTGATGCCATATTATATTTAAATGATGTCTATAGGACTATTGGATTATTCAGACGAGACTTCAGAAATAGGATATTAGTATTGCCAGCAGAGGACCACAGGCGAGTACATTCTCTGACAGTTTTTATTATGTTAATCATCTCTATGATTCTAGTTGTATAGCATACTTGATTCTGACACTATGTATACACGGGTTAGCATCATCGAGACCTGTCACGAGGAGTCGTGATTGGGATCCATCGTACTAGCTGGGGACGGGGAGATATTAGTAGATTATGTGATCATACCAAACTCTACATGAATTAGAGCTTACCCAGACCTCACATCGGTGCAGCCTGACCATTACATGTCTCATAGCCTGTTATGTATGATTAGCCTGACTATTGCTTACAACATAGCTAACTGGATGGTTAGCCTAACCTTACATAAATCATAGCTAGTCATACGTAGCAAGCCTGATCAGTCCCAAGCCGATCACATGATATGCTGATATTTCACACACTTAGCTAGATATTATATACATGTATTTCCAGTTGTTAGTTCTAGCATTCACTTGTATTCCAGTTTATTATTCTAGCATGCACTTGTATTTCTGTTCATTGCTAGTTGTATCCTTGATGATGATATATTCTCCAGCATTTACTTATTTTCAGTATTTCCTATTTACCAGTATTTCTTATTGCCAGTATTTATATCCATCTTGTATTTCTTTACACTGTATTATAGTTTTTGTCAATATATATGGAACTGCTGTTAGTGCTTGTACTTTGCCCCAATTCTGACTGGATATTTTTTCAGAGGATCTTGAGGATTTTTGTCCTACACATTATGGACCAGGTATAGATGCAGACTACATACCAGAGAGCTTAGATGAGTCCATTCATGTAGAGGTGACACTACCTGCAGCTATTTAGACAGTATTTATTTTATGCATTTGAATTATGTTGAGACTTATGTTGGGTTTTATTTGAGACTTGTGGAGACTATTTATGTTGGACAGCTAGGCTGTAGTTTATCTCTATTTTGAGACATTGTGTTTGACTTATATCATTCTTCCTTATCTTTTATCGTGCCATTTATTCTTATAATTATTATGATTGAGTATACATTATGAGCTATTGAGAGATGTATATTTTATTGTCCTCCTTATGGAGTTAATCTCATTGACAGGTTGTGAGTTATGTTTAGATAGTATTATTGAGACCTAGACAGCGTTCTACCGCCGATGATGCGGCGTAGGCTGGACGTACCTATGACTCATGCCCAAATTCTGGGTGCGGGTCGTGACATATTTTTAGTGGTGGCCCATGCAGGTCTAAGCTTCACAAGTTGTGCGGTGTCGTGGTAGTGCGACAACTTAGTTGTACCACTAAGAGCCTGCTTTAGGAAATAGGATTTAGGATGAGAGTATGCTCAATCACAACTAGGAAAATTCTGATCTTTACAATGCTATTCTGAATGATTGCTTCCTTTAGAATTTTACTGTCCTTCCTTGATGTATCGTATCTATTACCTTAATTGATTCTTTTCAGTTTGTCTTCAGGATGCCGCCGAAGACTAGGTCTTTGAGACTAGGAGCATCAACTTCAGAGAGGTCTGCTACCTCTCGACCTGACGAACAGGCATCTGGAGTTCCTCCTACATCTCTTGTTCATGTGGGAATATTACAGCTGTTGGGATTCCTTCTCCACCTATTCAGAGGATTGCCCCAGGTGTGACAGCAGAAGCTCAGCTGTTGGGATTCCTCCTCCACCTTCTACCACCATCGACTCCGATTCTCGAAGGTATGCCCACTGACGGGGCATAAATATTCACACTTATCCAAGGTATGTTAGAGGCCCAGAGAGTGACAGCAGAAGCTCAGCATATTCAAGCTGAGGCTCAGAGGGTGCAAGAAGAAGCGTACCAGGCACAGACAGAGCTGATAAAAGAGAGCATGGAGAATGCTCATCAGCTGGCTCTCCAGGCTGTGGAGAGAGTAGCACGACAGCAGCAGTATCCTGGCCAGCAGCACCAGAGGGCAGGTACTATAGTGGACTTTAAGAGGATGATGCCTCGAGAGTTCAAAGGCACCGAGGGGATACTCTATGCTGACGAATGGCTAGAGGATATAGAGAGGAACTTGCATTTGGCGCAGATTCTGAAGATTCTTCAGATCGAGGCCGCTGACAGTCAGATGTTTGATATCGCGCTGACGTGGTATCGTATAGAGCCGAGACTCACTGACGAAGGACTTACTTAGGAGGCCTTCAAGGAGCTCTTCAAGGAGAAGTTCTTTTCTGACGTAGTTTTGGGAGCATTGGAAAGTCAGTTCCATGACTTAGTCCAAGGAAGTATGTCAGTTGACGAATACACCACAGAGTTTTGTCGTTTGAGTCATTTTGCGCCATCGATGATTCGAGACCCAGGAGACCGAACACGAAAACTCAGGAAGGAGTTGACTATAGAGATCAAGTCTTGTACTTTGGGATGACATACTGCTACATTTGAGGGTATTCTGATGGATGCCTAAATTGCTGAAGATGACTTGGACCTCAGGCCCAAGAGAGGACGCGACACTTCTGGAGGAACAAGTGGTAACACAGGACCAGCCAAGCGCCCACACTTTTAATAACAACATAGGCCGTACTAACAGTAGCATAAGCAACACCAGACACTAGTTCGAGGACACATCCAGCAGCAGCAGCCACAGAGGCAGACTCAGCCCGCTGCCCAGTATGCGTATTGCGGGAAGATAGGACATACTAGAGACATCTGTAGGAAGAGGTTGGGTATATGCTTGTCTTGTGGATCGTCAGCACAACAACTGAGGGACTGTCCATCTATTCAGACTCCTCAGGGTGGATCAGCCGCTCAGAGGGGACCAGCCAGAGTACCTACTGTACCAGGAGGCCAGCAGAGGGGACCTCCACTTCTACCACAGTAGCAGAGGTTTGCTCAGCACTAGCAGCAGCAGAGAGGTTCACCACAGGGACGAGCATACGCCATGATGATTGAGGAGGCCAAGCCAGCTGGAGACGTGATTTCAGGTTCAGTTTCTCTCGATTCTATTCCAGCACTTGCATTCTTTGATTTTGGCGCTTATTGTAGTTTTGTATCTGTATTTTATGCTCTTAAGCATCATTTAGAGAAGGAACCGTTAGATAGGACTTACAAAATCACGACTGAAGGAGGCATTATCCTAGTCCGTGATTATTACAAGGATGGGAGAGTATCATTGGGAGGCCGAGAGTTGAGCATGATTTTACTTGTCATGCCACTTCCGGGATACGATATTGTACACGGAATGGACTGGTTGAGTAGACATCATGCTACTATAGATTTTTACGAAGGTAGAATAATATTTTGACCGCCAGGAGAGCCAGAGTTTGAGGTCGCCAAAGGAACATCAAAGCAGAGTAGAGGCACTTTTTAAGGAGCTAGGAAGGAAGAAGAGGAGTTATCACATCCTCTGATAGTAGAGTTCCTGGTGTATTTCCAGAGGAGTTGTCAGGCTTGCCGCCATACCGAGATATTGAATTCTCTATACACTTGGTACCAGGTGCGGAGCCTATTTTACAACACGTCTATAGAGTCAACAATAGTGACCTGGCAGAACTGAAGAAGCAAGTTGAGGAGCTGCAGGACAAAAGTTTTATTAGATCCAGTTCATCACCATGGGGAGCTCCGGTATTGTTCGTATCGAAAAAGGACGGTACGGTACGTATGTGTATTGATTATAGAGCTCTAAAGAACCTCACTATCAAGAATAAATACCCACTGCCGAGGATAGATGATCTCTTCGATCAATTGAGCAGAGAAAAGGTATTTTCAAAGATCGACTTAAGGTCAGGCTATCACCAGGTGAAGGTGAAGAAAGAAGACATACCGAAGACATCCTTTCGGACCAGATATGGCCAGTTTGAATTCACGGCAATGCCGTTTGATTTAACCAATGCACCAGCAGTATTCATGAACTTGATGAACAAGGTATTCCACCAGTACCTTGACAAGTTCATAGTGGTGTTCATCGATGACATCCTAGTGTATTCGAAGACCCCAGAGGAGTACGAAGAGCACCTGAGGATGATCTTAGAGACTCTCAGAAAAGAGGAGTTGTACGGGAAGCTTTCAAAGTGTGAGTTCTTCCTTGACAAGATTGAATTTCTTAGACATATGGTGATGGGTGAAGAAATTTCATTTAACCCAAAGAAGATAGAGTCAGTGGAGTCATGGGCTACCCCCAGTTCGGTAGCTGAGATCATGAGTTTTCTCGGACTAGCAGGATACTACAGAAGGTATGTACAAGACTTCTCCAAGATTTCAAAACCAATGACTAGGCTGACCAAGAAAGATGTAGATTTTGTCTGGACAGAGGAATGTCAGGCTGCATTTAAAGAGCTAAAGAAAAGATTGACGACAACTCTGATTTTGACGTTGCCATCTGGGACAGGCGGTTTCACTATCTACAGTGACGCTTCAGGAAAGGGTTTGGGATGCGTTCTTCAACAACATGAGAAAGTAATTGCCTATGCTTCAAGACAATTATACCTCATGAAAAGAACTACCCCACCTACGATTTGGAGTTGGCAGCAGTTATCTTTGCCCTAAAGCTATGAAAACACTATCTGTACGGAGAGCGTGTGGAGATCTTCATGGACCACAAGAGCTTGAAGTACATATTTACACAGAAGGAGCTGAATATGAGGCAGAGAAGGTGGACAGAGTTAATAAAAGACTTTAATATCTCATTACAGTACCACCCAGGAAAGGCCAACGTAGTCGTCGATGCTTTGAGCAGGTATCCGATGGCTATGTACTTGAAAATAGATAGACACTTATTAGCCGATCTTGAGAGCTTGGAAATTGAAGTACTAGTTCTAGGTGTTAAGATTCAGATGTGGGGATTGCAGATACAATCAGAACTGATGGATAGAATTAGAGATGTATAGTATGATGATGAGACTCTGAGGAGTATCAGGGCACAGGTTCGGACAGGATTGACAAATGACTTCACTATTGTGGACGATGGATCTTTACGGCATGGCACGAGGATGTGTGTGCCGAGTGGAGAGTTGCGCGAAGAGGTTTTGCAGGAGGCACATCGCTCTCAGTACTCGATGCATCCCGGTTCTAACAAGATCTATCGAGATCAGAGGGAGCATGTATGGTGGTATGGTATGAAGCACGAGGTAGCACACTTTATATCCCGGTGTTTAGTGTGCCAATAGGTAAAGGCAGATCGACCGAGGCCAGGTTGATTGCTTCAACCTTTACCCATTCCAGAATGGAAGTGGGAGCACGTGACTATGGACTTTGTTTCAGGGCTTCCACGTTCTCCAGGAGGAAAGGACGTAATTTTGGTCATCTAGGATACGTTGACCAAATTAGCCCACTTCTTACCATTCAAAGTGGGTACATCGACAGAGAGGCTAGCAGAGATGTACGTGCGACAGATTGTCAGATTACATGGGGTTCCTGTAAACTTCATCTCAGATCGGGATAGTCGTTTCACTTCCTATTTCTGGAGAAATTTGCAGGCTAGCTTAGGCACTCAGCTCAAGTTCAGTACCGCATATCACCCCCAGACAGACGGGCAGTCTGAAAGGACTATTCAGACTCTTGAAGATATGCTACGCACTTACGTTTTGGATCTCAGAGGTTCTTGGGAGGATCATCTACACCTGGTAGAGTTTGCTTACAACAACAGCTACCAGGCCAACATTGAGATGTCACCATTCGAGCAAGGCTTTATATGGACGAAGGTGTCGTACACCGTTATCTTGGGATGATGTCAGAGAGAGAGCTTAGTTAGGACCAGAAATGGTCGTGGATGCAGCAGAAAAGGTAAAACTCATCAGAGACAGACTACGAGTGGGGCAGGACAGACATCGGCATTGGACCGTTAGCCACCGTAGACCCCTAGAGTTTCAGGTATAGGTTTTGTTATTTTGGTTTGTGAATGTTTTGTTTTAGATTGCGTGTTAAGACTGTTTATTCTAAGTTGGCAATTTGGTATTCCTACGGATTTCTCTGACACGGGGCATAATTCATTTTGGTAGAAGTGGAAAGCTTAGTCCATGATACATCGGACCTATCGGTATCCTCGCGAGGGTCAGTGCAGTGGCCTATAGGCTAGACTTGCCGCCTTCTCTAGATGGAGTGCATGACGTGTTCCACGTGTCGCAGCTGAGATGGTACGTAGTAGATCCTAGTCACGTACTAGATCACTCAGAGATCGAGATTGGACCGACTCTCAGCTATCCCGAATAACCCGTGGAGATCTTGGATCGTAGAGAGAAAGTATTGTGGAACCAGACTATTCCCTTGGTTCGTGTTGTATGGAGACATCACTCGCCAGGCGAGTCAACCTGGGAGAGAGAGGACGAAATGCGCAAGCAGTATCCGTATCTCTTCGAGACTTGAGGTATAATTCTTTGTTTGATTATTTGTTTTTGTGCTAGTTTAGTTTAATTTTGAGGAGAAAATTCTTTTAAGGAGGGTAGACTTGTCACTACCACATTCTAGAATAGGAGTATTTTCATCTTTTTATTTATTTAATTTAATGTGTTAATATATTGCATGATATTTATATATTATATATAGTATTCCTTAAATGCATGAGTTAGTTAACTGGTCCTAGTGTAACCTCCGTATCCAGAAATTCTAGCTTAAATGTTATTTTTAGGTTAATTTGGGGCTAGTGGGATTTTTCCATAATTTTTAGTTAATTAAAAACTAGTAACCCTAATTTTCTAGGACTTTCAAGAATTTATTTTAGGTCCAAACTTAATTAAAAATATCCCAAACTTTTATTTTAGGTTCTAAATAATAAAATATATTTTCTAGAATTTTTTGGGAATTTTCTGATTATTTTTAGCATTTATTTTGAGTTAATTATGAAAAACTGAATTAAAAACTATTTTCTGAAAATAAAAACCTAAAAAGTAATTATTTCTGCCCAGTCAGCCAACAAGGGCCCACCTGTCAGCCTCCCGCAGCCAACAGCGCAGGGTCCGCCTGTCAATGACCGCGGGTTGGGTGTGGGTGCGCCGAGCCGACCTCGAGCCGAGCCGAGTCAGAGTTCGACTCGGACTCAGCTGAGCCGAGCCGCGTCAAACCCTGACCGCTCGATCAGAGCGGGCAGCCGAGGATGGCTTCCATGTGGTGCACTTCGAGCCGCGGCCGCTCTCTCTCTCCTCTCTCTATATATAATAGTTTAGTTATTTATTTCTAGGATTTTCTTTGAGCCGAATTTTGGAAAATTGTCATCTTGGGTTCCTTCATCTTCCAGAAGCCATTGCGCATAGCTCCGGACTCCAAATGAGGCCCAATTTCTTGTGTTAGAATGATATTGAGGTTAGATTTCTGTGTATATAAATTTTTTTATGAAATTATTAGTATTAAATTCTGAAAAAATTCGTAGAGCACAGCATGTCCGAAAATAGACATGTTTTGATGTTTTCGCGATTCCGGGAGAACCAGGAATCAGAATCATGAACCGTTTAAAGTTTCGAAAAGCTAATGTCAAGATCATTGACATATATTTTTCTCAGAATTTAATTCGAAGTATTGTATACTGTTAATTCTGTAGAACTTCTAGGTTAGAATTTAACCATCGGTGCACGATACGAAATTTGTATGTGCCATAATTCCCAAACGAATTTGAATTCGGACGAGCCATAAATTTTAGCATATTTTTTATGATGAAATATACAGTAAATCATACATGAAAGTCGAGTTTGTGTTGGATGACTTTTCGGTCAACAGATCGCCTCGATTTGCGTGCCATGAGTCTCGAGTCGATAAAAATTTAGGTTCTTTTGGGAAAAATTAGGAATTAACCTAAAAATCAGAATAATAAGATTAAAATAATATTTTAGAGTAATTATTGCAAAATTAAATAAATTAAAATAAATTATATTTTGACATGGTAAAATTGTAATACATAGGCTATTTGGACTGTGACTTGGATTCTGATTCATACCAGCAAAGGACCACAGGCGAGTACATTCTCTGATAGTTTCTTATATATGATATCCTCTATATTCATTGTATTTAGTGTAAATATCCATATTTCTTGACACGATGGTTACACGGATTGGTATATCCGGATCTCGTCATGAGATGTTATTCCTTGTTCATGGTGTATCTTGTACAAGTCTTGTCTCATTGTTTATCTTGTGCATGTACAGACACTAATTCTTGCGGTGACTTGCTACCTTCCTAGAGAATCCCGTGTCATAACGTACCATGGTTGGATCTACTATACCAGTAGGGGGTGGGGAGTATTTTATTGTAGATATGTGATCATACCCTTCATGTACAAGTCTTGTTCACAGGTTAGTGTTGGTCATACACCGCACGTATGACTAGCCAGGCCCGTACTCGTGTACAAGTTCCCAAGCCGGTCACATGTTAAAGCTAGTACTCACACACTTAGTCATAGTATTCTTCTTCATTGACATATTGTTCCTTCCCTCATTTATTTACATTATTTCCAGTATTTTCTTTATTGTATATCTCTTGTACATGTATATGCATCTTGTATATTTCCATCTATTTACTGCTACATAGTTTATATTATTGATGTAGAACTTCTGTTAGAGATATACTTTGCTCCATCCTGACTGGAAATATTTTTCCAGACCACGCGTTAGAGGACGGGTATCCGACATTTTATGGACCACAGGGAGAGTAACTGCTGACTTGGACCTTGCAGCCAGGTGTGATTCCGGGAGGTCTAGCCGGGATCAAAACTTATTTAGTTAGTTTCTATTAGCAGTTTATGGTACAGGATTTGTCTCCGGCATACTTTGTTGAGCCTTGGATATTATGGTTGAGTTAGATTATTCTATTTAGACTTGTGTTACAATTTGTTTTATTTATTTCTTCGATATCTTATCGTGCTTTAGCTATGTGATTGAGTATTTTTCATATTATATTTTGTTATCTGTGACTCCTTATGGAGTTGGATGCTCGTGTGAGAATGATTAGATAGCATTGTGATCCAGACAGTGTTCTACCGCCGATGCTGCGGCGTAGGCTGGACGTGTAACACCCCGTTCCGTTCTAGCGGACTGCCAACTCAAACGGCAAAAGTGTAACTGTCCCGACCCGCTTTGCCTCAAAAGAGAAGCAAAGGATATCCAGACTTGTCCCTACAGGATCCCCGGCTTAGGCTTTTAGAGGTTCGCTTGACATATCGCTCTACCGAGGCGAATCATCGCTAAGGTGGGTGGCTACGGTGAACTTGTTTTTGCTTAGCCAGCACACATAAAAATATGGATATTTCATGCTAGTCGCTAGGTGAATCACCCCCTGCATGCTAATAAAAATCCAACGAACCTAGCTAAGGGAATAATCCCCACTTGTATTGCTCATGCTAGAACATGGAAATTGAAATACTGCTTATATTCAGACCCTTGCATGCCAAGTCCCTTACGGTTTTATCTCTCGGCTTACCTTCGGGTGCGAGAAAAATGTGTCTACTTATGTTTCTTAGAAACGCATGCTTGTCTGCTTGTATGTTGCCTTATTTTTATCCAAACCCCGGACTACTATGTGGTCGTTCCGTGCCTGAATGAACCTGCAAGTATCCGGGACCGTTAGGTCGCCAAGGCAGTTCCTGATCCAGGAGACTGCATCATGCCAGGTAAAAGAATCATACTCCTGTGGCAAGACTCATTCAGGTATTTGGATCTCTGCAAGTCTCCCTCGAGCGGGCTTACATCAGCCCAGGAGACTGTGCATATCCAATAGCTAAATGAATCATGCAATACTGCTTGTCGTGTGCTCGTGTTGCCTCAACTGCATGAAGTGTGAATTAATAATCGTGTTCGATCATGGACAACTTGTGCACAAGGGTATAAGTTCTGCGGACGGTCACTGGGGCACTGGCACCGATCCGATCCGGGCAGACTTCGTGTGTAGTCATCGTGTGCAGACTGGATAACTTGCAATGCATCGTGTTTTATGAGCTCCTCATATTTTCTCATTGCATGTTATCCATGTCCATGACTAGTCCATTATGGCATCAAGCCAGTGATAATCGTGTGTATATGCTTGCAATGCCTCATGTGTTTATCGTGTGAATATAGGCTTGTAATGCATCGTGTGTTAATCATGTGCAATTAAACCTGTAGCATAAGTCATCGTGTGTAGATGGGATAACTTGTAGCACATCGTGTGTCCATCTTGTGCTCTCGTTGCATGTTATCCTTATCCTTGACTATGTCTACCTCGTGTGTTTTAACTTTAACAATATAACCATACTCATGTTGCATATGCTATCGCTTGAATGTTTATACTTGCCCGTGCTTAAATTGTGAAATGTTTGCCTTGGACAGGGAAGGACAAATGGTAAGTTGGTAAGTCTCGCCGTGTTTTCTCTCATGTCGCACGGCGCACTGCCACACGAGTTAGGCTATTCAATGGTGCATGAAACTGATCCTAAGGCAACTAGAAAGACAACTTAATAGTTGGTGCACAGAACCTGTATTACGTATTTGGATTTGTCGAGCGGGCGAGTAGCTTCCCCACCAGTGCATTCAATGTACTGATAATCCACCAATTTATATGCAGGGTACGGGAGAACCTCGTTCGGTGCGGATGCCTCCTTCGTGCGTGCTAAGGTGTGAAGATCACTCCGAAGCAGCGGTGCGTCCGGAACATAAGCACATATAGAAGACATAATGTTGTGAATATCGCCTGAACATCATTCCATAATTGTAGCCACTTGGCACGCTTTTATTGTTTCAGAGAGAGAGGCTTGAGCGACTTGTAATCTCTGCTATACGCCGCATGTAACACATGTTTATATCAATAAAGAGTTGCTTTACTTCAACTTGTGTTTCAATGCTTCTGCTATATTGTCGACTCAGTGAACCTATTACCAAATCGTTATGCGTTAATGACTCCGCTGCATTCGTACAATCTGTGTGACTCTGTGGCTTAGAACTCTTAACGCCAGCCAATGAACCTTGGCCTCGCACGGGCATGGCTCACGCTCGTGCGGCATCACGCTCGGATGGGTCATAAAGCGATCATTCCGCGGGAGCGCTGGCGCGGTAATTCTCGCCTAGTGGGAACGGCCAATTTAGCCCGCGGGAGATCGGGACGTGACATGTTGGTATCAGAGCCTGGCCTCTACGCCTTTGGACTTCGATTCGATATCTCAGTTTCGAAAGCTCGTTCGTGGGTTATGTGCACGCTCTCTCTCAATGCCTCGATGGGATGTTCCAACAATAAGTCTAAAATACTTTCAAAATGCGTTTTGAATGATATGATATGCTTGCTTGTATGATATTGTGCTACGAGTGGCCTTTGTGCCAACCTATTTGAACCCTTGAGAGTATCGCAGTAGCTTGTCTCATTTCACTAACTCTAAGTTTGGTTGAATGCATCTATTCGAGGGACGCCTTGAACTAGTGCACCATCCAAGACTTAAGGAAAGGTGAAACTCGTGTGCTAAGACTTCGCTATCACTAAGCTGGTTGACGTGCTCACGCTAGAAGTGCACTTCGAAAGTGCGCACAATCCAGACTAAGCGATATGCCGATCTCTACGCTTGTGCAAGTGAATATCCAAATGAAACAAGTACAACAATTTGTGTAGGTTTGCCTCAACCTTGTATCGTTAAATCAAAATTGATTGAAATGTACTGCATGTCCTTAGTAAGTCTTGAGGACGAGACTTTTTCTAAGTTGGGTAGGACGTAACACCCCGTTCCGTTCTAGCGGACTGCCGACTCAAACGGCAAAAGTGTAACTGTCCCGACCCGCTTTGCCTCAAAGGAGAAGCAAAGGATATCCAGACTTGTCCCTACAGGAACCCCGGTTTAGGCTTTCAGAGGCTCGCTTGACATATCGCTCTACCGAGGCGAATTATCGCTAAGGTGGGTGGCTACGGTGAACTTATCTTAGCTTAGCCAGCACAAATAAAAACATGGATATTTCATGCTAGTCGCTAGGTTAATCACCCTCTACATGCTAATAAAAATCCAACGAACCTAGCCAAGGGAATAATCCCCAATTGTATTGCTCATGCTAGAACATGGAAATTGAAATACTGCTTATAATCAGACCCTTGCATGCCAAGTCCCTTACGGTTTTATCTCTCGTCTTACCTTCGGGTCCGAGCAAAATGTGTCTACTTATGTTCCTTAGAAACGCATGCTTGTCTGCTTGTATGTTGCCTTATTTTCATCCAAACCCCGAAAGACTACTACGTGGTCGTTCCGTGCCTGAATGAACCTGCAAGTATCCGGGACCGTTAGGTCGCCAAGGTAGTTCCTGATCCAGGAGATTGCATCATGCCAAGTAAAAGAATCATACTCCTGTGGCAAGACTCATTCAGGTATTTAGATCTCTGCAAGTCTCCCTCGAGCAGGCTTACATCAGCCCAGGAGACTGTGTATCCAATAGCTAAATGAATCATGCAATATTGTTTGTCGTGTGCTCGTGTTGCCTCAACTGTATGAAGTGTGAATTAATAATCGTGTTCGATCATGGACAACTTGTGCACAAGGGTATAAGTTCTGTGGACGGTCGCTGGGGCAATGACACGGATCCGATCTGGGCAGACTTCGTGTGTAGTCATCGTGTGCGGACTGGATAACTTGCAATGCATCATGTTTTATGAGCTCCTCGTGTTTTCTCATTGCATGTTATCCATGTCCATGACTAGTCCATTATGGCATCAAGCCAGTGATCATCGTGTGTATATGCTTGCAATGCCTCGTGTGTTTATCGTGTGAATATAGGCTTGTAATGCATCGTGTGTTAATCATGTGCAATTAAACCTGTGGCATAAGTCATCGTGGGCAGATGGGATAACTTGCAGCGCATCGTGTGTTCATTTTGTGCTCTCATTGCATGTTATCCTTATCCTTGACTATGTCTACCTCGTGTGTTTCAACTTAAACAATATAACCATACTCATGTTGCATATGCTATCCCTTGAATGTTTATACTTGCCCGTGCTTAAATTGTTAAATGTTTGCCTTGGACAGGGAAGGACAAATGGTAAGTTGGTAAGTCTCACCGTGTTTCCTCTCATGTCGCACGGCGCACTGCCACACGAGTTAGGCTATTCAATGTTGCATGAAACTGATCCTAAGGCAACTAGAAAGACAACTTAATAGTTGGTGCACGGAACCTGTATTACGTGTTTGGATTTGTCGAGCGGGCGAGTAGCTTCCCCACCAGTGCATTCAATGTACTGATAATCCACCAGTTTGTATGCAGGGTACGGGAGAACCTCGTTCGGTGCGGATGCCTCCTTCATGCGTGCTAAGGTGTGAAGATCACTCCGAAGCAGCGGTGCATCCGAAACAGAAGCACATATAGAAGACATAATGTTGTGAACATCGCCTGAACATCATTCCATAATTGTAGCCACTTGGCACGCTTTTATTGTTTCAGAGAGAGAGGCTTGAGCGACTTGTAATCTCGGCTATACGCCGCCTCTAACACATGTTTATATCAATAAAGAGTTTCTTTACTTTAACTTATGTTTCAATGCTTCTGCTATATTGTCGACTCAGTGAACCTGTTACCAAATCGTTATGCGTTAATGACTCCGCTGCACTCGGACAATCTGTGCAACTCTGTGGCTTAGAACTCTTACCGCCAGCCAATGAACCATGGTCTTGCACGGGCGTGGCTCACGCTCGTGCGGCATCACGCCCGGATGGGTCATAAAGCGATAGTTTAGCGGGAGCGCTGGCGCGGTGATTCTCGCCTAGCGGGAATGGCCGATTTAGCCCATGGGAGATCAAGGCGTGACAGGACGTACCTACGCACACGTGCCCCAATACCGGGTGCGGGTCGTGACACGTTTTTAGTGGTGGCCCATGCAGGTCAGACTTTGCAAGTTGTGCGATGTCATAGTAGTGCGACAACTTAGTTGTACTACTGCGTGCCTGCGATAGGATCTAGGATATAGTATACTAGGATGAGAGCGGATACTCAATCACAACTAGGAATATTTTTAATCTATCTGTCTTGTTATCCCTTCCTTCTGTTCCTTTTTTCGTCTTTTGATTGATTAATTTTTTAGTATCATAGCTTATATCAGTGATTTTTGCTAGAATATAGTAAGTAATACACCCTGACAGAGACTACAATACCATGACAAAACAGACCATAAACCATATATATATTTTTCTAGATTGCATGTTGTATGACTGTAGGTAGGATGTTTCCTAAGACTTTTATTGTTGTTGGTTTGACCGTAGTGAAGAGTAGTGAAGAGGTTATGACTTGACAAAGAGAGACAAGGTGCCTTAAATTTCGAGGATAAACATTAATGAAGAGTTGAGAACTTAATATGGCAGAATTGATGATTTGTTAAAATCATAGATTTTTTGAATATTAGGATATGATTGAAACTGTCATTAAAATATGAGGAATTTAAGAAGATTATCATTATATTTATTTGACTGCAAGATATAAATTTAAGATGTAAATTGAATGCGGTATTTGAAGATTTTATAAGTATTACATTGATGAGTGTTGTGTGGAAAAAGAATAGAGGAGTAAATCATTAATAGATTAGTGTTTGAATTCAAATTTTGGGATGAGACCTTAGATTTTATAAATATACACCGATTGGATTTAAATTAGAGGATTGGATATTAATTTTTTGAGTATTTAATTATTAACTTAAAATTTTGAAGGAGATTGTAATAAGAATGGAATTTGATTTTTATTTCAAGAATTTTCAGGAATATGATATTTTGAAATTTTTTTGAAATAATAATGTGGATTTACTTCATGATTATTTGGTTTGATGAATTTAATTTTGATGGTAATAAATAAATAAATAAAACAATTCAGGATTTTAAATTTCGAGGACGAAATTTTTTTAAGGTGGGTAGACTTGTAACCTCCGTATCCTGAAATTCTAGCTTAAATTTTATTTTTAGGTTAATTTGGGGCTAGTGGAATTTTTCCATAAGTTTTAGTTAATTGAAAACTAGTAACCCTAATTTCTTAGGACTTTCAAGAATTTATTTTAGGTCTAAACTTAATTAAAAATATCCCAAACTTTAATTTTAGTTTCTAAACAATAAAATATATTTTCTAGAATTTTTTTGGGATTTTTCGGATTATTTTTAGCATTTATTTTTAGTTAATTATGAAAAACTGAATTAAAAACTATTTTCTGAAAATAAAAACCTAAAAAGTAATTAATTCTGCCCAATCAGCCAACAAGGGCCCACCTGTCAGCCTCCCGCAGCCAACAGCGCGGGGCCCTCCTGTCAGCGACCGCGGGTTGGGTGTGGGTGCGCCGAGCCGACCTCGAGCCGAGACGAGTCAGAGTTCGACTCGGACTCAGCTGAGCCGAGCCGCGTCAAACCCTGACCGCTCAATCTGAGCGGACAGCAGCGGATGGCTGCCATGTGGCGCACTTCGAGCCGCGGCTGCTCTCTCTCTCTCCTCTATATATATATATAAAAGTTTAGTTATTTATTTCTACGGTTTTTTCTTTGAGCCGAATTTTGGAGAATTGTCATCTAGGGTTCCTTCATCTTCCAGAAGCCATTGCGCATAGCTCCGGACTCCAAACGAGGCCCAGTTCCTTGCGTTAGAAGGATATTGAGGTTAGATTTCTGAGTATATAAATTGTTTTACTAAATTATGAGTATTAAATTCTAGAAAATTCGTAGAGCACAGCATGTCCGAAAATAGACGTGTTTCGATGTTTTTGCGATTCCGGGAGAACCAGAAATCAGAATCATGAACCGTTAAAAGTTTCGGTAAGATAATGTTGAAATCATTGACATATGTTTTTCCGAGAATTATTTTGAAGTATTTATATACTATTAATTCTGTAGAACTTCTAGGTTAGAATTTAACCATCGGTGCACGATACGAAATTTGTATGTGCCATAATTCCCAAACGCATTTGAATTCGGACGAGCCGTAATTTTAGCATATTTTTGATGATGAAATCTACAGAAAATCATGCATTAAAGTCGAGTTTATGTCGGTTGACTTTTCGGTCAACAGATCGCCTCGATTTGCGTGCCATGAGTCTCGAGTCGATAAAAATTTAGGTTCTTTTTGGCAAAATTAGGAATTAACCTAAAAATCAGAATAATAAGATTAAAAAAGATTTTAGAGTAATTATTCTAGAATTAAATAAATTAAAATAAATTATATTTTGACATGGTAAAATTGTAATACATAGGCTATTTGGACTGTGACTTGGATTCTGATTTATACCAGCAAAGGACCACAGGCAAGTACATTCTCTGATAGTTTCTTATCTATGATATCCTCTATGTTCATTGAATTTAGTGTAAATATCCATATTTCTTGACATGATGGTTACACGGATTGGTATATCCGGATCTCGTCATGAGATGTTATTCCTTGTTCATGGTGTATCTTGTACAAGTCTTGTCTTATTGTTTATCTTGTGCATGTACAGACACTAATTCTCGGGGAGACTTGCTACTTTCCTAGAGAATCCCGTGCCATAACGTACCATGGTTGGATCTACTATACCAGTTGGGGGTGGAGAGTATTTTAGTGTAAATATGTGATCATACCCTTCATGTACAAGTCTCGTTCACATGTTAGTGTTGGTCATACACCGCACGTATGACTAGCAAGGCTCGTACTCGTGTACAAGTTCCCAAGCCGGTCACATGTTAAAGCTAGTACTCACACACTTACTCATAGTATTCTTCTTCATTGACATATTGTTTCTTCCCACATTTATTTACATTATTTCCAGTATTTTCTTTATTGTATATCTCTCGTACATGTATATACATATTGTATATTTCCATCTATTTATTGCTACATAGTTTATATCATTGATGTAGAACTGCTGTTAGAGATGTACTTTGCTCTATCCTGAGTGGAAATATTTTTCCAGACCACGCCTTAGAGGACGGGTGCCAGACATTTTATGGACCACAGGGAGAGTAACTGCTGACTTGGGCCTTGCAGCCAGGTGTGATTACAGGAGGTCTAGCCGGGATCAATAGTTATTTAGTTAGTTTCTATTAGCCGTTTATGGTACCGGATTTGTCTCCGGCATACTTTGTTGAGCTTTGGATATTATGGTTGAGTTAGATTATTCTATTTAGACCTGTGTTGCAATTTGTTTTATTTATTTCTTCGATATCTTATCGTGCTTTAGCTATATGATTGAGTATTGTTCATATTATATTATGATATCTGTGACTCCTTATGGAGTTGGATGCTCGTGTGAGAATGATTAGATAGCATTGTGACCTAGACAACGTTCTACCGCCGATGTTGCGGCGTAGGCTGGACGTACCCACGCACACGTGCCCCTATACCGGGTGCAAGTCGTGACACCTAGAAACCCACTAGATGAGCCCCTGACCAATTATTTGGTTATGAACATTAATTAGCATTTTTGGGATTTAATATTAGGGATTATATTTAATTGTGGTGATTTTATTTGATTGTTGTACCGTACCGTTGTTTCGATAATTGGAGCGCTTCACTAGCCATTGCCTTCCTACAAATTTTATATCCTTGTCCTAGACATGCCACTCTTCTATTCTGATCCTTGTGTAACTCATAACTATGCTCTTTTGTGCTTCATTTTAGTCGCACAATATTCGTTGCAGACAATTATATTTAATTCTAAATACATCCAACTTTACATCTTTGTGCGTTCCAATCAAAATTGGAGACACAATCTCGACCCATTTTGGGCAAACCAAATTATGACAATATTTTATTCTGAGTCTTCTACATCCATGACACTTGTGTCTTACCTAATTTTAACCCTATGTACTTCCAATTAATTTTAGAACACCATTTATATTAATTTTAATTAAATTAATGTAAGGACCCAATTTAATCCAAAACCCCACTTGTGCAATTTTATAATTGTTGGGGACTTATATGCAAAGAGCATTGAGGTGTCCATACCCCTTTGGACCAAACACATGAAGAAACACCAATTTTCTTCATTGCCCGGTCATGTGAATTTTTTCCATAATTTTGGAGTGTGCAACACTCAACATCAACCCCTCATCAAATCCTAGCCATCAATTTCAAACAAACCATCCTAGCCTTTAAAACTTCTACATATAGAAAGAAACCCATCCCAAGGAGTGGTTGACCGGCCCAACTTCCTAGGTCAACATCAGACCCTACTTTTCTACACATATATATATAAGTTTTTTTATTTTTCTTCATCACCACCAATACCTATAACCTAGCTGAACCCATCTCACCCCCTCTACTGTTCACGCCTCCACGCTCATCCCAATCTGCCGAAAGCCCGCCTGTGTAGCCGCCTGAGTTCCAGCGTGGCCATCCCACGGTCATCTTCTTCCTTCTCTCCTCCACCCGACTCCACTCATCGGACCAACGACCTTCTCTATCATAATCTACGCCAACACCACCACTCCCAACCGAGACCTTGCCGGAGCCCAGACTACCTGACCGCCTGACAACCCCGTCGAGCAGTACAACCACCCGACTGTACACCCTCTTTGACCGCCTGTCAGTCCCTCCTCGATGCCACAGTAACCCCCCGCCTGAACCGCGACGTCATCATTCCTATTATCCAACAGTCGACCCCGTCTCCTCCTTTCACGACCCTGCTGATCGCCTGAACCCGACTGAACGACCGCCTGATCGCCTGAACTTGACTGAACTACCCGCTGAACCTCCGATGACCTCGCCTAAGCAGCTGCTGAGCCCTCGCCTGAGCAGCAGACACAGGAGCAGCCGAGCGCTCCACCGTGACAGTACCACCTCGACGTCGATTATACACCCCTTCGTGCACGTGCACGCCGAGGCCAAGGTTCGAAGTGCCTCCTCTTGTGATTTTGTTAATGTATGAATAGTGTTAGGATTTAGCGTGTTATTTTATGATAATTTTGCTAGATGTTCATTGCTAGACTATGCAAGTAAAACCAAAACTAGTTGCGTGTGTGTGTATGCATATAATATTAGTTTGATATATATATATATAGATATATATATATAAGAAATCAATTGCTAAGTACTAAGTTATGACTGTAATATATATATATATATATATATTGTATGACCCTAGGTTAACTGTGGATTTCTCGTATAATTGCATATGACTATATGACCCTGAGAAATTATGAGTTGACTGCCTTGTGTACACCAACGTACGAGCTAGACATGTGTTAGAGTTGATTGTCTGATTATGTAGAGCATTTGAGGACATGACACCGTGTAATTAGACATACGCTTGACCCTGTTAAATGACAAGTATCACCCCTAGCGTAGTCTCTGAGTTCAGTGTATTTATGATTGTGTGTGCTAGGGTAACGACTGATGCCATATTATATTTAAATAATGTCTATAGGACTGTTGGATTATTCAGACAAGACTTCGGAAATAGAATATTGGTATTATCAGCAGAGGACCACAGGCGAGTACATTCTCTGACAGTTTTTATTATGTTGATCATCTCTATTATTCTAGTTGTATAGCTTACTTGATTCTGACACCATGTATACACGGGTTAGCATCATCGAGACCTGTCACGAGCAGTCGTGATTGGGATCCATCGTGCTAGCTGGGGACGGAGAGATATTAGTAAATTATGTGATCATACCCAACTCTACATGAATCATAGCTCACCCACACCTCACGTCGGTGCAGCCTGACCATTACATGCTTCATAACCTGTTATGTATGATTAGCCAAACTATTGGTTGTATCATAGCTAACTGGATGGTTAGCCTGACCTTACATGAATCATAGCTAGTCATACATAGCAAGCCTGATCAGTCCCAAGCCGATCACATGATATGCTAATATTTCATACACTTAGCTAGATATTCTATACATGTATTTCCAGTTTATTGTTCTAGCATTCACTTATATTCTAGTTCATTATTCTAGCATGCACTTGTATTTCTATTCATTGCTAGTTGTATCCTTGATGATGATATATTCTCCAGCATTTACTTATTTCCAGTATTTCCTATTTACCAGTATTTCTTATTGCCAGTATTTATATCCATCTTGTATTTCTTTACAATGTATTATAGTTTTTGTCAATATATATGGAACTGCGGTTAGTGCTTGTACTTCGCTCCAATCCTGACTGAATATTTTTTCCAGAGGATCTTGAGGATTTCTATCCTACACATTATGGACCAGGTATAGATGCAGACTACATACTAGAGAGCTTAGATGAGTCCATTCCTGTAGAGGAGACACTACCTGCAGCTATTTAGACAGTATTTATTTTACGCATTTGAATTATGTTGAGACTTATGTTGGGTTTTATTTGAGACTTGTAGAGACTATTTATGTTGGACAGCTAGGCTGTCATTTATCTCTATTTTGAGGCATTATGTTTGATTTATGTCATTCTTCCTTATCTTTTATCGTGCCATTTATTCTTATAGTTATTGTGATTGAGTATACATTTTAAGCTATTGAGAGATGTATATTTTATTGTCCTCCTTATGGAGTTGATATCATTGACAGGTTGTGAGTTATGTTTAGATAGTATTAATGAGACCTTGACAGCGTTCTACCGTCGATGCTGCGGTGTAGACTGGACATACCCATGACTCATGTCCAAATTCTGGGTACGGGTCGTGACATCCTGAAGACGATGTAGTTTCCTACGAATAAAATTAATAGGAAAAGAATGACGCACTTTCTCTCTGTTTCAAAGGATGACGCACTTTCAAGCTGCTTTTGTCAAATAAAGTCATGCGCACAAATCGAGTGTCTGCTTTCCCCTGAGCATTAAATACGATAAATCTGATAGCTGAACAGCAGTCAAGGATGTCATAAGCCATCAATACAGCTGAGCAACGACACGCAGACCCAGGTTGTTATTTAGCGGTCATTATGAATCAATTTCTTCAAAGTGCGCCACTATGGAAACTTTCTCAAAAGTGTGCCATTACGGCTACTTCCTCAAAAGTGAGCCACCATGGCTACTTTCTCAAAAATGCGCCATTATAGCTACTTTCTCAAAAGTGCGCCACCATGGCTATATCCTCAAAAGTGTGCCATCATGGCTACTTCCTCAAAAGTGCGTTATTACAACAACTTCCTCAAAAGTGTGCCACCATGGCTACTTCTCAAAAGTGCACCATTACACCTACTTCCTCAAAAGTGTGACATTACGGCTACTTCCTCAAAAGTTCACCACCATGGCCACTTCCTCAAAAGTATGCCATTACGGTAACTTGTTCAAAGTATACCACCATGGCAACTTCCTCACAAGTGCGTCATTTCGACTACTTCCTCAAAACTTCTCTACCATGTCTACTTCCTCGAAAGTGCGCCAGTATGTCTACTTCCTCAAAAGTGCGCCACTATTGCTACTTCCTCAAAAGTGCGTCATTACGGATACTTCCTCAAAAGTGCACAATTATGGCTACTTTCTCAAAAGTGTGCCACCATGACTTCTTCCTCAAAAGTGCGCCATCATGGCAACTTCCTTAAAAGTGCAACACCATGTATACTTCCTCAAAATTGCACCATCATGGCTACTTCCTCAAAAGTGTGCCATTATGGCTACTTCCTCAAAAGTATGCCACCATGGCTACTTCCTCAAAAGTGCGCCAATACGGCTACTTTCTCAAAAGTGCGACATTGCGGTTACTTCCTCAAAAGTTTACCACCATGGCTACTTCCTCAAAAGTGTGCCATTATGGCAACTTCTTCAAAGTGTGCCACCATGGCAACTTTCTCAAAAGTGCGTCATTACGGCTACTTCATCAAAAGTGAGCCACCATGGCTACTTCATTAAAAGTGCGCCATTACGGCTACTTCCTCAAAAGTGTGCCACCATGTCTACTTCCTCAAAAGTGGGCCATTACGACTAATTCTTAAAAAGTGCGCCATTACAATTACTTCCTCAAAAGTGCGATACCATAACTACTTCCTCAAAAGTGCGTCATCATGGCTACTTTCTCAAAAGTGCGTCATCATGGCTACTTCCTCAAAAGTGCGTCATCATGGCTACTTTCTCAAAAGTGCGCCATCATGGCTACTTTCTCAAAAGTGCGCCATCACGGCTACTTCCTCAAAAGTATGCCATCACGGCTACTTCCTCAAAAGTGCGCCCATATGAACAATTTTATCAAAAGTGCGCCAGTCTCCAGACCACTTCTAAAGTCCGCCTACGATCCTAACTGACAAAGAAAAGTTATGATTATGTGTCATACATGTCATGTTCCTCATAAAATTAGCATAAATAACTATCTCATAACCTACTCTTTCCTCGTATAAGAAACCACGTGTCAAGCAGGTAGCAAGTTGTGCACTCACTGACTAGATCATAGGATGTCATCACATCAAAAGTGCACGAACAGTACGAACTATCCAAAATATGCGCACATTATTATAACTGCTCTAAAATCCTATAAATATACGAGAATTGTGTAAGTTATAGAGGCTAAAATTTTAAGTATTTAAAGTTCAAGAACATAATTAGAGAAATAAAAGCTTGTCGTGTCGTTGTTGCCAAAGCTTTCTTATTGCTCAACTCTTCAAGTTGTTCATAGCATCCTTGCATTTCTTTATCGTTGTGTGGTCCAAGGAGTAAATTAATTTTTTGTAGATCAGATCTCTACAACTATACTTTTCTAGAATCAATTATACTAAGATTTTTTGTCGAGTAAAGTGATAGATCAATGCGACGCTGTGTCAGTCGGCTCGATGCAGAAGACCTTGGTTGTGAAGTTTGACCAACAAGCATACGAAGAAATTTTCTATTCTGGGGGTAGTGCTCACCCCTCATCTGCACCTAAGTCAAGGAAGACCTACAAAGTGTGGGTGCCCAAGCCTTGTCACACACATCCTAAAGTTGTTGTCAACAAGGGAAAATCATTCTGATTGACAAGAACTCCTTTGTCAATTATGTCAACCAAGTTCAGATCAATAACTTGGTGGACAACTCCCTTGCGTTAAAAAAGGGATACAAATCATACAAATTATGTAATATCAAGCAAAGGGTAATCCACACCCAAGCTTCTGAGCTCGTGCATATTCATTGTAATGTGTAGGGCAAGCTAGTTATAGGCATTGATGTCTAAGCCAATCTCTCTACAGGCGCTTTCTTCAAAGAGAGACAAAAGTTTCTCCAGAATCCAAGCCAGTAGAAGAAAAACTACAAACGAACTAATAAAGCATTAGTCAGGGAAAATTATTCCCCTAACATCATGATCATGCGCACAGTGGAGGAAAAGTAATGTGCCACTCGTCAGAAGACTACTATTATTTTACCATGTCAAGACCTTCGTACAAAATTAAATGCACATAAACAAACTGTGCCTACTCTGTCTACCCTACAGAAAGTGCGCCAAGCAAGGTCAACCTCTTCATAACATGTTATTTGTGCGTGTGTAAATATAAAGACTGCTAGGGACAACTTCCTCTCATCCATGAATAACAAAAGCTTGAGAGATGACGAATCACTCCCCAATCAAGCCAGCACCTCAATCTATACACAGCGGACCAAAAATATGCATAAAATATTTAATGTATATCTTGTAAAGAGGTAGATTATGCCCTCTTCCTTCTATTTTCTTCCCTCTTATGATTTACGTGAGCTTATTGTACAAAAGCGTAAGTAGAAAGATCCTTCTGACTTTGCAACAATGTTTCCTAATGAACATCGTTGCAATTATCATAAGGTTGTAATCAAATATTATTGTTCATCAGCAAAATGGTCTGTATTTGACCGATTGACTTATACTATATCTTCCAAACCTTGACATGTAAAGCAAGCTGACAACCAGGAGTATGATGATGATGAAGCATTATTTGCTCCAGCATACATGGCTTCACATCTTCTCCGTGGTGGGAGACAATCAAGACAAAGTTCTTCATGAACACCCAGCCAGATGAGATTTGACCAACTCGTCGACTCATTTGAAAGAGTATACCAAAATACCAGTTCTCGAAGATGGAAGCTCCTTCTTTAAGGGTCCCCATTCCTCAGAATTTGAGGCTGGGGTATAAATCCCCCTGATTCTAAAAGTGTAGATTCTAACTACACGGTTCTTTCTAACAATCCCTCTGTTGTACACAGAGTTGTTAGCATCTACGCCATCGGTGACCAATAATTTGCTCCTCCATCAAGAAGCACCGAACAATGCCTCAAATCATTAGAGGCCGCTCTCAGGGACATGTATACCATGATTTAAAATATGCATCAAATGATGACCGTCCAACATTCTGCTATACCTACTCCTATCCAAGTAGCTCCATTCATACCAGCACAACCTACTCTTAGAACAACACCCTTGTAGGGTAAAACAAATCCAGAAGCAGTCCCAAACCAAGAGTCAACTGCTCCAACTCTTAATCCTACTAATATTAGGAGTGGACTTTCATCGGTGGTAATACATGTTTAACAAAGATCTTACCAGTCAGCTTTACCACTTCAGCTAGAAGATCCTCTCGATGCCATCCGGGAGTTGCATGCACAGGTCGATATTTTAAAGAACAAAAACTAACTTCGCAAGTTGGGGGTAAAATAGCCTTATCTTCCTCATTGGGATAATGTTTCCTTTCCTCCTAAATATAAACCCCAATCAATAGTCTTGTTTGAAGATAAGCCATCACCGAGCTAATATATTAACTACTTTAATATGATAATGGATCACCTGCAGAAAGAGGATGCTCTCATTACCAAACTATTCGTGGGATGCTTGGCATGCATATCCTATGATTGGTATCGCAGTTTACCTGATAACAGCATAACCTCATTTGATGACATGAAGTAACTTTTTCTCTCATGATTCTATGAGGGAGGCATGGATATGATGATGTCTTTGCTCATCGATATCAAACAGAAGGAGAAAGAATTCGCTCGCAAATTTTTAGAGTGTTTCAGGCAAGCAACTCTGAAGTTGCCTTCCGATATTCCATTTTCTGTATTTATCGCTACTTGTCAAAAGAATCTACTACCTATAGTAGGGCTCTGGATGGGACCAACTCAATTTTAAAACTGGAAGGCGTTTATCAACGGGTCTAAAGCTGCTGAAGGTAACACGAAGGTGGCACGTAACATGGGGATATAATAACCAATGCGAAAGGGAAGCGCTCCTCCTCCAACAACAACAACATAAATAATCGTAACAGCAAAGAATATGAGGCCTTAGCAATAAATTTGGCAAAGTGACCCACCTCTCCTCCAGCACAAAAGCCTCAAGAATCTTCCAAACCTATGGAGGATTATTCCTTTGATGAGAGCGATATCCACAACATTTTTTACTATCTAATAAAGAAAGGCACATTGTTGTTGCCCGATATCAAACGATCGGAGGAGGCCGGTAAAATGGATGACCCGAAGTACTGCTTATACCATTGGTATGTACATCATCATACCAAGACTTCTTATGTCTTGAAAAAAAAAATACAACAGTTGATAGATGCTAAAGCTATCACTCTTTACAATGATGAGAAGACGGTCACCGCCAATATGGTGTCACTTCAATTTGGTGATTTTTTAGCACAAGTTGTCCTTAAAGGCGTCATTTTAATACCTCGATCTACAATGGAAGTGGTAAATCTTCCACCTCCTCGATATCAAAATAGAGGGGTTGGTGCCTCTTAATACAGATCATGGCGAGATTATGTGGATTCATCTTGACCTGCTATCAGATTGAGATCAGGGAGCAACATCTTCCAATTCAAAATCTAAAAAGGGCAAGAAGTATAAACCATGCAATATGATTTCTTTCGATCATCACTTAGATAGAGAGCAAGATCAACCTCAAGAAGACATACCTCTCGAGATCATATTTTAAAATCTGAAAATTGTCCCCATCAAGATCTACTCGCAAGCTTCACTTGACACACTGGCAATGGTGTATGCCTGGTAGTGTTTTGCTGAATAGAGCACAACAAATATTCATTCCTTATGAAGGTGTTCCTAGAAAAATTCTCTCTCCTCCTTCTATAATTTGAGCATCGACCTCAACTAGTGTGGCTGAGGAGGAATACCCCCAATTTCATCAATACAGCTAACAATATGTACGCTTGATGTAAAATATGGGGTATGATTTCTAGAAAGCTGAAGGTTTGAATTTTGGCAAGGGATAACGTATACCTCTACAACTCCATGGGAAGTCTAACAAATCCCATAGTGGATTGGGTTACGATCAAATTAGCCCACAAGCTCATTCCAAAAAGAGGCATGCCAAAAAAAACCAAATCTTGTAACATGGTGCTTTTTTCTCCGGATCTTGAAGAAGAAGTCATGACTAGTACCTGCCACCCTCACTTTTCCAACTAGGGGTAGTTGGTATTTTAGCATGGATACATAATTTTAGGAATAAATATTTATATTGGTGTGTTACAGAAATTATTTAATTATTGTATTAATTATTAGTGAGTTATTGATTAATTATGACTTGTATTAATTATTTTGTTAGAGGCTAGTCCAATAATTAGACTTATCATGACAACTAGTGAGCCTAGCTTGGATTCAAACTCTTTAGACCAATCATCATTAATTAATTAGGAAGGATTAGCCTAATTAGAATTAGTGTAGAACTTCCCAAAATGTCCACCCTTAATTATTCCTCACAATTCACCATTGGAGGGCATATGGAACATTTACATATTACTTGGGGAAGGGGGAAGGGGCCGACCTTGATAAGAGCCTCTTCTCTCCCTCTCTCCCCTCTTCATTTGTTTCTTTATTGTAGATCTAGAATTTAGATTCCCAATTTTTGCTCTTTCTTTCCATCAATTTTTCTCCCATTTTACTTCCATTCCCTCTCACTTTCACCATTAGAAGAGCTTTAGAGCTTGGAGAAGCAAGGAGCACAAGAAGAAGGAGAATTATTGGAGAGATCGTGTCTGGATCGTGTGAACTAGAGTTTTTATTGGAAATCCATCATCCAATTGGTAATTTCTGAATTTCTCTTTATTTAGCTTCTAAATCATGCATTTGACCCTTAGGAATTCTCCCATAGCATAGGGCTACCAATAGGAGCAAGTTTTAGGCCAATTGGTGGTGTATAGAGATATCTACATAGGTTTTTGTATGAGGTTTAGGAAAATTACGAAATTGACACATCAAGTATGTGTCAGGAGACCAACTAGAACTAATTAAACATAGGTCAGGGTTGTGGGACAAGGTACGTATCCACAAATGGATATGTTTAGGCCTTATCACGGTATTTTGCGATTCGGTATGATACGGGCTCATTTTGAGTGATTTTGTGAAATTATCAATAATTCCTATTATAATTAGCTCTAATAGATATTATATATTATATTGGATATGTGGGAATATTTATCATGAAGAATTGGAGTTTTGGTGTGTTACTTGGATGTGTATATTAGTGTATCACATTAATGCCGATTAAGTATTTGTTTAAATGACTAGTGTGTGTGTGTAGCTATAGTGTGTGCATGATATATATATATATATATATATATATATATATATATATGTGTGTGTGTGTGTGTGTGTGTGTGTGTGTGTGTGTGTGTGTGTTAGTATTTGTTGTGATAATAATACCTGAGTGTATGGAGCTTTATGTAATATATGGAGTTGTGAGGGGGGGGATTTTATGTATAAGTGAGTTGGCAGTGAAGTGAGTGTCCACTGTAAGTGTTCACTGTGTAGTAACTTGGGGGTGTAGTATGTTTCAGTTGTGTGTGAACTCTTGAGTTTAAATATCACTAGACTGAAGGGGAATACTGCAGCAATGAAAGCATGTTGCATCAAAATCTTGTTGTCGAAGCAACATGTAGCAGCAGAGTATCAGGGATACTGTTATAGAGTGAGTTGAGAGGGGGCTCGGGTTTATCACCACAGCACTACCTTGCCAGGGGAGTCGAGTTAATGACAGAAAAAATTGATACAATAGTAGCAATGGAGGAAGAGAATACCTGCACAGCTAAGGGAGTGATGGGCTCAGGCACTGTCTGATGGGGAACTGCAAGTGCAAGGGGGAAAGGGCTACAGAGGTGCACTTGCATAGCAATTCATTAGGCAATAGAGCAACTTATAGTTGGTAATTAGATGTTATATCAGCAATTAGAGAGTTGTACAGAGCTTGAATAGTTCAGGATGGATGTAATCTATAGTGTTGGTGTATTGGCCAAGTATTGACATATCAGTACGAACACATGACAGTGGAAGGGTGTTTGGTTCAGCAGTGTACCAGTGATTTAACCAATATATCAGTAGGGAGTGAACACCATGAGCAGCAATGCAGTTCGTGTCTAGCAAGTGATGAGGGATTTAGTTGGGGCATATGAGATTGGGGGAGACATTGCAGCAGTGCATCCAATGGTGCACTACATATTGGCTACAAATATGAGAGGCAGTAGGAGCAACAACGGCAAGTTTGCTTTTATCATCTCCAGTGAGTTGCCTGTCTCATTATTTGAGCGATCAGTATGTTATATTGTTGTACTATAGTACCAGTGATAGCCAGGTGAATAAAGGATTCAATGAGGTGTATCATATTGGAGGGATCTCAGTTAGTGTAGGACCAGCTATTAGTTAGATGTTAAGATAGATTTATGGGCATGCACTGGAGGTTGTAGTAGGATGCAAATTAGTACAATAGGAAGTTAGCTTATTTATGTATTAGTATCAGTCAGTGGTTAGTATCGTCATAATTAGATAACAAGAGGGTTATACTAAGTATCAGTTTGTTGGTTAGTGAGGAATTTGGATAATTCAGTATGTGAGTATCAACTGGTTGTAGGTAGTAGCTAGTATCAATATTGATATCAGTTAAACTTAACAGTCAGGTAGTATATAGTGTAAGTTAGATAGATTTCAATTAGCTTAGTTATTGTGTTATTACTTAAGTTATCAGTAGTATTAGAATGTTAGCTTAGTTAGCTTATATACGATGCATATCAGTATCAAGGTTAGCTAGTATTTAGTGTTAGTAATTAGTAGTATATATATATGGAGGGTTAATGTTAAGTATGACTTGGAAACCAAGTATAACCTTAGTTGAACCTAGAAATAGCCTAAAAGCATGCATTCCCGTATCCGCTTCAAAAAAAGTGTTCAAGAATCAGCAGAAATTCCGTACTTTGCACTCCAAACTCTGTTAGATTCTTGAAAATAGTGAGAAGTTGCTCAAAGGATTCCAAATCCTGCCTGCCTGCCTGGTTCGCTAGAGGACAAACACCAACAAATAGGGAGGGGAAGATAACTAGCTATGAATCTTTATTCCGTCAATGGTTGAACCTTCTTTTCATTTGTATGCCTGTGATGTTGGATGCTCTGCTTTTAGGGCTAGCCACACCAACCCTAGTTCTCTTGCCCGCTTGTCGGGAATGGAACAGCTCACTAACAGAATCGTAAACTTCATTTCATCAAACGAGACTCGGAAAGAGTGGCGTTAAAGATATTGAAGTGGAAAGAACAAAAAGAAATAGGAACGGAGTCGGGGAATTAGAACTCTTAAGTCTTGACGACTGATTTTTTCATTTTTTAGGGCATGCCAACGAGATCTTATGAGAGCACCGGATGATGGAATATGACTCCAATCTTCAGAATTCGAAGTCATAAGTTTAGACTCTGAGTTCATCAAAGAGGCGATGGTTGATTGAGAATCGTAATTGATGGGTCAATGCTGCTGGGTGCGTAAAACACTATCAAAGAATGTGTATCTTGCACCCAGATCCAGTGGAGGGGGAAAGGGCTTAACAGCGCCTCTGTAATTAGCCTTTTTATTGACACTAGCTCTTTATCTAGTAGTTGTATGATATCTGAAAGGAGGCGACCAAAGGCGACCGTTAGGGAGGTGATAGAACCCACGGCTTCGCTTTTTTTTTAGATTGTTGAGAATTCGAGCCGGTTCTTTGTTAGTGAGGACATCGGTAAGAGACTTTTAGGGCAAGTGTAAAAGACTGCTACTTTCTAACACTTGGTGCTCTGACTATTCTCTTTCTTTTTAGGTGCACTACAAATAAACCACTTAAGACACTGACTTCGATTTTCTTTCCTCGGTCAAGCCCGGGGGAAGTTGAATCTAGATCTAGGGTAGGGAGGTCTTTTCTTTAGCTTTTCACGCCCGGACACAGTAGAAGAAATGGCCCGTTCTAGTTCTTTATGGTTTGATATTCACTCTATCACCACGCCTTCCAGCTAAGCGCTAGGTGTCACCCGAAAGGCGACACTAATTCGACTGGGAGGGGCTTCCTACCGTGTCACAGGCGCCTGTGACAATAACTTGTCTAGGCACTGGAAGCGAAGGCGACCGTGCCGGGAGCTCAGTGTGTCCGCCCGCTGTGCTCCATCTTCTGTTGTTCATTGATCGAACACAGGCCTTCTTTTCGCCTTTCCCTTCTATCCCGCTCACCGGAACCTCTCTCCAAGTCCACTTTCCTTCTGTCCTTTGGCTCTTCCTTTCAAAGGAGCTTGGATTTCACTTTTCGAACTCTTTTGACTGAACTATCTGACACTGCCGCTTAGCCAGCCTTCCACCGACCTAGTTGAACCATCTTTTCCCCTATTGTCTTGAAAAAAAAGGTCAGTGCTATGGTCTCCTATTGTTTGATACAATATTGACCGGGGACGAGCCCCGACTTCCATAGGTCCTTGGTTCGACCTCCTGTAGCAGTCCTTACTTTTTCTTCATTTTCAGCTCGAAATTCGCTTACCATACCGTAAAGAGCATTTCCTTTCCGATGGGATCTCCGCCTATGAGCCAGCTTTTCTTGACTTAATCAACTCGGCACTAGCATAGGCTACGTGTCCTATAATGAGAATATAGGAAGATAGTGGCAGTAAGTTAGAGGACAAGACCGATTCAGCCGATAAGGAAACAAGACTCTGCAGGCGCGCATAAGTAGCTTTCACATCATCCTCAGACGAAGAGACCGAGGGAGAGATGGAGAAAGCCGAAAAGTCCCAGTCTTTTTGGCCCGCTTTCATAATAGGACGTTGAACCCATCCCATATGATGGGAGTTGCCTTTCTCGAATACAACGCCGCATTCTCCGAAGATTGAGGAAAAAGAGGAGATCCATGAAAATCAATCCTTTTTCTCTTAGAAAAAATCTAAACAGTAACATAAAATCACAAACTACACGCGCGCGGTTAAAGAACATGTGTGCGTGCGCACGTGGTTAAAGAACATGTGCGCATGCATGCGCTCGCGCGTCGTCGCCTCATTCCCTTGACGCGATCAGTTCATTAATGTGCTTGGATTTTGATTCATATGAGGTGCGGGCAGAGGGATAAGGCGTGCTTCAACTGTCTCCTATTTGGGCTTGTTTCAGACTCGGATATAGATTCAATTCCTTCTCTCTTCGAGACTTCTGTCGGACTAAGGAGATGAAATCCCTGCTACTTTGAAATCAATGTCGGCATTGCACACTAGCTATTCTGATGCCCTATATGAAACCTTCTCCCCCTAGGCCATACAAAGAGCCTTTGTTTCGACTTCTGTTCCTGGCTCAAAGTTGATGCTGAAACCTATGATTCTTATCAATAATATCTGTCTTTAAGTAATGAGACTTAATGAGAAAAAGAAAGCTCCATTTTTCTCAGGCGACGGAGGTCAGAACATTGGCTTTGAATAGACCATTATGCGTCTTATGTTATCTGGTCTTCGTCATCTGACGGGTCCTAAGATGACGGTTAGAGCGTTAAGCACAGTCTCCCTCTTTCTATACGTCTAACAGTCATATCATCTTCCCTTCTTCGCTTGTCTCCCATTCCTTTCCGGCTAGTGAAATTGTTAGACAATTGCTTAGGAGTCATACTCCTTGGAGTTCCATGCTCCAGAGAAAGAGGGGAGGCAACCAAAGGGAGGAAGAAGGCTAAGATCTCAAATCTGGAGATAGAGGAGGGGGCCAGCCGATTACCCTTATTATACCAATTAACTTGATATTCATCTATAGGGTTGTGTGACACCAGCTCGGACACCGAGTTACCCTTTTTGCTCAGGACACAAGGCGACTACATCTTTCTGTTAGTTTTTTTTATGATAGTGTATATATCACATATTCTAGAACTGTATATTTGATTTTGACATAGTGGTTACACGGACTGGTACTATATGGATCCGGTCAGGAGATGTTATCCCCTACCGTGTTCAGCGTGTACTCTTTCACATGTATTTTATCATGTGTATCGGGTATTATTTTAGTGTACTTCATGTTCACACACTGCTCATGTTCAGTATGCCCATATTCGTGTTTGTAATGTGTCGTGATTGGATCCATGAGTATTGGTTGGGGATGGGGGAGTAGCAGTTGGTTATGTGATCAAGCCCAAGTGTATTGGTGTACATGTCGATTACATATCACACGTGTAATCGAGTTACCATATTGTATTCATGTTCAACCCAAACCGATCACATAATAAATTTTTACTCTATGCCACATTAGTTAGTTTTATCTATTTCCAAGAAATTGCAGTTATTCATATTGTCTATTCTTTATTCCAGTACATTACCTGTTCACTCTAGTTTACTCAATTTTTATGGCTAGTTATCTTGTATTCTTTTATATTATTTGTTACATATGCTCAATTATGTATTTGAAACTGCTTTTAGAGGTATGTACTTCGCTCCAATCCTAACTGGATATATTTTCAGATGATTGGCTTGTGGACCAGTGTCCTATGTACTACGGGCCACAGGACGGCTTACCATTAGAGGATACTCCTTTTGAGCAGGAGGACCTAGCACTAGATGCTGAGGAGGTCTAGACTTATTGTTTAGACTTGTATTATACTTTTTGAGACTTTTTGGCATGTATATATTATTGGGGACTTTTGATTGGATTGTGACTATTTTCCTCTTTTTATTCCATATCATGCTTTATCTCCCTTAATTTGATATTCTGATTGAGTATTGTTTACCATTATCATATATCATATTGTTTCTCTGTTTGGAGTTGAGATGACATCGACAGGTACCTTATATATTTTGTTTGAGATATTTAGATAGTATGGAAGACCCATATAGCGTTCTACCACCGGTGCTGCAGCGTAGACGGGGGTTGATTACTATACGTGCCCTTATTTTGGGTATGGGTCGTGACACATTTTTAGTGGTGGCCCAGGCAGGTCGAGAGTCACAAATAGAGCGATATTGTAGTAGTGCTGACCTGGAGTACTGCTACGAGCCTGTTTTAGGATATAGGATATACGCTGAGAGTATACTCAATCACAACGAGGAAATATTTCCAAATATGTGTTTTCCTATCCTTATCTATTAAATGCTTGCTTTACTTTGAATAAATATGTCCGTCTTTGATGATATCGTATCTTACTCAATATTGATTCCTTTGTTTAATCTATCTTCAGGATGCCGCCGAAGATGCGTTCCCAATGCTCAGGCACAGTATCAGCGAGGTCGGTCACTTCGTCGCCTCTGAGGGTAGCACCAACAGACACTGTTCCAGCAGCTTCAGTTCAGAGGTTTGCTTCACCAATCCAGGTGGGCATTTTCGTAGCAGCTTTTGGGGGTGATCCACCTCCGGTACAGAGGGCAGCGCTAATAGTCTCAGAGGATCTTGTACCTCCACTACCCACAGGCGATCCGACACAGATATTTGTGCTCTTTCAGCAGATGATGGAGGTACAATAGTGCCAGTCAGAGGTTATGAGGCAGGGCATTGAGAATGCTCACCAGATTGCTTCCACCACAGTCAAGAGAGTCGCCTTAGTATAGCCACAGATGGCACCACCTCAGTTCACCCCCAGCAGCGGAGGCCAGGGACTATCATAGATTTCAAGAGGAAGGGGCAGAAAGATTTTAAAGGCACTGAGAGAATTCTTTATGCTGATGATTGGATAGAAGACATTGAGAGGAACCTACGACTGGCACAGATTCCAGAGAGGTTGCACGTAGAGACCGCAGAAAGCATAATGTTTGACATCGCATTGACTTGGTTCAGGACGGACCCGAATATCTCAGCACTGGGACTTACTTGGAAAAATTTTAGGAGCTCTTCAAGGAAATGTTCTTTCCAAATATGGCTCTGACATCTCTAGAGAGCCAGTTTCATTATCTCGTTCATGGATGTATGACGGTAGATGAGTATATGGTAGAGTATTGCAGATTAGGCCACTTTGTGGAGGGGCAAAACCCCAGAGGAAAAGCCAAGAAGTTCAGGAAGGTCCTGAACAAGGAGATCAAATCACATACAAATGGTAACCCCACCGCTACTTTTGAGAAGATTCTGAGGTAGGACCAGCGAGCAAAGGATGATCTAGAGCTTGGCTCTAAGAGGCCTAGGGACATAGGAGGATCCAGTACTAGCACGGTTTCAACGAAGCGACCTCACTTTCAAAAACGACATCAGAGACACTTCCAGCAACCGAGGCTGCATTACCCTGTACCAGCTAGAGTGTCAGTACAGCAGACGTACCAGATCCAGAGGCCAGTTATTTCTTGCCCATTTTGCAAGAAGTCAGGACATGGATGGGATGCGTGTAGGATGAGATTGGGCCAGTTCTTATTCTGTGGATCAGGAGACAATCAGTTGAGGGCTTGTCATAGAGCTCCATCTCGTCCAGCTTAGGGTGGGGCCCAGGCACAAAGAGCATCCGTGAGACCACCAGCGGGACAGAGAGAGGACCTCCGTTGATGACTCAGTAGCAGAGGTTCGTACAGCACTAGCAGTAATAGAGAGGAGCTCAACAAGGGCAAGCTTTTGCCTTAACCATCGAGAAGGAGAAGCCGCTCGGTGATATTATTTCAGGTTTAGTCTATCTTGATTCTTTTCCAGCTTAAGCTTTATTTAATTTTGGTGCTTCATATAGTTTTGTATCTGTAGCTTTTGCCTTAAAGCATCATCTTGAGACTAAACCGTTGGCGAAGACTTGCAAGATCACGACCGGGGGTGGTCTTATCTTGGTCAGTGATATTTGCAAGGATCGAAGAGTTTCTCTGAGAGGCCGAGAGTTGAGCATATGTCTACTCATAATGTCACTTCTGAGCTACAATATAGTACTTGGGATGGATTGATTGAGTAGGCACCATGCTAGTATCGATTATCTTGGAGGCAGAGTTTTATTTCAGGTGCCAGGAGAGCCAGAGTTTGAGTTCGTCAGAGAAGAAGTAGAGCAGAGCAAGGGAGACTTCTATAGAGCTATGGTGGGAGAGCAGGAGCCGCCACATCCATTGATTGCAGAGTATATAAATATATTTCCGGAGGAGTTGCCGGGGTTGCTACTAGACATAGATGTGGAGTTCTCGATAGACTTAGTGTCAGGCGCAGAGCCAATATCACAATACGTCTATAGGGTGAGCAACAGCGAACTGGCATAATTGAAGAAGCAGGTGGATGAGTTGCAGGACAAAGGCTTCATCCGGTCCAGTTCATCATCGTGGGGTTCTCCGATATTATTCGTACCGAAGAAGGATGGGTCGGTACATATGTGTATTGGCTACAGGGCACTCAACATCCTCACTATCAAGAACAAATACCTATTACCGCGGATTGATGATTTGTTTGATCAGTTGAGCGGAGCAAATGTATTCTAGAAGATAGACTTGAGGTCGGGGTACCACCATATGAAATTAAAGAAGGAAAATATTCCGAAGATAGCTTTCAGGACTCGGTATGGGCAGTTTGAGTTCTTAGTTATGCTGTTTGAGCTGACCAATACCCCGACAGTATTCATGAACTTGATAAATAAGGTATTTTATCAGTACCTGGATCAATTTGTTGTGGTCTTCATTGATGATATATTGATATATTCAAAGACCCCGAAAGAGCATTAGAATCATCTGAGGATAGTGTTGGAGATCCTCGGGAAAGAGAAGCTGTATGTCAAGCTTTCGAAGTGTGAGTTCTTCCTTGATAAGGTTGAATTCCTCGGGCATGTGATTACAGGAGACAGAATCTCAGTAGACCCGAAGAAGATTTAAGCAGTTGAGTCATAGTCTATCCTGAGTTCAGTGGTGGAGATCAGGAGTTTTCTTGGATTGGCAGGCTATTATCAGAGATTTATTCAGGATATTTTTAGGATTATGGAGCCGATTACTAGACTCACCATGAAGGACGTAGAGTTCATATGGACTGAGGAGTGTCAGGATGCTTTTAAAGAGCTGGAGAAGAGGTTGACTACAGCTCCAGTTTTGACGTTGCGATTGGGGATAAGAGGATTTTTTATATATAGTGATACTTTGGGTAAGGGTTTGGGTTGTGTGTTGCAGCAGAATGGGAAGGTGATTGCCTATGCTTCCAAGCAATTATGCTCGCATGAGAAGAATTACCATACCCATGACTTGGAGTTGGCAGAAGTTTTTTTGCTCTTAAGATATTGAAGCACTACTTGTATGGAGAGTGAGTGAAGATATTTACTGACCATAAGAGCTTGAAATAAGTGTTTACACAGAATGAGCTCAATATGAGGCAGTGGCGGTGGTTGGAGTTGATAAAGGAATTTGACATTTTCTTGCAGTAGCATCCAGGGAAGGCTAACGTAGTCGCTGATGCCTTAAGCAGGTATCCCGTGGCTATATACTTGTTGAGGGACAAACATTTATTGGTCGACCATGATAGCTTGGGTATTGAGGTGTTAGTTCCTGGAGTTGTAGCATAGATATGGGGACTTCAGGTAAAGTCAGAGTTGATGGACCGGATCAAAGCCGCACAGTTCGAGGATAAGTCTCTGAGGAGCATCAGAGCGCAGATCCTGATGGGATTGGCAGAGGACTTCAATATTGTAGAGGATGGATCATCGTGGCACGGTACCAGATTGTGTATGTTGAGTGGAGCATTGTGCAAGAAGGTTCTTCAGGAGTTGCATCGATCTTATTACTTTATGCATCCAGGTGCCAATAAGATGTATAGAGACATGAGAGAGCATGTTTGGTGGCATGGTATGAAGCGGGAGGTGGCTAGTTTCGTATCCAAATGCTTAGTATGCCAGCAGGTAAAGGCAGAGAGACAGAGGCCAGGTGGATTGCTTCAGCCTTTATCCATTCCAGAGTAGAAGTGGGAGCATGTGACGATGAACTTTGTTTCGGGGCTTTCTTGTTGTCCAGGAGGGAAAGACGCGATTTGGCTTATCATAGTCAGGTTGACCAAATCGGCCCACTTTCTGCCATTCAAAGTGGGTACATCTACGGAGAAGCTCGTGAAGATGCTCCCACTTCTACTCTGGAAGTTTGCAGGCAGATAGATGTACCCACTCCATGCAATCTGAGTATGCTCACAGGAACTCCATGCAACCTGACTAGTTTGCAGGCTAGCTTGGGTCATCATAGTCAGGTTGACCAAATTGGCCCACTTTTTGCCATTCAAAGTGCGTACATCTACGGAGAAGCTCGTGAAGATGTATGTGCGTCAGATAGTCAGATTGTATGGAGTTCTTGTGAGCATAGTCTCAGATCGGGATAGTCGCTTTATATCCCACTTTTGGAGGAGTTTGCAGGCTAGCTTGGGCACACAACTCAAGTTTAGTACCGCATATCACCCCCCGACAGACGGACAGTTAGAGAGGACTATTCAGAGTCTTGAGGATATGCTACGCACCTGTATTTCATAATTTGGAGGCTCTTGGGAGGATCATCTTCACCTAATAGAGTTTGCTTATAATAACAGCTACCAGACCAGTATTGAGATGTCACCATTTGAGGCACTATATGGACGGAGATGCCACAGTCCGTTATCATGGAATGATGTTGGTGAGAGAGCCTTATTGGAACCCAAGTTGGTCGTGGATGCAGATAAGAACGTGAAGCTCATCAGGAATAGGCTTCGGATGGCACAGGACAGACGGCAACATTGGACCGATAGCCACCGGAGACCATTGGAGTTTGAGGTATAGATTTTGTTTTATACTGCTTGTGATTGCTTGTTTTAGATAGAGTGCTAAGGATGTGTTTTTTTTAGGTTGGCGATCTGGTATTCTTCAGGATTTCTCTGAAACAGGGCACAATTCGCTTTGGTGGAGGTGGGAAGCTTTGTCCACGGTACATCGGACCCTTCAGTGTTCTTGCGAGGGTCGGTGCAATGGCTTACAAACTAGACTTACTACCTATATTGGAGGTAGTGCAAAACGTGTTCCACGTGTCACAGCTGAGACGGTATGTGGTAGGTCCTAGACATGTATTGGATCACTCGGAGATAGATTTTGGTCCGACTCTCAGCTACCCAGAGCAGCCCGTGGAGATTCTGGATTGCATTAAGAATGCGTTGGAGAACCAGACGATTCCTTTGGTACGCGTCGTATGGAAGCATCACTCGCCAAGAGAGAGTACTTGGGAGCGAGAGGCCGAGATGCGCGAGCGATATCCTTATCTGTTTGAGCCGTGAGGTATAATTCTTTCTTGCTTGTTGTGCTTATTTTTGGTAGTTAGTTTCTTCCTTAAATTTTGAGGATAAAATTTTTCTAAGGTGGGAAGGATTATCACCCGCACTTTTCCAACTAGGAGTAGTTTGGTATTTTAGCATGGGCAAATAAATTTTGGAATAAATATTTATATTGGTGTGTTATAAAAATTATTTTTGATGATTGTATTAATTATTTAAATATTAGTGAGTTATAGATTAATTATGACTTGTATTAATAATTTTGTTAGAGACTAGTCCAATAATTAGACTTGTCATGACAACTAGTGAGCCTAGTTTGGATCCAAACTCTTTAGACCCATCCTCATTAATTATTTAGAAAGGATTAGACTAATTAGAATTATTGTAGAACTTCCTAAAATGCCCATCTTAATTATTTCTCATAATTCACCAATGGAGGGCATATGAGACATTTATATGTTACTTGGGGAAGGGGGAAGGGGCCGACAATGATATGAGCCTCTCCTCTCTGTCTCTCTCTTCTCTTTATTTGTTTCTTCATTTTAGATCTAGAATCTATATCCCCAATTTCCTTTATTTTCCTCCATCAATTTCCCTCTTATTTTACTTTCTGACATATCACTTTCACCATTAGAAGAGCTTTAGAGCTTGGAGAAGCAAAGAGAACAAGAAGGAGGAGCATTGGTGGAGAGATCGTGTCTGGATCGCGTCTACTTGAGTTTTCATTGGGAATCCATATCCCAATTGGTAATTTTTGAATTTCTCTTTTTTGTAGCTTCAAAATCCTGCATTTGACCCTTAGAAATTCTTCCATGGAATAGGGCTACCAATAGGAGCAAGTTTTAGGCCAATTGGTGGTGTATAGAGATTTCTACATATATTTTTGTATGAGGTTTGAGGAAATTACGAAATTGATACATCAAGTGTGTGTCAGAAGACCAATTAGAACTAATTAGACTTAGATCGGGGTTCTGGGACAAGGTACGTGTCCACAAATGGATAAGGGTAGGCCTATCATGGTATTTTGTGATACGGTATGATACGGGGCTCATTTTGAGTAATTTTGTGAAATTCTCTATAATTCCTATTATAATTAGCTCTAATAGCTATTATTAATTATATTGGATATGTGAGAATATTTATCATGAAGAATTGGGAGTTTTGGTGTGTCACTTGGATGTATATATTAGTGTATCACATTAATGCCTATTAAGTGTTTGTTTAAATGACTAGTGTGTGTGTGTTGCTATACTGTGTGTATAATATACATATATATATATATATATATATATATATATATATATATATATATATATATATATATATATATGAATATGTGTTTGTGTATGTTTTAATAATAATACCTGAGTGTGTGGAGCTTTGTGTAGTATATGGAGTTGTGTGTGGGGGATCTTATGTATTAGTGAGTTGGTAGTGAAGTTAGTGTCCACTATGAGTGTTCACTGTGTAGTAACTTGGGGGTGCAGTATGTTTTAGTTGGGTGTGAACTCTTGAGTTCAGATATCAGTAGACTGAAGGAGAATATTGTAGCAGTGAAAGCAATTTACATCAATAACTTGCTATCGAAGATCATGTAACAACAGAGTATTATGGATACAGTCATAGAGTGAGTGAAGAGGGGGCTGGGGTTCATCACCATAACCCTACCTTGCCAGGACAGAAAAAATTGATACAATAGTAGCAATAGAGAAAAGAAATACCTGCACAGCTAAGGGAGTGATGGGCTCGAGCACTGTCTGATGAGGGAACTGCAAGTATAGGGGGGTCGGGCTACAGAGGTGCACTTGCATAGCAATTCATTAGGCAATAGAGCAACTTACAATTGGTAATTAGGTCTTATATCAGCAACTGGAGAGTTTTACAGAGCTTGAATAGTTCCGGATTGATATAATCTATAGTGTTGGTGTGTTGGCCTAGTACTGAGGTATTAGTACGAACATATGACAGTGGAAGGGTGTTTCGTTGAGCAGTGTACCAATGATTTAACCAATGTATCAGTGGGGAGTGAACACCATAAGCAGCAATGCCAGTGTGCGTCTAGTGAGTTATAAGGGATTTCGTTGGGGCATGTGAGATTGGGGGAGACATTGCAGCAGTGCATCTAATGGTGCACTGTATATTGGTTGCAAATGTGAGAGGCAGTAGTAGCAACAACAGCATATTTGCTGTTATCATCTCCAGTGAGTTACATGTCTCAGTATTTGAGAGAGCAGTATATTATATTGTTGTACTGCAGTACCAGTGATAGCCAGGTGAACGAAGGATTCAATGAGGTGTATCATATTTGAGGGATCTCAGCTAGTGTAGAACCAGCCATTAGTTAGATATTAAGATAGATATATGGGCATGCACTGAAGGTTGTAGTAGGATGCAAATTAGTGTAATAGGAAGTTAGCTAATGTGTGTATTAGTATCAGTTAGTGGTTAGTATCAACATAGTTAGATAACAATTGAGGGTTATACTAAGTATCAGTTAGTTGGTTAGTGAGGAATTTTGATAATTCAGTTTGTGAGTATCAACTGTTGGTAGGTAGTAGCTAGTATCAATATTGATACCAGTTAGACTTAACAGTTAGGTAGTATATAGTGTAAGTTAGCTAGATATCAATTAGCTTAGTTATTGTGTTATTACTTAAGTTATCAGTAGGATTATAATGTTAGCTTAGTTAACTTATATACGATGCATATCAGAATCAAGGTTAGCTAGTATTTAGTATTAGTAATTAGTAGTATATATATATGGAGGGTTAATGTTAAGTATGACTTGGAAACCAAGTATAACCTTAGTTGGACCTAGAAATATCCTAGAAGCATGCATTTTACTAATTTACCCTTATTACACCAATTAACTTTATATTCATCTATAGGGTTATGTGATACCAGCTCGGACTCCGAGTTACCCTTTTTGTTTAGGACTCTAAGCGAGTACATCTCTCTATTAGTTTTTATTTCATGATAGTGTATATATCGCATGTTCTAGAACTATATCCTTGATTCTGGCACAGTGGTTACACGGACTGGTACTATATGGATCCAGTCAGGAGATATTATCCCCTACCGTATTCAGCGGATACTATTTCACATATATTTTATCATGTGTATCGGGTATTGATTTTAGTGTACTTCGTGTTCACATACTGCTCGTGTTCAATGTGCCCATATTCGTGTTCAATGTTCCCATATTCGGTTCGTAATGTGTCATGATTGGATCCATGAGTATTGGTTGGGGATGGAAAAGTAGGAGTTGGTTATGTGATCAAGCCCAAGTGTATTTGTGTATATATTGATTATATATTACACGTATAATCGAGTTACCATATTGTATTCGTGTTCAACCCAAACCGATCAGATAATGAACTTGTACTCTATGGAACATTAGTTAGTTTTATCTATTTTAATTAAATTGTTGTTATTCTTATTGTTTGTTATTCATTCAAGTACATTACATGTTCACTCTAGTTCACTCTAGTTCACTCTATTTCTTATGGCTAGTTATCCTGTATTATTTTCTTTTATCTGTTATATATGCTCGATTATGTATTTGAAACTATTTTCAGAGGTATGTACTTCGCTCCAATCCTGGCTAGATATATTTTGTATATGATTGACTTATGGACCAGTATCTCACGTACTACGAGCCGTAGGATGGCATACCATTAGAGGATACTCCTTTAAAGCAGGAGGACCTAGCACCAGATGCTGAGGGGGCCTAGACTTATTGTTTAAACTTGAATTAGACTTTTAATACTTTTTTGCATGTATATATTATTAGGGACTTGTGATTGTATTGTGACATTTTTCCTCTTTTATTCCATATCGTGTTTTATCTCCCTTAGTTTGATATTATGATTGAGTATTGTTTACCATTATCGTATACCATATTGTTCCTTTGTTTAGAGTTGAGATGACATCGACATATACTTTATATATTTTGTGTGAGAAGTTTAGATAGTTTGGATGACCCAGATAGCGTTCTACCGTCGATGCTGCGACGTAGGCTGGACGTTGATTACTACACGTGCCCTTATTCTGGGTGCAGGTCGTAACAGTACCAGATACAGAAAAGATTATCATAAAATTATGAGTTTATCCCGAAAGGTGCTCTTGATGCTCCTTCTACTTCATCAACTCCGTTTGATCCAGTCACAGCCAAACCTGGTCCTTCGAAGCATATTGCAGTAAAGAAAGGAAAGAAAAAAGAAGTACAGTTCGATAAATCCTTGAAAAAGAATGTACCTCAAGGACTTGAAAATCCCTACAATTTGATATATTGGAAAAAATGGCATATAGTCCAACCTTTGTCGAATGAGACTCACGAAGCTTTGACCAAAGCTCTGATACATATAGACTCATGCTTATCTCAACTTAAGACTCCTGATGAAGAGCCACTAGCTTACCCTCAATGCCACAGTGTGATCGAGAATATTCCTAACATCACCTTCACACAAGATGACATGCTACCCAAGGATAACCCACATGGCAAGCCTCTGTATTATACCAGTTACATTAGATCTATTAAAGTGAACCGAATTAACATCGACCCTAGTTCTTTACTCGATATCATTCTAAAAGTCTACAGAGGGGATTGAAGATACCAATGCACAACATGTATGCCACTATCACTACCATTCTAGGCTTCAGTGTTGGAAGAAGTAAACCGTTAGAAAACATACGCCTAAAAATTTAGATAGGTTATCTATGTACTGAAGTCACGTTCTATGTGATCGACTCTGACGTATCTTATAACATTTAGCTGGGACGGTCATGGATACATGAGCATAAAATTGTATCCTCCACCCTGCACCAATGCATCAAATATATGGACAGTCGGGGAGAAGTCAAAACAGAGGTAGCTGACCTCAACCCATTCAAAGGTGTCAAAGCCTATTTCTCTGATTTTTGCACTCTAGATACTGGAGTATATGAAAGAAGAAGCTAATCAAGCTGGTGATGAAACTGAGAATACCATAAAGGAAGAGCCTTTGATGATCTGCGTCAAAGAACGTACTACTCGTCTAACTCCTTTGGAGCCTCTAGGCATTAACCTACACAAATTATCTCCATTAGTTATCAAACTTCGACAGAGTGAACAACCGATACTGAAGAATGAGCCACTTGTTATCGACCTTCGTCGTAACAAGCAACCAACATCAGTAAATCAACCCCTAGTCATCAATCTTGCCAAGCCTCCTATCAAACTGAAGTTTATGATGACTATATGGAAAAAGAAGAGATCTTGTATTTCATGAATAAAGAAAACACTACTTTGCACTACATTGATGTTGAATCCTTTGTTAAAAACTTATTAGAGGCCCTTCATCTTCATGAACCTCTATCCATACTAGTGGCATCTCCATTTCAATATAGTTCATTATATGAACCATATGAGGATGCATACTTCATAGTTCGAGCAAGACAGGGTAAGCAACATCAGATAGATTTTGGAAAATCTAGAAACAAAAGAGTCACACAGACTAATAATTCTGAAAAAGATATTAAAAAGATACAACCATATCGTTTACAGCCAACCAGCCAAAAATAATATGGAAGGGATGGGCTAGAACTTAAAAACTGTTTTGGGACTGAATTATGGAAAAGATAGACGGACTCCTATACGTCACTTTTCTCCAAAAGGTAAGCCAAAAATATACTACTAGAGGAGTGGTCATGTTTTGGGATACGTTACACCATCAACAAGTCCTGAAAGTTCAGAAACTAAAGAAGAGACGTATTCTCATTCCTGTGACTCATCATTGTGGGATTCTGACGAAAGGATGGTTGATGTATTCAAACATATTTTTTTTGTAAATATGGTGTCAACTTCCCCAGATGATAAAGACGTTGAACCATTGTAACCTTTCGAGAATGATCCATAGGCACAATTGATGAATACTCAATGGGAGTTTCGGTTTGAGCAACGTGAACCACCCATTAAAGATGAATCCAACTAAATCCTTTTTGGGAGTCTCTAGTAGAAAGTTTCTCGGATTTGTTCTAACTTCCTAGGGCATTCATTTTGACACTGATAAAATCAAAGCTATCCTCGAAATGCGGCCTCCATGCAATCTTAAAGAAATTCGTGGTTGTAGAAGCATGAAAAATCTATAGTATTGCGGCTTATATGCAGGTCGCATTCTCATACTGAAGACAGGCTGCATAGTCATCCCCTATGCGGCCTTGATAGACAAAGAGAGCCGAGTCGCATATATGCCCTCTGAGACGGCTCCCAAAGGTCTGCCACAGTTCCAATCAAATCACGTATTGCCTTGTGTGTCTCGAAAAGTGTGAGAGAGACGGAGACACACAATCAGACAGAAAGGTCATGTCAGGCATTAAGGACTTTGTCAGAACGCACAGAGCCAAGCGTCGAATACTCTGCAGCCTCGCCAACATGCGGCCACAGTGTCCATTCGACCAAGGCCTAAATAAGAGCACGTATGCGGCTACATGACCCATGCGGCCTCGCCAATATGCGGCCAAAGTGTCCATTCGACTAAGGACCAAACGAGAGAACATATGCGGCTATATGTCCCATACGGCCTCGCTATCGTACGGCCTAGTTGTTATGCAGCCTCCAGCTCACAATATCTTTCCATTACTGCTGCAGAGATCTTCACACAGTTGGTGCTGACTACGTGTCCAGCTGACCAAGTCGCACCCACAAAGGGTTAATAACAACCCCGATATCTCATCAATAGCATATCTCAACCAAGACCACGTGGGAATCTGCCCATGGCATGGGGCAACAGTTGCAACCACATTTTATTGAAGAAGCCTTATGTGGCCACCAAATAGAGGCATATGTGGCACCCATAGCCCTTCAGCATGATGGCTATAAATTGGAGCAACTTGAACGTTTAAAAGGTCAGATTTTTCTGCTTTAGAGAGAGACCAGACGAAGAGACATGGCTGGCTATCTGCGAATCTACACTCAAGAAAGAGAGAAGGGCTTCTGCATCGGATCATCCACGGATTAAAAAGAGTTTCTATACTCCTAACCCTCCATTGTCACCCCCCCAGAAAACAAATTTGTACTTAGATTATCTTCTAGGACTTATCTGTAATTTTTTATAGTTTGTTAACCAAATCCAGTTCTTTCAGTTCTCTTTTTTATTTAAATGGCAAACACGATGGAGACTCTGCTGGGGACGTCCTTCTCCTCTGTTGAGAAGTCGGTGACAAAATCCGATACGGCCAAGCTTGGCTCAACATAAAATATGCCGGTGGTCCGCTTCGACCAGCAAGTGTTCGAGGAAATGCTCTCCGAAGAAAGTGTTAATCCTTCACCAAGGATATCCAAGCCAAAGAAGACCAGCAGAACGTGGGTGGCAAAGGCCGTTACGCCTCACCCAGCTACGGAGCAGACGCTTCCAGCCTCTCACTCGGTTGCCAATGACAGTCGTCGAACGAACACCCAGAACGTTCGCGTTTATGCGGCATCCCAGGATGACGCAGAAACTGTTCAGCACCTAGACTCTGGCAGAGGAAACCACTACGATGCCAGACATTCTGGTGTTAAGACAGCGTCTATGCGACCAAGGAGGATGCCACATAAAACTATCCATGAGGCATCAACTCACAGCCGCAGACATACGGCCATATGCTGCCTTGATAGCAACAGAACCACTATTTTTGAACGTATCTCATGTGGCACAGATCCTATGCGACCAATTGAGAATGGTAAAAACCAAAATTTGGAATCTTTATACTACGCACCTATGGATATTAAGCTGAAGAAGTTTAGGGCAGTGCGAGCCCGTCGAGCTCAAGCAACTGCTCATACGACCGACCGCCAACAGGCATCGCTAACTATTAAGTGAGCCTCTGATGAAAAGTTATATAGGAAAGTTCGTGTACGAACCCCAGGACAGGGAGCAAATACAACACTTGCGTATCTGTGTGCCCGGGATACCCGGACTCACAAAGAGGATAAAAAGGTAAAATACCCTTCGTATGATTTGCGTGACATGATTACTCACAAGCGTAAAGCATAGAAAACAACTAAGGCGTGCGATGTATCCTCTCCAAGGCACTGCTGCACCAACATCATTATCAACTCCAGCTGTAATAAAGCAACAGTACGCACATACAAGCGGTCGGCCTTCCAGCGACTGTAACAGAAAGTACCTACCTAGCAATAACCCGGAGATCAGGTGCAAGTACCAGAGAAGGAGTTGCCCTTCGCCTCATGTTACTCAACTAAAAAGCTTCCCGCCACCATGGGAAGAAAGAAGTCAAATACCTCCAATCTGTCGCTCTCTACCAGTGCGTCGTGAAGGCGACTACTCGGAGGGCTGACAACCTCACCGGTGGAAGGTGTCTTCTACGGCACCTGCTCAAGGAAGAAGTTGTCTTTCCCTGAGGGTAGTTCTTCCTCATACCCCCTGGGGTGGCCCAAGCTAGGGGTAGTATCCCCCTGGACGAACACAACAATCTGACGTTCCGAGGGCATAACGATTCCCAAGGAACGGACTACGAGATCCCGAAGTAGCTACTACCACTAAAACAACACAATCTTCTACGCTGGGAGTAGTATCCCCTCCGTATCCGAGTAGGACACAACGTCTCCTGCCCTCCTTAAAGACTAATCACTACAAAGGTATGAGACCGGGAGCACGACATCTACTGCCCCGTCTATTTCTCCCCATGTGAGGATGGTATATATGGCCGGAGACGATTATGAAAGCCCCAGTAACTGGCAGCGCCTCGAGGTTCTCAAGGCCATAATGCAAACAATTAGTGCATCAATGCAAGCTCTGGCCCAGGCAATACTGGAGATCAAGATAAATATAGTCCTGCCACCCTCAGGGCCTGTAATAAATCTGGGGGTAGTATCCATCGACAAGACAGAGCAGCATCCAAATCTGGGGGTAGAATTTCCTCCGAGTCCGAAAATAATACAAAATTATCGGTCTTCCCTGAGGACCATACAACTCAAGTATCGAAAGCCCTAAAACCAAAGGGGACTTTCTCCTTCAATGACGATGACATTATTGAAATCTTTAACATACTGATGAAGGAAAAAAAACTTCGGCTACCCAACATCCGATGCCCTGAAGAGGCTGACAAGGTCGATGACCCAAAATATTGCCTCTTTCATCGGTACATTCGTCATCCAACTAGAGATTGCTCTGTGTTGAAGAGATTTATCTCGCAATTGATTGATGCCAATGAGCTTACCCTCCACTTCGAGAATAAAATAGTCATTGCACACATAGTATCCCACCAATTAGATGACTTCCCAGTGACGGAAGCCGGGGCAACCAAGGAGGTCGTCAACCTTATGCCAACTCGCAATCGAGTAGCAGGATTGGTATCACTTACAACCCCAAGAGGTGAGGTCATTGCTCAAACAATGTCATAGCAAATAGCACCTTCAATGACCAGGTAAAAGGGAAAGCAATGCATGTCAGGCCGTATTATCCTTTCCTCAGAAAACACAAATTGTAGACTTCGGATGCTCAGCGTAGCTCAACAAGTCTCCATGTACACAAAATCTAAGTCTCGCATGACTCATCAGCAATGGCGAATGATAGGCAGCGTTCTATTGTACGCATCCGAGAAAGTCTTTAGCACAAGGGCGTATCACTCTTTAAATGCACACGATAGTACTTCTCGTCGCAACGAATCCTTATGGGCAACAAGTAGTGTTCCCCTGTGCGATATACAAAAAATACGCAGCAAGCGGTGATCCTTGACATTGTAAACAATTATGTGCGCGTGATAGTGATCCTAGGTGCACAACTCAGCCAACTCCCTCATGTACAAGTGGTAGTGTTCATGTGCACAGAGTTCCTTATTCGGAACAGGCTAGGTTATCGACAATATCTAACGCAACAAATGATAAGATGCCTTAGTTCCATCATTACAGCTAACAATTACTCTGTCTTATGTCAAAGATAGATATGACCTCCAAAAAGCTGATTGTCTAAACTTTGGCAAAGGACGGCGTACTCCTTTACAATTTGACAATTATTACAATAACATTCGTAGAGGGCTAGGATATTGAGACACTTGTACGCGCAATGACTCACAAAATGGCCAATAAATCCCAACCTAAATGGGAGGACCCGTTCATGATGGAAACCGTATTTTCCAATGGTGCATACCGGCTAGGGAAACCAAACGGCGACTTCCTTATGATGCCTATCAAGGACAAGTTCCTAAAAAAAAGAGTACTATGTCTAAACTAGACTTGTACTCCCCTCATACCCAACAGGACAACCCAGAGTACAAATCAACTCTTGGTTCTTCTTCCCCAACAAGTGCCTATGTTCAACATTTCCCCTTCTTTACAAATTCTTGTAAAACCCATCATTTGTATCCTAGAACCCTAGATATGAAACGGTTGATTAGTCCCCAAAGTCCCCCTGGTGGAGCAGTCCTCAGGTCCACTGGTACACTCCTGCACTGACCACTCAAAAATAAACCTCGTTAGACGCTAGCCATGTCCATATTACCCATGAACTGCTGTCCTAATATTTTTTTCGGCTGAGTTCGCCATGTCCAAGTGACCTCTGAGCAAACCTCCCAGGTTTTGGCTATCGATCAGCACATCCATATTACCTCTGATATCGGTTGTCATCTCCTCTTATCACCCATCTTCACCAAGGTACAACAGCAGTGTTAAATCCACAAAAATTGTCACGTCCATATTACCTCTGACAGGGGTTGTCTCAAACATATTACTTGCACTAACATGCACAAAAAGTAATGGGTCCACAAAACCTATCACGTCCATTTTATATCTAATAGGGATTATTTTTGAACTTATTATTTGTACTCAACGTGCGCAACAAATAATAAGTCCACCAAAAGTCCCCCAGTAGGATGTTCTCAATCCAAAGAAAACAAACACGCCCATATTACCTCTGGGTTATTTCATTTTCCTTCAACCAAACACATCGGGATCATACCTAACCTCTCAGTATGACTATGGATCAATTCACGTGTAGACTACATCTGAACTACGTCTCTCTACTTTTCCCCACGGAGTAAATCTGTCACCCCCACTTTTCAGATTAAGGGTATTTTCGTATTTTTGTAATTAATGAGTAAATGATTGCATGATAATTAATTTTATTTAAATTACTGTGACTTTATTTGATTGTTGCACTTTATCGTTATCCGATAATTAGAACGCTACGCTAGCCATTGTCTTCCAACAGATTCACACCGTTGTCCTAGACATGCCAGACCGTTAATTGATGCTTGTGTCCCACTTAAATCCAGCCATTTGTACTTCTATTCAATTGTAGAACACCTCCTTGCATTTAATTTTAATTAATTAAACAATTAATCACTCTTTGTGTAATTTTCCAATTGTTGGGCACTTTTATGCAAAAGTGCATTAGGTGTACACCCGTTGGACACGACACGTGATATAAACCCATTTCTCCTTCAGTATATTTTCTGTGATTTTTGGGAGTGTGTAATTTAACATCAACCCCTTGAAACTATGGCCTCCAAACCCTTAGACCAATGCAATTTTCGCAATTTCATTAAACCCATTCGAACCCTAGCCCATTGGAATATCTCCATAACAAGCCAAGGCCTTTTCCTAGTATTGACCAAAGTCAACATATTCAAGGTCAAACCCAACATCACATACACATATATATATATATTCCTTTCTTTTTCCTTATTCCCCTTCAACCTAAATAACTCCCAGCCGACATCCCCTCCTCCCCTTACTGTTCACCTGTCCTTCACCATCGGAACCGAGCAGCCCTGAGCCGACCAGACCCGACCGTGAACCCGCAACTGAACGCCAGAGCAGCCCAGTCCCGCGTTCTCTTCCCATCTCACCGCCTGCAAGCCGACCGGAGCTTGAACCCCGACGCCGTCAGCCCACCTCTCCTTCACCACGTCGACTGGACCGACCATCTCGCCACCCCCTCTCTCATTGCACTCGACCGGAGACCCACCAGAGCTTGAACCCGACGCTGTCATCTCGCCATCCTCGCCACCACTGTACTAGAACCGGACCAGAGTGCCGCTGCCAGTCGCTTGAGCCCTCCTCGTCACGACCGGAGCCATTCTCAATCCACTGTAGCCGACTGAACCCCTGAACCCGCAGCACGTCGGACCACGCGAGCCGCTGCCACCCGACGCTGCACAACCGGCCAGAACACGCCGGAGTCGACCCGCTCGACTGAACCGAGCACCCCCTTCTCGACGACCTCGACACGAATGCCTCGTCCCGCATACGCAAGTTCGAGTTCTCCTTCTGGCGTACATGTACACGTGCACGCATACGCGTATTTCTCATTAGAATGCATACGTATATTAGTTATAGTTTAATATACGTGTACTGTATATATTGATATATTGGTATATATATACATATATATATATATATGTATAGTATATGTATTCCATTAGTATATGTTTAATATGTATAAATTGGTATATATACACGTATATATATATATTGTATATGTATTGGTGTACATATATATTATAAGTAATTAATGTTATATGCTAGTTAAGACTATATGCATGTTTATAGATGTACTATGAGACCCTAGTGTAATTATGGATACCCTGTAGTTACATTGACCTATGACCACGTATCATGATTAGCAGACTGCCATATGTATATTAACGTACTGGCAAGACCATACCTTTGACTGTCTGTTATGCACAGCAACGACAGACATGACCACCCTAGCGTAGTCCCTAAGATCATGGTATTGATTGTGTATTAGTGTAATATCTGATGCAGTATTATGTTTATGATGTGTCTATTGGACCGTTGTATCCTTCAGACGATACCTTGGAACCCGGACATTGGTATTGCCAGCTAAGGACCACAGGCGAGTACATTCTCTGACAGTTTCTATTATGTTGATTATCTCTATAACTCTTGTTGTATAGCGTACATGACTCTGACACTATTGTTTACACGAGTTGGCATCATTGAGACCTGTCACGAGGAGTCGTGATTGGAATCCACCGTGCTAGCTAGGGAAAATGGGGAAATATTAATAGCTTATATGATCATACCCAAACTTTACATGCATCATAGCTCACCCACACCTCACGTCGGTGCAGCCTTACCCTTACATGCCTCATCGCTGTTACATGCGGTTAGTCTGACCTGTTAGGGATGATCGCTAATCAATGTAATGAGTCATATAGTCCCAAGCCGATCACATGATATACTGATGTTTCACACACTTAGTTACATGATTCTTGACATGTATCTCTAGTATTTTGATCTAGCACCTCCACATGTTCTAGTTATTGTTCTTGTATACACTTATATACCAGTTCATTTTTCTTGCGTGTACTTATAGTTTTATTTCATTGCTAGATGTATATCGATGATGATGTTCCAGTATTCCTTATTCCAGCATTTCCTTTATTCCAGTATTCTTATTGCCAGTTATTCATATATGTCTTGTATTTCTTTACACTGTGTTATAATTTTTGTCAATATATGTGGAACTGCTGTTAGAGGTATATTTCGTTCCAATCCTGACTGGATATATTTTTTCAGAGGATCTTGAGGAGTTCTGTACTACGCACTATGGACCAGGTATAGATTCAGACTACACACCAGAGATCTTAGAGGAGACTATTCCTTTAGATGCGACGTTACCTGCAGCTATCTAGAGAGTATTTATTTATGCTTTGAGACTTATTGAGGTTATTTCAGTTTATGCCAGACTTATGTTAAGTTTAATTTGAGACTTGTGGAGACTTTATGTTGGACAGCTAGACTGTGAGTTATCTTTATGTTGAGACATGGTGTTTAACTATGTCATTCCCTCTTATCTTTTATCGTGCCTTTTACTTATAGTTGTTGTGATTGAGTTTACATTATGAGACATTGCGAGATGTATATTGTCCTCCTTATGGAGATGGATATCATTGACAGATGTTTAGTTATATAGTAGCACTGTGACCTAGACAGCGTTCAACCGTCGATGCTGCGGCGTAGGCTGGACGTACCCACGCTCTCGTGCCCCTATACCGGGTGCGGGTCGTGACACATTTTTAGTGGTGGCCCATGCAGGTCGATTTCGCAAGTTATGCGATATCGTAGTAGTGCGACAACTTAGTTGTACTGCTACGAGCCTGCAATAGGATATCAGAAATAGGATCTAGGATGAGAGTATGCTCAATCACACTAGAAGATTCTGATATTCGTAATGCTATTCTACTTAATTGCTTCTTTCCTGTCCTTCCCTGATAATATCATACTTATTATTGATTCTTTTGATCTGTATTCAGGATGCCGCCGAATACTAGATCCATGAGAGTGGGAGCAGCAAATTCAGAGAGGTCTGCCACCTCTCAACCTGACGAACAGACGTCGGGAGTTCCTCCTACATCTCCTGTTCGTGTGGGAGTACCTGCAGCAAACGGGATTCATCCTCCACCTATTCGGAGGATTGCCCCAGCTATGGCAGACAACCTTCCACCACCACCGATACCGATTCCCGGAGGAGTGCCCACTAATAGGGTACAGATATTCGCACTAATATAGGGCATGCTAGAGGCCTAGAGAGTAACAGCAGAAGCTCAGCGTATGCAAGATAAAGCTCAGAGAATGCAAGCAGAGGCACACCAGGCGCAGACAGAACTGATGAGAGAGAGCATGGAGAATGCTCATCAGGTGGCTCTCCAGGTTGTGGAGAGAGTAGCACGACCACCACAGCATCCTGGCCAGCAACAACAGAGGCCCGGCACTATAATGGACTTTAAGAGGATGATGCCTCGAGAGTTTAAAGGAATACTCTATGCTGATGAATGGTTAGAGGACATAGAGAGGAACTTGCGCTTATCACAGATCCCAGAGATTCTTCAGATAGAGGCCGTTGGCAGTCAGATGTTTGATATCGCACTGACGTGGTATCGTACAGAGCCGAGACTCGCCGTTGAAGGACTTACTTGGGAGGACTTTAAGGAACTCTTCAAGGAGAAATTATTTTCTGACGTAGCGTTGGGAGCATTAGAAAGTCAGTTCCATGACTTAATCCAAGGTAGTATGTCAGTCGACGAATATGCCGCAGAGTTTTGCCGATTGAGTCGATTTGTGCCATCGATGATTCGAGATCCAGGAGACAGAGCACAAAAATTCAGAAAGGGGTTAAATAGGGAGATCAAGTCTCGTACTTCAGGACAACGTACTGCTATATTTGAGAGTATTCTGATGGATGCCCAAATTGTCGAAGACGACTTGGACCTCAGGCCCAAGAGAGGACGTGATACTTCTGGAGCATCAGAAGGTAACACAGGACCAGCCAAGCGTCCACACTTTCACCACCACCAACAACAACAGAGGTCGTACCAGCAGCAACACCAGCAGTAACACCAGCAAAAAGCACCAGTTCGAGGACATGCTCAACAACAGCAACCACAGAGACATAATTAGCTTGTTGCCCCATGTTCGTATTGCGGAAAGATGGGACATACAAGGGACATCTGCAAAAAAAGGTTAGGCACTTGCTTGTCATGTGGATCAGCAGCTCATCAGCTGAGGGACTGCCCAGCTGTTCAGACTCACTAGGGAGGAGCAGCAGCTCAGAGAGGACCAGCCAGAGCACCTATTGTACCAGGAGGCCAGCAGAGAGGACCTCCACTTCCACCACAACAGGAGAGGTTTGCTCAGCACTAGCAGCAGCAGAGAGGAGCACTACAAGGACGAGCTTACGCCATGACCACTGAAGAGGCCGAGCCAGCTGGAGACGTGATTTCAGGTTCAGTTCTACTCGATTATATTCTAGCACTTGCATTATTTGATTCTGGTGCTTCCTATAGTTTCGTATCTGTATCTTATGCCCTTAAGCATCATTTAGAAATGGAACCATTAGATAGGACTTGCAAGATCACGACAGGAGGAGGCATTATCCTAGTCCGTAATTGTTGTAAGGATCGAAGAGTGTCATTGGAAGGCCGAGAGTTGAGCGTGAGTTTACTCGTCATGCCACTTTCGGGATACGATATTGTACTTGGAATGGACTGGTTAAGTAAACACCATGCTTCTATAGATTGTCATGAAGGTAGAGTAGTATTTCGACCACCAGGACAGCCAGAGTTCGAGATTGCCAGGGGAGAAGAGGAGCGGAGCAGAGGCACTTTTTGCGGAGCCAGGATGGAAGAAGAGGAGTTACCACATCCACTGATAGCGGAGTTCCTGGATGTATTTCCAGAGAAGTTGCCAGGTTTGCCGCCAGACAGAGATGTTAAGTTCTTATAGACTTGATACCAGGAGCGGAGCCTATTTCACAACATGTCTATAGAGTTAACAACAATGAGTTAGTAGAACTGAAGAAACAAGTAGAGGAGCTGTAAGACAAAGGTTTTATTAGATCAAGTTCATCACCATGGGGGGTACCGATATTATTTGTACTGAAGAAGGACGGCACGAAACGCATGTGTATCAATTATAGAGCTTTGAATAACCTCACTATCAGGAATAAATACCCGCTGCCAAGGATAGATGATCTTTTCGATCAATTGAGCGGAGCGAAGGTGTTTTCAAAAATAGACTTGAGGTCAGGATATCACTAGGTGAAGGTAAAGAAGGAAGACATACCGAAGACAGCCTTTCAGACCAGATATGGCCAGTTTGAATTTACAGTAATGTCGTTTGGTTTAACCAACGCACCAGCCGTATTTATGAACTTGATGAACAAGGTATTCCACCAGTACCTTGACAAGTTCGTAGTGGTGTTTATTGATGACATTCTAATATATTCAAAGACCCCAGAGGAGCATGAAGAGCACCTAAGAATGGTCTTAGAGACTCTCAGGAGAGAGAAGTTGTACGGGAAGCTTTCAAAGTGTGAGTTCTTCCTTGACAAGGTTGAATTTCTTGGACATATGGTGACGGGTAAAGGAATTTCAGTTAACCCAAAGAAGATCGAAGCAGTGGACTCATGGGCTACCCCCAGTACGGTAGCTGAAATTAGGAGCTTCCTCGGACTAGCAGGATACTACAGAAGATTTGTACAAGACTTCTCCAAGATTGCAGGACCAATGACTAGACTGACCAAGAAAGATGTAGAATTTGTCTGGACAGAAGAATGTCAGGCCGCATTCGATAAGCTGAAAAGGAGATTGACAACAGCGCCAGTTTTGAAGTTGCCCTCAGGGACAGGTGGATTCACTATCTACAGTGATGCTTCCGGAAAAGGTTTGGGATGTGTTCTTCAACAACACGGAAAATTAATTGCCTATGCTTCAAGACAATTATGCCCTCATGAAAAGAACTACCCCATTCACGATCTGGAGTTAGCAGCAGTTATCTTTGACCTAAAGATATGGAAGCACTATCAGTACGAAGAGCGTGTGGAGATCTTCACAGGCCACAAGATCTTGAAGTACGTGTTTACACAGAAGGAGCTGAACATGAGACAGAGACGGTGGTTAGAATTGATGAAAGACTTCGATATCTCATTACAATACCATCTGGGAAAGGCCAACGTAGTCGTCGATGCCTTGAGCAGGTATCCGATGGCCATGTGCTTGACTTTGGATAGACATTTATTAGCTGATCTTAAGAGCTTGGGAATTGAAGTATTAGATCCAGGAGCTGAGATTCAGAGATGGGGATTACAGATACAATCAGAGCTGATGGGCAGAATTAGAGCAGCGCAGTATGATGATGAGACTCTAAGGAATATTAGAGCACAAGTTCGGACAGGATTGATAGACGAATTCACTATTGCGGATGATGGATCCTTACGACATGGCACGAGGATGTGTGTGCCAAGTGGAGAGCTGCGAGAAGAAGTTTTACAGGAGGCACACCGCTCTCAGTACTCGATGCATCCCGGAGCCAACAAGATGTATCGAGATTTGAAGGAGCATGTATGGTGGTATGGTATGAAGCGCGAAGTAGCACGCTTCGTATCCCGATGTTTAGTGTGCCAACAGGTAAAAGCAGATCGACAGAGGCCAGGAGGATTGCTTCAACTATTACCCATTCTAGAATGGAAGTGGGAGCACGTGACTATGGATTTCGTTTCGGGACTTCCTCGTTCTCCAGAAGGAAAGGACACGATTTGGGTCATCGTAGACAGGTTGACCAAATCAGTCCACTTCTTATCCTTCAAAGTGGGTACATCGACGGAGAAGCTAGCAGAGATGTATGTACAGCAGATTGTCAGATTATATGGAGTTCCTGTGAGTATTGTCTTAGACCGGGATAGTTGTTTCACTTCCCATTTCTGGAGGAGTCTACAGTCTAGCTTGGGCACTCAGCTCAAGTTCAGTATCGCATATCACCCCCAGACAGACGGGCAGTCTGAAAGGACTATTCAGACTCTGGAAGATATGCTACGCACTTGCGTATTGGATCTCGAAGATTCTTGGGAGGATCATCTACACCTAGTAGAGTTTGCTTCCAACAAAAGCTACCAGGCCAGCATTGAGATATCACCATTCGAGGCTCTATATGGACAGAGATATCGTACACCTTTATCTTGGGATGATGTTGGAGAAAGAGCCTTGTTAGGACCAGAAATGGTTGTGGATGCAGCAGAGAAGGTGAAACGTATCAGAGACAGACTGCGAGTGGCGCAGGACAGACAGCGGCATTAGGCCGATAGCCGCCGTAGACCCCTAGAGTTTCAGGTATTGGTTTAATTTATTTTTGGTTTGTGATTGATTATTTTAGATTGCGTGTTAAGACTGTTTGTTCTAGGTTGGCGATTTGGTGTTCCTACAGATTTCTCTGACACGGGGTACGATTCGTTTTGGCAGAGGCAGAAAACTTAGTCTACGATACATCGGGCCCTTCAGTATTCTTGCAAGGGTCGGTGCAGTAGCCTATAGACTTGACTTGCCGCCTGCTCTAGATGGAGTGCATAACGTGTTCCACGTGTCACAGCTGAGAAGGTACGTGGCCGATCCTAGTCACGTACTAGACCACTCGGAGATTGAAGTTGGACCGACACTCAGCTATCCTGAACAACCCGTTGAGATCTTGGATCGTAGAGAAAAGGTATTGCGAAACCAGACTATTCCTCTGGTTTGTGTTGCATAGAGAAATCACTCTCTAGGAGAGTCAACTTGGGAGAGAGAGGACAAAATGCGCGAGCAGTATCCGTATCTCTTCGAGACTTGAGGTATAATTCTTTGTTAATTATTTGTTCTTGTGCCAGTTTATTTTAATTTTGAGGACAAAATTCTTTAAGGAGGGTAGACTTGTCACCCCCACTTTTTAGATTAAGGGTATTTTTGTCTTTTTGTAATTAATGAGTAAATAATTACATGATAATTAATTTTATTTAAATTACTATGACTTTATTTGATTGTTGCGCTTTATCATTATCCGATAATTAGAACGCTACGCTAGCCATTGTCTTCCAACAGATTCACACCGTTGTCCTAGATATGCCAGATCGTTAATTGATGCTTGTATCCCACTTAAATCCAGCCCTTTGTACTTCTATTTAATTGTAGAATACCTCCTTGCATTTAATTTTAATTCATTAAACAATAAATCACTCTTTGTGTAATTTTCCAATTGTTGGGCACTTTTATGCAAAAGTGCATTAGGTGTACACCCGTTGGACACGAGACGTGATATAAACCCATTTCTCCTTCAGTATATTTTTCGTGATTTTTGGGAGTGTGTAATTTAATATCAACCCCTTGAAACCATGGCCTCCAAACCCTTAGACCAATGGAATTTCCGCAATTTCATTAAACCCATTCGAACCCTAGCCCATTGGATATCTCCATAACAAGCCAAGGCCTTTTCCTAGTATTGACCAAAGTCAACATATTCTAGGTCAAACCCAACATCACATACACACATATATATATATATATATATATATATATATATATATATATATATATATATTCCTTTCTTTTTCCTTATTCCCCTTCAACCTAAATAACTCCCAGCCGACATCCCCTCCTTCCCTTACTGTTCACATGTCCTTCACCGCCGGAACCGAGCAGCCCTGAGCCGACCAGACCCGACCGTGAACCCGCGACTGAACGCCGGAGCAGCCCAGTCCCGCGTTCTCTTCCTATCTCACTGCCTGCAAGCCGACCGGAGCTTGAACCCCAACGCCGTCAGCCCGCCTCTCCTTCACCACGTCGACTGGACCGACCGTCTCGCCACCCCCTCTCTCATTGCACTCGATCGGAGACCCACCAGAGCTTGAACCCGACGCTGTCATCTCGCCATCCTCGCCACCGACTATACTAGAACCCGACCGGAGCGCCGCTGCCAGTCGCTTGAGCCCTCCTCGTCACGACCGAAGCCGTTCTCAATCCACTGTAGCTGACTGAACGCCTGAACCCGCAGCACGCCGTACCACGCGAGCCGCTGCCACCAGACGCTGCTCAACCGGCCAGAACAAGCCGAAGTCGACCCGCTCGACTGAACCGAGCACCCCCTTCTCGACGACCTTGACACGAATGCCTCGTCCCGCGTATGCAGGTTCGAGTTCTCCTCCTGGCGTACATGTACACGTGCACGCATACGCGTATTTCACATTAGTATGCATATGTATTTTAGTTATAGTTTAATATACGTGTATTGTATATATTGATATATTGGTATATATATACATATATATATGTATAGTATATGTATTCCATTAGTATATGTTTAATATGTATAAATTGGTATATATACACGTATATATATATATATATTGTATAGGTATTGGTGTACATATATATTATAAGTAATTAATGTTATATGCTAGTTAAGACTATATGCATGTTTATAGATGTACTATGAGACCCTAGTGTAATTATGGATACCCCGTAGTTACATTAACCTATGACCACGTAACATGATTAGCAGACTGCCATATGTATATTGACGTACTGGCAAGACCATACCTTTGACTGTATGTTATGCACAGCAACGACAGACATGACCACCCTAGCGTAGTCCCTAAGATCATGGTGTTGATTGTGTATTAGTGTAATATCTGATGCAGTATTATGTTTATGATGTGTCTATAGGACCGTTGGATCCTTCAGACGACACCTTGGAACCCGGATATTGGTATTGCCAGCTAAGGACAACAGAAGAGTATATTCTCTGACAGTTTCTATTATGTTGATTATCTCTATAACTCTTGTTGTATAGCGTACATGACTCTGACACTGTTGTTTACACGAGTTGGCATCATTGAGACCTGTCACGAGGAGTCGCGATTGGAATCCACCGTGCTAGCTGGGTAAAATGGGAAAATATTAGTAGCTTATGTGATCATACCCAAACTTTACATGCATCATAGCTCACCCACACCTCACGTCGGTGCAGCCTTACCCTTACATGCCTCATCGCTGTTACATGCGGTTAGCCTGACCTGTTAGGGATTATCGCTAATCAATGTAATGGGTCATATAGTCCCAAGCCGATCACATGATATACTGATGTTTCACACACTTAGTTAGATGATTCTTGACATGTATCTCTAGTATTTTGATCTAGCACCTCCACATGTTCTAGTTATTGTTCTTGTATACACTTATAAACCAGTTTATTGTTCTTGCGTGTACTTATAGTTCTATTTCATTACTAGATGTATATTGATGATGATGTTCCAGTATTCCTTATTCCAGTATTTCCTTTATTCCAGTATTCTTATTGCCAGTTATTCATATCTGTCTTGTATTTCTTTACACTGTGTTATAGTTTTTGTCAATATATGTGGAACTACTGTTAGAGGTGTATTTCGTTCCAATCTTGACTGGATATATTTTTCCAGAGGATCTTGAGGAGTTCTGTACTACACACTATGGACCAGGTATAAATGCAGACTACACACCAGAGATCTTAGAGGATACTATTCCTTTAGATGCGACGTTACCTGCAGCTATCTAGAGAGTATTTATTTATGCTTTGAGACTTATTGAGGTTATTTCAGTTTATGTCAGACTTATGTTAAGTTTAATTTGAGACTTGTGGAGACTTTATGTTGGACAGCTAGACTATGAGTTATCTTTATGTTGAGACATGGTGTTTAACTATGTCATTCCCTGTTATCTTTTATCGTGCATTTTACTTATAGTTGTTGTGATTGAGTTTATATTGTGAGACATTGCGAGATGTATATTATCCTCCTTATGGAGATGGATATCATTGACAGATATTTAGTTATATACTAGCACTGTGACCTAGACAGCGTTCTACTGCCGATGCTGCGGCGTAGGCTGGACGTACCCACGCTCTCGTGCCCCTATACCGGGTGCGGGTCGTGACAAAATCTATCACCACAAGAAATTGGTGACGTCCATATTACCTCTGTCCTATTTTTCTTTATCCCCACAGAGTCATATCTTACCACGTCTATATTACCTCTGAGTCAAATATTTCCAAAACTTTTCCATGTCTATATTACCTCTGAGTAAAGTTCTATTTTTTAACTTTCTACTAACACCTTCGCATAACCCTTGATAGTGCTAGTCGTTTCAGCTTATTATCCGTACTTATGGTACGCCATGGATAATAAGTCCACAACCCAAAAGTTTGTCATGTCCATATTACCTCTGAGTAAACCTTCTATCCTTGACCATCTATCATCATGTCCATATTACCAATGATATCAATTTTCTTCTAACTTATCACCCATACCCAATCCGGAGTATGCCCGCGGTGCTAATTCCATAAAACCTATCACATCCATAATACCTCTGATAGGGTTTGTTTCGAATCTATTATTTGTACGCCAAATGCGCAAAAGGGTAATAGGTCCACCAAAGATTCCCCAATGGGATGTCCTTACTTTCTACAAAATCTATCACGTCCATATCACCTCTGATAGGGTTAGTTTCGAATATATTACTTGCACCCCTAGTACGGAAAAGGGTAATAGGTCTACCAAATATTTGCCAGTAGGATGTCCTCAGGATTGTACCTAACCTCTCGGTATGGCTATTGATCAGCTCACGTCTACGTTACCTCTTAGCTATCATCCTCACATCCTCCCCTGAGAGTCTACCATATCCAAGTGACCTCTGAGTAAAACTTAAGTGCGCCAACGGTGTTAATTCCACCAAACTTGCCACGGCCATACCACCTCTGGCAAGGCCTATTTTGAACTTATTATTTGCACCCTAGTGCGCAATAAGTGATAAGTCCACCAAAGATTCCCTAGAGAAATATCCTTAAAAAGCTACGGTATTGTAATAAGTTCATATTATCTCTAGTACGATATCCAAAGCTAACACAAATGAATAGCAAAACAAGTAAGATAACTTCTTTTTTCTTCTCCGCAAAGAGAGATTAAACGCAAACAACACTTAGGGGAATATCCATCTCCCAACAATAAAATAAACATCAAATCAAGAACAAAAGATGGTTTTAGGAAATAAAACATAAACTAATGCTGCTCCTCAATGGTGCACAATTCCTCTATATGCCTTTGGAGCCGAGCAATGGAAGCGCTAATCCTTGTTCTGACTCTGCACTCGGCTTCCTAAGCCAAAGCCAAAGGATCATCAAGGTGAGTGTACTCCTGATGCTTGCCCTCCAGCCTCTTCAATGTATTCTCCAGGGCAGCGAGAGACTGGGCCACCCTGCTAGTTTCCTTGCAGATGGCCTTCCTCTCTCGATGAGCCTCCTGAAGATCACCCTCCACGACAACGAGCTGGAGTTGAAGTTGCATAATTCGCTCGTTGATCTCAGCCATGGCATGGGCTGCGAAGTACTCCCGAGCAAGACAAGCCTCCTACCGATCATTCAACTCGTCATGCTTGAGGGCCAGCTTCTTCAAGTCCTTTTCCATGGCCTCCTTGTTCCACGCATAAGCGGTCTTAACCTGCTCCATGGACGTCAGAAAAAACTCACGCTCCTCTTCCACTATTGTGACAAGATCAATCTATCGGGCCTGATGCAAGTCATTCAGGCGATAATCCACCCCCGCCACCTTTTGGCTCAAAAGGTCAGCAATCTTCTCATTACCAGGAAGATTCCTCAAAAGCTCAGCTTGATTCTGGGCGCAGTGCTTGGACCAAGTAAAGGTCTAGCCTTGTCCCAGGATGGTTTGCACCCCTCGCTTCAGGTGCATGTAGAAGCATTAAATAGTATCCTTTGAAGCTTCTTCCAAGTCAATAAAAGTGGAAGGTGTCAAAGGAGTCATGACTAGGAACTATAATCGGTCGCGGAGGAGGCACAATAATAACAGACAGCCCCGGTAACAGGACGGCAGCTACGGAACGCCGAGAGGCTTTAGCCTCTGTAAGCTGTCTCCCAGTTGAAAGAAGCATCTGGGCACTCGACAGTTGGGAAATCTTGACCTCTATAAGGTTAAAGTCCGAGGATGTGCCAGCATCAGCCGGCTCGACAACCACAGGGAGGGGAGAAACTACCGTACTAGAAGGGCCTGTAGCCACAGGAACCTCCTCCGTCACACCCTCCGTAGAGGGTGCCACCGGATATTCTTCGCTATCCCTAGAGCCAAGGGAAGGTTCAGGCCTCTTCCTCACAAGCTCACCTCCTCCTTCTTCCGGGATCCTCTTCTCGATAGCCACATCTACTGTCCGTAGGGGAGCAATAACGCCTGCATGACCGGAATAAGCAAAGATTAACTTCGCCCGAAGAATGTAAAACTGAAGCCAGAATATCTCATCTCGGGTAATATTGCGAAATAACATACCAGCAGGGGACGGCTTAGATTGTAGTTCCCTACATCATCATAGCTCTCCCCACGGCATCTATGTCATCTATAAATATGTTCTTCAAGGGAGTATAAGGTTGCGACGCCAAAGTGGAACCCACATCCTGAGCCTCTGAAGCCGAAAACACTGGTTCCGAGGCAACCGCATCAACTCCCTAGGTGTCCAAGATCTTAAATACCCGTTTTGAGGTACCTACATCAGGCTCAGGTGAGGTCTCCCTTTTGGTTCTTTGTATGAGACCATCGACGAAGGCGCTCGCCGAGGGTGGTCCTTCTTTTCTTGCACCTGCAAACGGTCGTAGGTCCCGTCCCTGTGACCACTTCAGTCCTTGCTTTCTTTGAGTAGCGAGGGGTCCTACCTCTCCTCTTGCATGAGACTTTGACTTTGTCGCAGGTCCCACCCCTGCAACCACTTCAGTCTTTGCTTTCTTTTAGTAGTGAGCATATGGAACCCCTGCATTCGACCTACGCTTAGTAGGCAAAGGATCATCGGAAGAAGATGTTGTCACCTCCTTCCCAGTAGATGTCTCTAACTATACAATTATGGGCCTAGCAACCCCTTGCCTTTCTTGGGCGTTTGACTACCTTTGGCGTCGGGTGGCATCAACATAGTACCTTCAATATAGCTCCTCTCCAAGTTAAAGTCGGACGGTGAAGCATTAATCGAGCAATATTACCTCGCAACCATGTACAGAATTCTGGGGTCGGCACTGGCTATTGGTAACAGGAATATAACCTGAGTGTGGGTGGAATTGTAGTAACTCCATGCCCTAGCTCCATCCAATAGACTCCCACGATGACCAAGGGAGACACTTAGAAGGCCCAGCAAGAATTGACTATACCCGAACTGGCGGGCATACCAGCTCGGTAGGAACGGCTCCATGAAGATCATGTCTCGATTCCAGTACACTAGGTGGGAATGAAGAATGGCCTGGAGCTAATAGAAAAGCTTCTCAGACAGGGCCCGAGTGCCTGCCCCAGCATCCTTGTGAATCGAATTCCTTTCCTTGTCGGAAAACTCAGGTTCGGTCATAAAAGGAGACCAGTCTGACATAAAGGCCAACTTCCTCCTTCAGGCAGGGACCAATCACAAGCCTACTTTATACTCCGATACCTGCGAATCCAGGCGTCATCTTCCACCATGTCGTTATCAGGTCCGGACGCATCAGGGAGTCATGGTGCAAGTGAAGCCAGCCCATCAGGTAGTGATAAGGGAGTTCAACCATATTAAAATGCCCTTTGCCAGAATGAGCTTCCAGCTTCTGAGCAAAGGATCGAAGACCATAGTGTATGCTAAAAACCATAGCCGGTAGTAGGGACAGCTTGAGCCCAAAAGCCAACTTTATAGCAGGGAGGATTAGATTGCTACTGGCCCTATCTATCGACTCGAAGCAGCCAAAAACTATGCAAGTACGAAGCCAAAGCATCAGGTATCCCGCCAATATGCCCTTAGCAGATAGCCTTTGGGTGTTTGTATAAAAGTAGCTAAAATCCTCGTCCAAGCTAACAAGCTCATCAGGAGACTCTTCACTTCCCTCTGATTCTAGGATCCCTCGGCCTCTTCGTTCTCAGCAGCTAACTTCTTCAGCTTCTGAATCAAATCAGCAATTTTTTGCTTTGACCGCGGCATCCGAACATGGATGTTGGTTGACCCTTTCTGCTCTGAAAAAAGATAGCGGGTCCACGAAGGAATATTGGCATAGGATCCCTCTGAAGATTTCTTCTTCTGCTTCTTTATCCGCTGACAAATGCTGTAATGACACAGTAACTCCTGGTACACCACCAGGATCTCTGGATTCTCTGCCACCAACTCCCCCAACTTTGTATTACGTGGGGAGTACTCCTCGTAGGGCACCTCACCCAAAGGAAGCATAGATCCAAAATGTATCTCGTGCGGAGCTAATCCTATATCGTCGTAAGGTGTATAGAAATTTCTAGTGCAGCAACTATATAACTCCATAAGAGTGACAAAGAGAGGTCGGTTCATTTCCAGGCCATAGCTGGTGTCCCTTACCGCAAAGTACAGGTTGGCTGCCGTAAGCTCTTCCTCATATCTCTTCAGAATCCACAAGGTTATACGACACCATGAGGTGATGTAATGTGCCCAGCTGACAGCCCACAATTTCCTAGTCGGGTAAGACCCTTTCTGCGTAACCTGGCAGAGGAAAGTATCCGCTGCATAGGCACTCAAGTTCGGCCCCAACTCACTCCCAACAAGGCCGACTTTCAATCCACGTAAGGAGTATGATCATGTCTCCTTCTGGCTAAATAAATTCTCCATTGTTCTTGTCCAATCAGATATCACCAGCGAGGGCCCCCTGCTGCCCAGGTGTTAGGTCCCAATCCATTTGTAATAGACCCATCATCACCTTCAAGTCCAATAAAGGCAGATAACGCTCAAATGAGGGAAATTATATTTTTGTTCCGCGGAAGGTAAATGGCCAGTTATCATTAATCTTTCCTATCTCTGGGTGAATGGCCTTCAGCAGATCCCCAAATAGGAAGTACGGTTTCTTAAAGAAATATCAGGCCCCCACAGGATCTCTTCCGCATTTAGTTGACTTAGCAAACTAGAAGGATCTTGTGCAGCAATCCTCTGATAATGCTCAGGAGGGAGATACCTATCCACCTGACCTCGGACAATAGAAATCAAGTCCCCCAGGTTCATATCAAGAGGAAGCATGCCATGGCCAAGTACCAGTTCACCCGAGGGCGCAGTGGGTAAAGTCACTGCAAAACAGTAAAGGAACATAGTCAGAGACATGAAGAAACCCCCATGCGAAAGAAGTTCTCATACGGGAGAAACCCTCATGCGGCAGAGGTTCTCAAGCGGCAGAAACCCTCATGTGGCCGAGTAAATTATGCGACAGAGTGAATTTTGTGGCAGAGTTACGCATACGGCTGCAGTCTTCATGCGACCGAGCAACTCATGTCGCAGTGATAAGTCGACGCATGATCTAGATAATGATGAGTCATCCATGCGACCAACTGTGCACATGTGTCTTTGTGTTCAGGGTCTTCTTCTAATAAATGAACTTACCTAAGATCAGTGGTTTCACATCCTTGGGGAATGTGTCCTCCTTATACTTCTCCTTGCCCTTACTCCTCTTCCGAGATACTCGCTTGGCAATAGTAGTAGAAGAAGAACCTTTGGGAGCCATGGCGAGCAGAACGATAGCAGGCGGTTAGCAAAGGCAACAAGAAGAGGAAGAAGAGGAAATAAAAAAGAAAAGAAACTTTTCTCTCTCCTTAAACCTCTTTATAAAGGGGAGAATAGGCGGCTTAGGGTAATGATGAGGCCTTTTCGTATCTCGATCAGTCTCGATCCGTGCAACAGAGAGAGATAAAAGCGTTCCAACATTCGTTGCGCTACCTCATCTTCTATGAACGGCCCCTTCATATTTTGTGTCAACAGACAGCTCAGAATCCCTCTAAGATCGAACCAAATCTCTGCATTTATGACTTGAAAGTTTGTCAGAAGTGCCTATGCGGCAACGTATGTATGCGGAACGTTAAATTATGTGGCCGAAAAGCGATTAACCGTGCTTCTTATTAAAAGTATTCAAACTTGATACTTTGAAAACTTTGAAGGGTGTCTTGTAAAAGCATAAAAAATATATAGTCATACGGCTTATATGCAAGACACATCCTTATACTGAAGACAAGCCGCATAGTCGTTCCCCATTCAGCCTGGACAGACAAAGAGAGCCTAGTCGCATACATGTCCTCTGACACGGCTCCCAAAGGTCTACCACAGTTCCAATCAAAGCACTTATTGCCCTAACTGCCTCAAAAAGTGTGAGAGAGACGGTGATACACTATCCGACAGAAAGTGTCACGCCCAGTCCCAAAATACCGAGGGATCGGACGCGTGATAATGGCCAGCAGCACACACCGATGGACAAACCCAATTTAATGGATCCATCGGGGCATACTTAAGCTGTAATACAACAATAAATAGGTCCAATGATACATGTCACAGTCTATTCTAATCTCATCCACAACAGATAATCATAGATCAAATGCCAGAATAATGCAAATAAATATAAACTAACATATCTCAATAAAAGTGTCTCGGAGAACAATCCGAGAACAAGTCTGATACATCAATGCAATAGACTGGAAATAAAATAACTAGAAACAGAAATAAATGAGTATCTCAAGCCAATACTCAGGAGAAGTCCTCTAGTACGATCTCGTCCTCTGGTCCTGGTTTTGCTCTAGTGTAGGCACCTGCTTCTGCTAATGCTAATGCTCCGGTCCCGTATACCTCGGGATAGATCTCGTCAGCTAATCCTGGGGACATAATCTGGATCCAGGTCCTCAGGGGACATAGCAAGGTACAAAATAACTCAAGCTAAATAAATGCAGTGCTGAATAGTCAATGAAATAAACAGGGTAAATATGTAACCATCTATGTGAAATGCAAGTGAGAGCATCACTAGTACTCAGGCTGAGACCACTACAAGCTCTGTGTCGGAGAGCCGGTAGCAGTAATAACTATGTATTTTACTATGTGTTTGCTATGTATTTTATATATATAAAATCAGCCTGTAGCCTGTGTGTCTCTCCCCACCCCATGTAATCATATGTCTCATGTCCACGATGCCTCATGTCTATGTCACGCATGATTATATCTAATACAGCAAGTCATCTAATGTCTATGAATATAATGTCTATGTCATAAAACCTGTATCCTATACAGAATCACCATAAATATCTCAGGAAGATTTTGTCTCATGAATAGTGTCAAGTGTCCTGGGTTATGATATATTTGATAAGACAAGCACCAGAATGTAAAGGGTCACGAATGTCCATCTCTAGATGACAATACACAACACCGCGTACGGTGTTGGCACCCGACTATTAATCGGACGCTAAGTAAGTCACACGGTCCTAAGTCAAGAATGCACAGCAATCACGGAAATAACGCAAGAGAACAATATGAATCAATATACTGCAATACTGTGGCAAGGTACACTTGCCTGAGGTTCTGGCTCCAACTGTAGCTCTGGTCTCAGTGAGAATTGTAGGGACTCCTCCGGTTGCTGAAATAACATCACCATTAGATTCAGAAAATATCAAATAGCTAGAAACGCCTATCCTTGAGTCCAATTTGGACACAGGGGCAAAAATCACAGTTTCGGGCCAAAGCGGGGTCCATATATGGGCCACTTTGCACCGAAAATGTGTCAGGGTCAAAGGTCTCCAAATTCATCAAACTTAGTGTCAACAAGTCAGGAACGATGATATGAACCCAACGGAACTTCCAGAATTGGATTCCGATGAGCCGATCACAAAATCGCCCGTCAAGTGGAGCCTGTGGGGCCCACGATACCCGATTCTGTCAACGTTCTCAGAATCGAACCAAACTTGGGTCACAGGACCAGCGTATTGCTACGAGTCCGATGGCGCAAGTTTTGTCTCGATCCGACGTGTGTACACAAAGTTACAACATGATTCAGAAAAGGCGGATACGGGGCATTGTCGGCGGATACGCGTTGATACCGGTGTGCACGCACATCCAAATCAACTTCTACGAAATCCCACACGTCCGTATCGACGGCACACACATTTCGGTACAGACCGCGTGCGACCAAGTCGTCCCGTTTGGTGGGGCGCACCCAGTTCCGGGGTGAAACAGGGCGTTGGTTTTCCTGTTTTTGGATCGCGGTTTGCGATCGCCACAGGACGCGACGCACCGAGCGGGTTGCACGGGCATCGAGAGGGTTACACAGTCTACGCGTGGCAATAGACAGAATCGAAAACAGAATTACGAGGAGAGAGGAAATGCTACCTGAACAGGGTTCCGTGAATCTGACTTTCTCGTGTCCGAGTCCAGGTTAGGGTTAGGGTTTGGACTTCTGTTGGCCGGAGGCGGCACTGCGGCTAGGGCTGGGGTCGTCGGCTCGTCTGCGAAGCGGGGCTGCACGACGGGGAGGCCGGGCGGCTAGGGCACGGTGGCTGAGGGGCTCGGGGTTTGGGGCTGAGGCGCTGTTGGGTGAGAGATGGAGGGAGGCGGCGGGTCGAGGGTGGCTAGGGCGTCGGGATTCGAGGTGAGAGCGGGGCTAGGGCGGAACTAGGGCAGTTGTCGGTGGAGGCTGTGGAGCTCGGGATGAAGGGAGGAAGAAGATGACCGTAGTTGACTGCGGGGAAGTTGGGAAGGGGGGATGGGTTCGTCGAGTGGAGGAGGAAGTTGAGGAGGAGGAAGGCGAGGGTCAGACGAGGCTGACTTGCTGGGTGGCGGAGGTTCTAGGTCGGGGGAAAGGATGAGACGAGGGAGGAGGCTAGGGTTCCGGTCAGGGAGATGGAGGCGAGCGGGGATAACGGTGTTGGTCGATGGTCGGAGGGTTGCGGGACTCGGGCGTGGCGAGGTACAGCGGACGACGGAGATAGGTTGCAGCGGCGGGGCGAGCTAGGGTTCAGGTCAGGGACGGGGAGCGGCGGAGCTGGAGAGAGAGAAAGGCGGCGGCGGCTTCGCGGATCCCGAGGCCCATAAATAGGCGCGCCGCCGGGTCGAAACAGTGTTTCCGGCCCGTATTAGAATTAGGGTTCGGAATTCGGGTTTCGGGTCCGGGTCGGGTTCGATTCGGATCCGACCCGACCCGCTAAGCTGGGTTGGTTCGGTTCAGTTAGCGGTTTGGTTCGGTTCAATTTTGGTTTATTGAACCGGGTTCAGTCAGGTTTAATTTTGGTTTAATTCTACAATAGTTTTTAGGGCTTTAAAAATGATTCCGGAGTCCAATAAATCCACAGAAAATTACCCTATGTCTGGTTTTCTATTTTACACCATAAAATATTATTTTCATAATATTTTAATATTAATTAACAGCAATTAAAAATCATTTAAATTCAAAATACCTAGGTTTTAATTACCGAAAATTCCTGAAAATTCTAGAAAATTCTTGAAAAAAATCAGGGGGCTTACAGAAAGGTTACGTCGGGCATTAATGACTTCATCAGAATACACAGAGCCACGTGTCGAATACTCTGTGATCTCGCCAAAATACTGCCAGAGTGTCCATTCGACCAAGGCCCAAATGAAAGCACATATGCGGCTACATGACCCATGTGGCCTCGCCAACATGCGGTTAGACTGTCTATTCGATCAAGGCCCAAACGAGAGCACGTATGCGACTACATAACCCAAGTGTCCTTGTTAACATGTGGCCTAGTTGTTATGCGGCCTCCAGCTCACAATATCTTCCCATTACAACTTCAGAGATCTCCGCACAGTTGGTGCTGACTACGTGTCCAACTGACCAAGTCACGCCCACAACGGGTTGATAACAACCCCGAGATATCATGAACAACATATCTCAACCAAGACCACGTCCAATCTGCCCATGGTATGTGGCAGCAATTGCAACTACATTCTTTTGAAGGATCCTTATGCAGCCACTAAATAGAGGCATATGAGGCACCCATAGTCCATCAGCACGATGGCTATAAATAGGAGCAACTTGAATGTTCAAAAGTTCAGCTTTTTCTGCTTCAAATAGAGACTAGACCAAGTGACAAGGCTGGCTATCTACGATTCTACACTCAAACGAGAGAGAAGAGCTTCTGGATTGGATCATCTATGGAGTAAAGAGAGTTGCTACACTCCAAACCCTCCATTGTCACCCACTAGAAAATAAATTTGTACTTAGATTGTCTTCTAAGACTTCTTTTTACTTTTTCTTAGTTTGTTAATCAAATCCAGTTCTTCCAGTTCTCTTTTTGATTTAAATGACAAACAGTGGTCTGCAAGGCCATTTGGCATACATCAAGAGGTTCATCTCCAATCTCAAGATGATACCAACCCTTCACTCAGTTAATGAATAAAGGCGTGTCCTTTATTTGGAATGAAGCATTCAACAAGCATTCGATGACATCAAATAATATATTACTCCCGAGGAGATCTTCTTGCACAGAAGAGTAACGAAGACCAGGAATAGGTGGTCTATTATCTTAGTCGCATGATGGTCGGTACTGAACATCGATACAATCATATGGAAAAGAATGCCTCGCTTTGATGTTTGTTATTCAAAAGATGTGAAACTATGTGTCGTGTCAAACCATTCATGTCATATCCAGAGTGAATTCCCTCCGGGTATTGATGACCAAGCCGAGCACACTTAATTCTCGGTTAGCTATATGGGCAATATTTTTATCGCCATATGACATGGTGTATGTCGAGCAAAAAGCAGTAAAATATCAAGCGCTCGCTGATTTTCCTGCAACTCATCCTGTACTGGAAACTTTCAAACTGTATGACGACATCCAGATGAAGTCTTAGAGTCTAATATGGCAATGGGAGATGACACATGACAACTATTCTTTGATGGCGCATCAAGGATAGGACCCAAAGTTAACATAGTATCCAGAGTGGGCATAGTCCTAGTATCTTCTGACAAACTAATCATTCATCGAGCATATTCTCTCAGCGAACCATGTTTCAATAATATGGAAGAATATAATGCTTTACTCATTGGTCTCTAATTAGCCAAAAAATTGGACATAGAATATCTTGAAGCCTATGGAGATTCCAAGCTGATAGTCAATCAGATCAGGGGAGCGTATGTGGTTTGGCATGAAAACCAAATCCTTTATTATCATGCGGCAATCGAACTGGCTTTTACGCTCAAAGGATTCTTCATCGAGCATATGCCTCGGTTACATAATATGGGAGCATATGCTTTGTTCAGCCTAGCAATATCATCGATCGTTCTCCAAAAGAGATGACAATCAATTATGCTAACAGGTCGAGAGTTGTTTTGTACCAAAAATAATCTACATATTGAACAGAGTTACGTCATAAATTCAACTTTCATGGATAAAGATTCGAGAGACCCTTTTATATACTACGTTGCTTATGGGACTCTTCCAGAAGATCCGAAAGAAGCCACTTCTATTAAAAGATGTTCATTCCAATTCTACTATGATGCCTCATCCAAAATATTATATCGTCATTCTTATAAGGGATTCCTGCTACGTTGTCTTTCCAACCCTGAAGCAAGACAATCACTCCATGAATCTCATGATGTCATCTATGGTGCACATCAGCCATGTCCTAAATTATAAGACCACCTCAGAAGAATGGGATATTATTAGCCTACCATTGTAACATATGTCATAGATTATGCTCATAAATGCCGATCATGTCAAATCCATACATATTTTATCCACCAATCGATAGATTTCTTACACCCTACAGCTGCCTCCTGCCCTTTTGAAGCCTGGAGAATGGATATTATTGGTCCGATCAGCCAATTTTCTTCTAGAGGACATCAGTTCATACTTGCAATAACCGATTACTTCTCCAAATGGGCAGAAACAGTCCCGCTAATAGAAGTAAAAATTTCTAACTCAATTATCTTCGTCAAACACCATATTATCTATCGTTTCGGTGTACCCCAGAGGATAATACATAACAATAGGCCATAATTTGCCATTCAAGCATTTAATCAGTTCTGTAACAAGAATTAAATCCAGAATGTAGCATCTACGGCCTATAATCCAGCAACTAACGGCTTCAACAAGACCATAATCAAACTCCTTAAAAAGTTTGTCTCATCCAACAAATGCGATTGGAATGAGAAAATCGGAGAGTATTTATGGGCTTATCATACAACAGTTTGAACTCCAACTAGTTGTATACCATTCTCGCTGATCTACGAACGTGAAGCAGTTCTTTTGCTCGAAATCCAAATACCTTATCCCAGAGTAGCTATTGCTAATGAGCTAACTGTAGAGAATAATAATCAAATATACCAAGCATGCATTTCCAAATCTTTGAATGGAAAAGTCAAGGAAAGAAAATTATAGGTCGGTAAATTGGTCCTTACAGTAAGAAGTCCTATGATCATAACCCATAAGAGCAAAGGAAAATTCCAAGCTAAATGGGAAGGTCCTTATGTGGTGGAAATAGTATTCTCCAACGGAGCCTACAGTCGCTAAGCCTAATGGAGATTTGATAATGATGCCCATCAATGACAAATTCCTTAATAAGTATTATGTCTAGGCACGACACATTCTTCTTCATCTCCAGCAGAGTAAAGTAAGATGTACAGCAAGTATATTTTTTCTTCCCCTTACTGCCTTTCTTGGTCGCTGAGCCTGCTTGGGTGAGGTCTCGGTTTAGAAGTCTACAAGAGTTGTAAAGAGTTTAGCTCAACCAGTTTTCGCTCTCTCTCTCTCTCTTGCTGTGAAGTTGCGAGACTTCGGATCAAATTTCGTGGTTGTAAGAAGTGGCAAGCCTTCCGATAAAAGCTTGTGATTTACTATTGGTGATTATAGTAGATACAACTCCGAGCAAGAGTTCTCGGGACTGGACTAGTCCTCTCAGAGAAAAAATAGTATACATCGCGGTGTTTGCATTTTCTTTCTCTTACTCTTACTACTTTATATTACTGTCTTGCATATACACTGTTAGCTGCCTTCATTATGCTTAACTTTTAATTGGATAGATTATTTTGGTCCAATCTATTCAACCCCTATAGAGTTGCCCTACGGTCCCATCAATTGTTATCAGAGCAATTTCTCTTGATATTGTATTAATATCCTTATAGACTTATGGCAACTGTTAGATCTATCCACACCAACAATGGTGAAGGCCAGTCCACAAACAGGCCACCCATTTTTGATGGTACTAACTACACTTAATGGAAGACACGTATGAGCTTTTACTTAAAGTTACTTAATTTTGACCTTTGGACTGTTGTAGTAGAAGAATATAATAAGCCACCTAAAATATTCATAGATGGCAACCTTGTAGAGAAACCTCATAATAAGTACACAGACACTGAAAAAAATAGGCTAGTCTTGATGCTAAACTATAAACGCTCTATTCTGTGAAGTAGACAGAACTGAATTTAACAGGGTCTCTACTTATGGCACTTCGCACAAAGTTTGGAAATTTTTTGAGGTCACTCATGAAGGAACCTCACAAGTGAAGGAATCAAAAATAAGTCGACTGACACAGGAATATGAAGCATTTAAGATAAAGCAAAATGAGACGATCACTCAAATGTTCACAATATTCTTAAACATCGTCAACCCTCTATCCTCTTTTGGCAAGGAGTACAGCAATCACGAGAAGATTCGCAAAGTACTCAGAGGACTTACCAATAACTGGAATCCCAAGGCCACTGCAATCATAGAAGGGAATGATCTCACCACGATGACCCTCGAGATGCTCATGGACAAGCTGATGACTCACGAACTAGATCTTAAGGAATTCGAAGACCCCACTCCAAATAAAAATATAATTACTTTCAAGATGCATCACAATAACATCACTAATTATGACTCTGATGACGATGAATCTTAAGATGAATAAGTTGCCCTAATCACTAGGAACTTCAAAAAGTTTTTAAATCTTGAGAGATCAAAGAAGAAGGAGCTCAATGACAACAGTGATGAAGAGCCTATATGTTACAACTGTAAAAAGATATGGCATATAAAGAAAGACGGCCCAACCTTAAAGAAAGGGAATTGCCACGATTGCTCATCTAGAAGAACATCAAGGAAGTATGCAAATACTAGCATCTGGCATAAAAGTAATGCTAGTGAATCTAAAGAGGAGAATCCTCGAGAAGCGGCAAAACTATGCTTCATGGCACTGATTGATCAGGTAACAGTCAAAAATTCTTATGATGATTTTACATTTGATGACTTAGGTAATGCCTTTAGTGATTTGCTTGATGATTTTAGAAAACTCATGAATAAATACAAGTATACTAGAAAAGATATTCAAGATTATCAAACTGAGATATAGAGACTTACATCTTTACTAAGTAAAGTAAAGTATACTTCTAATAATTTAGAAGAGAATTCTAGACTTAAGCTTAATCTCCGCGATGCACTTGCCAACATTGACAAGAGATCTCAAGAGAAAACTAAACTTAAGAAAGAACTCGAATCCGAAAAGAAGAAGTATTATATTGCTGCTCGTAGAATAGATGCTCCTACTACTAAATATGATGAAGTATGTGCTACCTCTAAAAGATTAGAGATTTGATTGGGTAAAATGGTTGAACAATCCCTACCCAACCTAAGATGAGACATGTAGCAAAACATATGAGCACTTACAGCCATGTTCCTACTTACAAGCATAATGCTCCATACAACCATACATGTAGAGCACATCATAACACTGCACGCCATCAGGCACGTAGAATTCAACATGCCTCAGATAATCATGCAATTTACTATAGATATCCATATAAACCACAAAGAACTGCTTCACACACTCATATCTATCATGCTTCACCGAGCACCAATAACATAGCTATATGTCACTATTGTGAAAAGAAATGACATATATCTGGATTCTGTAGAATTAGAAATTTAGTAGATATAAATGTTTGTGCAAGGGTACTAAAAACTAACACAGCTGGAGCCTTAAAGAAATGGGTACCAAGGGTTACATCTACAACTCATTTTATAGGTGCACCAACCCTCTCATTCTAAAAGCAAGTGAATTATCGATAGTGGTTGCTCACGATATATGACTGGTGATGCCAACCTATTTGTAATGCTATCGATGAAGAAAGAAGGATACGTCTCCTTCGGTAATAACCTCAGAGGATATATTATTGGTAATGGTAACATTGGTATCCCTCCATATCCAGTTATAAAAGATATTTGTCTAGTAATGAAATTAAAACATAACATACTCAGCATCAGTCATCTAGCTGACCATGGTTATGGCATTAACTTTATAAAATATTAATGCTCTATATATGAAAGATTCACAGGTAATATTATCTTAGAAGGGATCAGGAAAGATAATATATATTTTTTCTATCTAGCAAAGGATACTAACAATACAAGCAGATGTCTATATGCCAACAAAGATGATAACATGCTATGGCACATGCGTCTAGGACATGCAAACATTGACACTATTTCAATCCTATCAGAAAGAAGTTAGTAAGAGGCTTACCAGATATTACTTTCAAGAAAGATATGGTATGTGCTGATTGTGAAAAGAATAAAGCTATTAAATCTTCCTTTAAGTCAATCAACGTTGTAAGTACCTCTAGACTACTTCAACTCTTGCATATAGGCTTGTTTGGACCAAGTAGTGTCGCCATTATTGGCGATAAGCTCTATGCTTATGTCATTGTTAATAATTTTTCTAGATACACATGGGTTTATTTTCTTGCATACAAAAATGAAATATTTTCTAAATTTGTCACTTTTTGCAAAAAGGTTCAAAACAAAAAAGGTTTCATGATTGATCGTATCCGAAGTGATCATGAAGGCGAATTCAAAAATAGTGATTTCAAAAGATTTGTAATGAAAATAGTTTTTCTAATGAATTTTTATGTCCTAGAATACCTCAACAAAATGGTGTTGTGGAGCGGGTGAATAGAACTCTTGGTGATATGGCTAGAGTCATGTTAAATCAATATAATCTTCCAAAATATTTTTGGGCTGAAGTTGTAAGTTTAGCATGCCATGTTTTGAATATGGTGCTTATTCGACCTATCTTGAAGAAAACCCCTATGAACTTTGGCTTGGTAGAATCTCCACTATTAGCTACTTTAAAGTTTTTGGTCGTAAATACTTTATTCTTAATACTAAATATAACCTATGAAAGTTTGACTCCAAGTCCGATGACGGTATTTTTCTTGTTTACGCTACTAAAAGCAAAAGATTCGGAGTATTCAACAAACAATAATTATCTGTTGAAGAATCAATCAATGTTACATTCGATGAACTAAACACTCAAGTACCAAATGACAACGACGATAAAGATATTCAATCTGCAACCATTAAGACTCCTGAAGATACAACCGGTACAAGTTATCTAGAAAGTCTGCCTAAGAGATTGAGATTCTCTACAGATCATCCAGAGGACTTGGTAATATTAATGTATCAAAAGGTGTAAGTACACGTTCTTCAAATAGAAATATCATTGTAAATATTTTTTTATTTCTCAAATAGAACCAAAGAATATAGGAGAAGCTTTTTTAATAAATTTTGGATTGCTTTTATGCAAGAGGAACTCAAACAATTTAAACGTAATCAAGTTTGGGAACTTGTTCCCAGACCTAATGATTATCCGATTATTGGTACTAAATGGGTTTTTCAAAATAAATTAAATGAGGATGGTTCAGTTACATGCAATAATGCACGTCTCGTACCACAAGGTTACAACCAACAGGAAGACATTGACTATGATGAGACCTATGCTCCTGTCACTAGACTCGAATCTATTTGAATGGTTTACGCTTTTGATAGTTATCACAATTTCAAACATTTTCTAATAGACGTTAAAAGTTCTTTTCTAATTGGTTTTATATAAGAAGAAGTTTTTGTTAAATAACCCATGTTTTTGAAGATTTTAAATACCCTGAATATGTATTCAAGCTATAAAAGGCTCTTTATGGACTCAAAAAAGCTCCTCGTGCTTGGTATGAGTGCCTTAGCTCCTTTCTACTTGGAAACGGTTTTTCAAAATAAAAAGTTGATACTACCCTTTTTAAAAATCTTCTGTTGACTCTTTGTTATTAATGCAAATATGCATATATGATATTATAATTGGATCTACTAATGAGATGCTATGTAACGAGTTTGATAACTGTATGCAGAGTGAATTTGAGATGAGCATGATGGAAGAACTAGAATTCTTTCTAGGATTGCAAATCAAGCAAGATTTACAAGGAATATTCATCAATCAGGCTAAGTACACGAAGGATTTGCTCAAAAAATTTAACATGGACAATGCAGAGCCTATTGGAACTCCTATGGCAATATCCACCAAGCTTGACCTTGATAAAAGTGGCAAAACTATAGATATATGTAAGTATCGAGGTATGATTGGTAGTTTGTTATATCTAACTGTTATTTGCCCAGACATCATGTTTATTGTATGTCTTTGTGCTAGATATTAGGTTAATCCTAAGGAATCATATATGTGCGTAGTCAAGCGTATCTTTCGATACCTCAAAGGAACTTTGTCGACAAGCTTATGGTATCCCAAAACCACGTCCTTTGATCTTATTGGTTACTCGGATGCTAATTTTTCTAGATGCAAAGTCGATCAAAAAAGTACCAGCGGTACGTGTCATTTCCTAGGAAAGTCTCTAGTCTCCTGGTTTAGCAAGAAGCAAAATTATGTTGCATTATCAACAACTGAGGCTGAGTATATCGCCCGCAGGCCGTTGTTGTGCATAAATTTTGTGGATGAAGCAAACCATAGAAGACTTCAATCTGCACTAAAAGAATATTCCTATTCTCTGTGATAAGACTAGCACCGTTAATCTCACTAAAAATCTAGTATGTCATTCACGCACTAAGCACATAGAAATCAGACATTATTTTATAAGGGATCATCAACAACACGAAGATATTTGTTTGCAATATGTAGACACGGAATATCAATTGGCAGACATCTTTACTAAACATTTAGCTGAAGATCATTTCAACTTAATTCGTCGAGAATTAGGTCTTTTGGATTCTGATAAAATATAAGAATTGTAAGATGCTTTAAATTCTTATTTAGTCTAAGATATTCAAAGGTTGATAAATCTTGGATACATGTCGAAAGGGATCTTCTATCAACATGGTGTAAATAACCTTAAGCGACACGGTATTTAAATATCTTCGGACCACTGCTAGCTGGGATCCGGCCCCTACAACTGCTCCGAGATAATCTAACCACTTGAGAACTTATGATCTCATAAATCTTATTTAGCACTTATTATTTTGTATTTATATCAAGTCCAAAAAGGCAAAATATCAATTAAAGTTGTATTGTGCTTCTGGAAAAAAATGGAAACAGAATTCGGACCAAACTTCGGCCGAGCTCGGACCGAACTCGATTTTTCCAGAATATTCTTGTCATTTAATATCTTCCTAATTTAGGTTTTTAGGTCTATTCATACATTTTTTCATGGTTAAACCTTCAGACCAACGAGAAAAACTACCTCCTCCACAATCAAAAACAATTTTTCTCCTATTCTTTTAAACACTTTCCCTTATTGCCCCCAAGAGAAAATTAGAACCCTTTTCTGATTCTCTCTTCTATCCCATTATGCCAAACTTCAGAGAATTCGATGGTTTCATCTTTAGAAATCTAGAAACTTCTATTGATTGGTTTAATGATTTCTCTAAAAGTGCCATATGTCCCGGCGATCCTATTGATTTTCTCCACTACAATGACTATCTACCTACGTTTCAAAAATTTTAACTTGAAGAATTTATTGCAACCCGTTCTCGTATTTTTCTCAATGTTATCAAAATGTTCTATTGCAACTTAGCATATAAAAATGACACTATCACCTTTAGAGTTTTTGGCATTCATATTGAATTCGATGCGAATGACTTGGATAAAATCCAACGCATTCCTGCTGAAGGTAGACCCCTAATCAACATTATACAAGTTTAATTTGAACACAACTTAACTCTAGCATCTTCAAAACATCATTTTTCCCTCATAAATGTCTACCTGGCAAATTTTATGCTCGTTATCTAAATGGTCACTTCTTTGAAATGTACCGCATTATCTTTTGTACGTTTCTACCTAAGATGACATACTATGATGACGTCTCTTACTTAGAAATGTCATCCTTATACCATATGTATTTCTCCATTCATTTCAATGTTCCCCAGACCATCATCTCTCAAATGGTTCACTATCGGAGGAAAGGGCGTCCACTCATTTATGCCATGTACTTGCCATCCATTTTCAGCTACTTTGGTTGTTTGGATACTTGTCCTCATCTTGATGAACCTTTATCCCTTAATAGAGTTTGTAGGATTGAGCTATCTTTACTTCTAGCTTATAACTCGTCCTCAAACTCCAACAGATATCCTGTTGAATCCTCTCGTACTACTATTGAGCCACCTCAAACTTTGGATTCTATCTTCAATCTATTGCGTGATCGCTTCCACAAAGAAAACAAACGCTTTCGTATTATTGACCACCGCCAAACTCTTCACACTCAGGCCCTTGGAAATACCTTGATAGATGTCATGACCCACACCCAGTGAAGGGGCACGAGTATGTGGGTACGTCCAGCCTACACCGTAGCATCGGCGGTAGAACGTTGTCTATGTCGACTATACTATCTAATCATCTCACAATAATGTATAATCTGTCAATAATATCTCAACTCCAAGAATGAGGGCAATAAACTTAATGCAACACAATACTCAATCATAAATCTATAGCACGATAAGATATCAAAGAAGTCTAACATAACTATGCAGTATAAAAATAACAACAACAAATAGAAACAATATCCAATTCTCAAATATACGCCAAAATAAATTCGATACCAAAATGCTAAAGAAACTAACTATGATAACTAGTGATTCCGGCTAGATCTTCCGGCAGTTACTCCAGAACAAGTGGGTCCATGTCTGCACCATCTATATATCGAGGTCCGTAGTACGTCGGATACCAATCTCCCGGATCCTCTGAAAAATATTATCCAGTCAGGAATGGAGTGAAGTAAAATCCAATAGTAGTTCGAATTAATTAACAAAAACTATAAAACAGTAAAATAGAGGATGATATATACGATGAGAATATAACTGATGATCTAAGAACAATGAAGGAACTGGCAATACTAGCAACTGAAATATAAATCAATACGTACAAGAATGAAGGAGATGAACTATAATGTCAGAAATAGAACAGGGTAATCTATAAATTGAATATGGAATCTACAATATACTATATGTTTGAGATACTAACTAAATATGTGATAGGCTTGGGATATTCAATGATTACACTAAGGAGCTAACTCAACCATACGTGAAGTGTATGATTAGTTAGTAGCCAATGGTTATACTACTAGCCGATAGTTCTTGATCACATATTTAATTAGTATTTTTTCTACACCAACTGATACGATGGATTGAATCATGATACGTTACTAGCCAATATATCAAATTATTTAACCTATAATATCCAATGTTATCCAATACCAACAAGGAACAGTATTCGATACCATCTCGATAATCAAGGTAACATCTCATGACTGACGATCCAATAACAATACCAATTCATATACCAAAGTGTCAAAGAATCATAAGTAATATTTCTAAATACTTGAATTATAGTAGTAATCAAATAATAGAAACTATCAGAGAATGTACTCGCCTGTGATCTAGAGCAAATGGTGCAAAACGGTATCTGAACTGGTGTCACACAGACATATATATGCAATATTACATTAATATAAGGTTTTAGAATAAAAATAAGTTAAACTAGTCAAATTCTAGTTCATAAAGTCATTTCTAAGTCAAAATAGTCAAATTAGGTCAACTCTAGGTCAAACTAGTAAAACTTGGTCAAACTAGTTATTTCTAGGTTATATGAGTCCATCTCTAAGATATTGGATCCATACACTATGTAACTAGGCTATACTAGCTATGTTAGGATTCTAGGATACCAACACAATACCGTATCATAAGATACGTAAGTTATTAGATATGAAAATATAATAATATATATAAAAGACAAAATATATATCACTCCTAGCTAAACTAATGCTAAGTGGATACCTTGGCTTTGAACCAAATGCGGTATCACACCACCTACACACACATCTTGATGTACAAACTCAATACCTTGAGTAGAAACCAATACCTTGACATTACCTTGGTATCACAAGGTAATACAATATTTAATATTAACTAACTAACCATACATACCTCACTATGCACTTAAACTTATAACAATACTATACTAAACTAACATACTAACATACTAACATACCCCTTAGAATATTCAATACCCATACCCTATAATACCTTGACTAAAATCTCAAGGTAATATCCAATACATTGGTCATATATTTAGTCATCAGATATAACTATATATACACTCTATGTATATAGATACTAATACCTTAGCTAAAATACTAACACCTTAGTTACCTAATCTTCATTTCTAATATCACATTCTAACATCCTACTTAATACTCTCAACCACTCATAATCTATAATTAAATCTAATAATCACCCTTGCTAGAGACACACTAATACTTATCTAACTCAACTAAACTCAAGGCTGTCTAATACCCCCAAACAATCTTCATTACTCTAACTAACACTTGTTATTAATATTACCTTGGTATAGTATCCCATATCTTTTGCTAAACTTAAAACTAATTCATACATGTACTGCCCCATGGCTAATACCTACTTAGGCTTCTAACATATGATACACTAACATCTGAACACCTACACTCCTGAAAGCACACTCCCACATTACCTTAACTGCAGCTGCTGCTGCTGCTTATCGCTACTGCTGCGCACTGCTTATCGCTGCTGCTCACTGCTTATCACTGCTGCTGGTTCTGCTTGCTGCTTTAGCTGCTGCTTTAGCTGCTTTAGTTGCTTTTGCTGCTTTTGCTGCTGCTTTTGCTACTTTTGTTGCTGCTTTTGCTGCTTTCTGACCTGCTTATTGCCCACCTAGCTCACAAGCACATATACACACATACACTCACTCATATATATATATATATATATATATATATATATATATATATATATATATATATATATATATATATATATATATATATGCTACCACATACCCACACTAATGATGCACATGAACTCTCCTACTCTCCAATGACCATCCACACATCACAATTATAATTGAAAATACATATAACTATATATAACTATATAACTATATAACTATAACTATATATATATATATATATATATATATATATAATACTCTAATAGCTATAACCAAGATAAATTAAATTAGAATGCAAAGTATCAAACACGTGGAGTGCACCGCACCCGTATCACACTCATTCTATGATACGTTTGTGACACGAGTCCACCACACTATCAAACATATCCCGAAGGATACGAGCAAGTCTAAAATTATAATTAGAAGCAACATAAAGTGTTAGTTACTTATCTACGTGCCCGTGTCAAAATGTGACATGCTCAAAACCCCGTGTCAGAAAAAAACCCCAAATCAATCTGTATCGCCAAATTATCGGGATACGGCCTACACGTATCCAATTATGGATACGACACTAGTCTCATACAACCAAACTTATGTCAATTTAGTCTAATTGACCTAATAACAAACACAAGATATGCCAATCTTGGAATTCCTCCAAAATTGACACAAAATACCATATAACTTTCTCCATAGGCCTCCTATGAACCTAATTCCACTTTCTATGGGTAGCCTTAGTACATGAAAGGGTTACTAATAATTAAATTATAGATTTAGAGTCCAATTAGAAAGAGAAAAGTGAATTGTACCTATTGGGAGATAGATTCACAATAAAATCTCCAAATTGAGTGTCAAGAGCCTTCAACTTGTAGATCCTTGCTTCCTCCTTATAGGTCCTTACTTTTTCTTGTAGATCCTTGCTTCCTCCTTATTCTAATAACCTCCAATGATAAGTAGAGAAGGAATTGGAAAGAAAATTTGGTAGAAATTTGCTGTAGGGATAAAGGAATTTGGAAGAGGAAAATTTTAGATCTAAATTTGGAATAAAGAAAAGAGAGGAGAGAGAGAGTCTCTACTGTCACGATCTGCACCCGGATATTCAGGCCCGAGTATGTGGGTACGTCCAGCCTACGCCGCAGCATCGGCGATAGAACGCTGTCTGGATCATTTTTAACTATCTAACATCGCAACAATATAATATGGTACCTGTCAATTATCTTAACTCCAAACAGAGAAACAAAATCGTATCTCACAAGTATAACTAATCTCAATCACAAAACAAACTAAGGAAGATAAAGCAAGAATGGAATAGCGAAGGAATGTATAAAGATATAATCCGCAATCTGAAATAATATACATGCCATGAATCTTCACAAATAGTCTAATACAAGGCCAACAAAAAAATAAACTAAACCTCCTCGGGCTCTGCAACTAAGTTCTTCTGGTCTATAGGAGTATCCTCCAAAGGTACATCGTCCTGCGGCCCGTAGAATATGGGACACTGCTCTATAAGCCAATCATCTGAAAAAATATATCCAGTCAGGATTGGAACGAAATACACTTCTGCTAGAAATTCCAATTAATTGACAAAGACTATAAACCAGTTATAGTAAGTAATACATGGTGACCAAGGAAAAGAAATAAATTAAAGAATAAAATACAGACATAGTTAATTTAAGAAACAAGAGAAAAATAAGCATAGTAAATCAAAAAATATTGTAAATAAGACTGTGAATAGATGAGAAATGAACTAGTTAAAAAGATGTGTGTCTAGCAAGTATCATGTGAATCCAGCAAGGAAGCACTAACTAGTGTATTTTTAAAATACCGACTTCGACATATAAACGGCTAGGGGTAAGTACGGCTCACCGCACAGTTGGTGTGCAGCTGCTATCATTCCAGATTAGACTAGAGGAGGTGATTCCATATTTTCAAAATGTTCACATGTCTACTCGAGTATTTTCCCGCCTTGACTAGTATAAATGAATCCAATTCCGACAAGCAATCAAATATGAGTCCAGCCAGATAAAATAAGTGATTCCATTAGGTGAGTCCTGATATAGAGGCCAGATAAGTATAATGTACGTATCGCAAGAAAGTGAATCCATGTAATACTAATCTGTGTATCCAAGTGTCGAAGAACCAAGTAGAACAATGCTATAAACCAGTATCATAGTAGACATCAATTAATGAAAACTATCAGAGAATGTACTCACCTGTGGTCCTGAGCAAAAGGTATGACTCAGTGTCCGAGCTGGTGTCACATAGACCTATATATAAAATTCCATATCATTTGGTGCATTAGAGAAATAAACATGCTTAAATAAGCTAAGATGTAACTTCTAGGTCAAAACTAGGTCGACACCTTGATTAAACACTCATAACCACTATTACTTTTAGTGTACACACTAAACCTACACTATGGTTATAAGTAAATATATTAGTATCTAAATTCTTCAATATTACCCAACCATCTCACCATAACTTAATCTATCAATACCTATGAATTACCTACTAACCAATACCCAAACAATATTTATACTAGTATACATACTCAAATTGATTTAGTATCAATATCTTATATATATATATATATATATATATATATATATATATATATATATATATATATATATATATATATATATATATATATATATATATATATATATATACTTGTCATCCTAATATCAGTGCACCAATACTTACACTAGTTGATTTCTAACTCAATCTCTATCTAATATCTGTTACCCCTATCTATGCACTAGCACTTGTATCATACTTACACACATACCAAAACCTACTTTGACTGATACTTATTATTCAACTGAACTGTTCCCCCCATACTCACACTCTAACACCAACACAACTATATACCTAAATCTATAACTGTGTATCATATCCATATGACACACAAATGCTTACACTCATGCAACTCTCACCTGCTCCTTAGCTCTGGCCTACACTTGGCTCCCTATTATGTTTTCGGTTGAACACTATCCTTTCCCAACCTACAGACAGGCCAACCTACTCTACCTCGACATCATCACCTACAGCAACATCATTACTAACACCAACAACAACCTCAACACTAACAGCAATAGTAATAACTTCAATACCACACTGGTACCCCACTTACCCGCACACACTCTGAAATCTGATACCAAGTAATCCCCTACATTACCAAGTAACTGAGCTCTCCATGATCAAGCATAACACCCCATCAAATATACCAACTCATATCTGCAATATATATGAATACTTACATATATTTGACACCTTTATTCTAGTAGAAGGACCCCTCATCTACCTCTAACATCTACCTACATCCCCCAAACTAACTGATACTCTAGACACTAATTGAAACTATCTTAGCTATACCGGTATAACTTATTATCACTTCTCACTTCAACTTGCAGTGCTAAACTTTACCTTATTGTGTTGCAGGTATACAACCCTGCAACTTGCAACCCCTATAAATGCACAACCCGATCCCCCATCTCCCTTAGTTAACTATTGGCATAACCCACTGATACTCTGGAATGCTTGCTACTTTACTGTCGTGGGTGGACTGAACCCTCAAATTCCATGAATACCCCTCGCCTGCACTACTGATACATGAGTACATTCACACAATATACTGACTCACCCTCCTATGACACCAACTTACTGATACACCACAGTGTACTACCTAAACACCCACCTATAAGACCAACTCCCCCAAAATATAATTTGCAGTAACTCCTTTGCTCACTGTCATAAACTCATGAATACCCCAGTTCTAACTCCTACACCCTCATGTATATATGCACTACCACTAGTCATGATCCCTGACCATGTATCATCCACATTTTTCCTTGACACAAAATACTAATAATACTAACACAAACACACCACCAGATATTTACATCCAATTTTATACCAACGCAGAGTATTCCCCCTTCTAGTCACTTGTATGCATACTAGCACACAAACCACACTTCCATATAGGATACACACCCACTCTAAACTGATATTTGCCAAATGATACTCACTCCCAGGTCTCACCTGGATACTAGCCCTACACATGCTGCCCGAGAATATTTCTTGCATTGTAGCTGCCAATTGGCATTGCTGCCTTGTTGCTACTTAGCTGAGGCTATGCAAACTTGCATACCAACCTACTGTCACTCGAGCACACCATAACTCCTTATTGCCATTGCTCAGGATATTCCATACTGCACCTTCACAATACATGAATACACTCTTCTATCTCATATTACCTAATCATTCAAACTTACTCCAGCTTATACCTGACACACACACTCCTATCTAAATCTTGTTGCTACTATTGCCTGTACTCATGCCTAACTCGAGTACCACAGTTCCATATTCGTTATTCCTTCACTGGCACACCAAGTATACACATACACACTTACATATACTGTGCACAGACGTATACATGTCCTAATCCTAATACCAAGCCTCTCACACCCACACACATGTGTATACTGACAGATCTCTCGAGTGCCCAAGCCTGGGCATGTAAACCCCCTCACCCAAAATTAGGCCTACTTGGCTTAGATAGTGAAATTAGGGCTAGTTTGTATCCAATTAGAAATAGGACAAGACATTTTTAATTAATTTTATAATATTTATATCACCGAGCGCACCTTACCATTGCATCGATAATTGGAGCACTACACTAGCCATTGCCTTCCTATAAATTTCACATTCTTGTCCTAGACATGCCAGTCATCTATTCTGACCTTTGTGTAACTTATAATTATGCTCTCTTGTGCTATATTTTAGTTGCACAATATTCGTCGCGGACGTTTATATTTAATTCTAAATAATTCTAACTTTGTATCCTTGTGCGTTCCAATCGAAATTGGAGACACAATCTTGACCCATTTCCTGCAACCCAATTTATAATAATATTCTATTCTGAGTCCTTTATGTCCATGACCCTTGTGTCCCACCTAATTTTATCCCCATGTACTTCTAATTAATTCAAGAACACCGTGCACATTAATTTTAATTAATTTAAATCCAATATCCATCTTTGCATAATTTTCTAATTGTTTGGCACTTTTATGCAAAAATGCATTAAGGTGTCCACACTATTGGACAATACCTGAAGAAATCCATTTCCCCCCTACATATGAATTTTTTGTAATTTTTCGGAGTGTGCAACGCACAAACATCGCCCCCATTTAAATCTATCCTTGTATTTTAAATAATGCGAATCCTAGCCCTCCAACATCCCCATGGCAAGCCCAAGGCCCATCCCAAGGAGATGTTGACCAAAGTCAATTTTTCCTAGGTCAAACCAACCCCCTTCCATGTGTATATAATATCGTTTTCCCTACTTTTTCTTTTTTCTATTTTTTTCCAAACCCAAACTACACCCTAGCCGACCCCCATATTGTTCATCTCCTCTCCCCGAGTCTTCCCTGCGCACACTGTCGACCGGAGCCGCCTCACCGGAGCTCCGCCTGGCCTGGCCGACCACCTCGCCTCCACCTCTCCCTCTCTTCTCCTCCATCTCCTCTACGTTATTGCACCACACAGCAGCCCACCCTGACTCCTCACCGTCGGCCTCCTCCTTGCTCCTTCACCACGACCTCTTCCTCCCTGCTGCCATTGATGTCGAAGACTCGACCTCCGGAGCATCCGACGACGGCCACGACCCCGCCGAGTCTCCACTACACAACAGCCACCATCCATCCTCCATCCCGACCTCGACAAGCCTCCGGTGATCTTCTCCTCCGCCGTACCTCCCTCTGCAACAACACAACCACCCTGCTTCCATCTCCCTCTCCACCAGAACCCACCGGATGACGAGTAGCAACCACCGTATCTCCACCACATCATCTCCTCCATCATCCACCACAACCACCAGCACGACCACTTCCCTGTCATCAACTCCTCCTTCTCCTTCTTCCACCCTGAACTCCTCCCCCTCCGGCCATCTCGACCAGCAGCCTCCCTGTCCTCCTTCCCCTTCACTGCCCTCCTTGGCCGGGCCCCTAGCCAAAACAGTAGCATAATCACCATCATCATCATCACTTCACCATTGCCATTATAATCATCATCATCACATAATCATCCTCATCTCATCATCATCATCATCACATAATCATCCACCTTATCATCATCATCATGAACCCATCATCATCATCACCCCATCATCAACTCATTATCATCATCCTCATCCATGTAATCATCATCATCTCATCATTGTCGTCATCATCATTTCATCATTGTTGTCATCATTATCTTATCATTGTCCTCATCATCATCTCATTATCGTCATCATCACATCATTGTCCTCATCATCGTCATCATCACCATCATAATCATTATCTATATCATCATCCTCGTCATCACCAGCATCCCAATCATTATCTCACCCTAATCACCAGCACCCTATCATCATCCTCATCATCACCCTCATCATCATCGTCGTCACCATCGTCGTCATCATCAATGTCGTTCCCGTGTGCGCACATCAAGGTTCGAACCTGTCCCTCCTTTCTTATATCGTATGTGTGCTTGTGTATATGTTATTAGGACATGCGTATTGCTTTATGACTGTTACCTAATATCGGACCATGAGTCGGTGAATCCAACTCGTATACGCATACGTATGCGTACGCGTATACTATTCAATTTGGTATATATATAATATTCATTGGTACGTATATATATATTTAGTAAATATATTCAAATTGGTATATAAATAAATTACTGGTTATATTATTATATAATTATATGGATATATATGTAATTAAATGCTAAGTAATAGTTATGACTAGATATGTATTTGTATTATGCGACCCTAGGACACTGTGGACTATTCCGTATTTACCTTGACCATGTTGACCCTAAGAACTTGTGAATTGACTGCTTTGCATACATTAACGTATTGGCTTAGACACATGTTAGTTTGACTGTCTGATTGTGCACAGTATTTAAAGATGTGACACCCGCGTAATTAAATGCGCATTTGACCGTGCTAGATGACTCGTGTTACCCCTAGTGTACCCTCTGAGTCCAGTGTATTTATAGTTGTGTATGTGATAGTGTAATGCCTAATGATTGTATTATATTATATTATATTATATGTACATAGGATATTGGATTATTCTGCGCGACTTTTGGAGCAGGTTATTGGTACATCACAACTTTCTTGCCAGGCAAGTATACCTTGTCATTGTACTGTTATTCATATTCCATATATTGCATGTATCTTTATTTTCTGTCATTAGTTCATATATTTTATCTGCTATATAAAATGCGCGTCCAAGGAAACTTGGGTGCAACGACGGTGTCGTCGTGATTATTTTTATTATGTATATGCATTGACCTTGTTTATGAGACCACCCCATTATCATGAAGCATCATTAGGTTTCATCGGTTGTGACACATTTCTTACGCGAGTGTGAGTCTCATATAGATCACGGACTGCGTATTGGGTTGACCTCCTGTACATATGGCCATGCGTTAGGGATAACTGTTGTTAGAAACTTTGCATGCTAGAAGACTCAGCAGTTATTAGTAGTCCATGGACATAGCCTATTGTAGTACGGTGGTCCAATCCTTGTCCTTGTTTGGTTGCAGGGTTGGGCTATTATACTAAAGATAGGCTATGAACCAAATTGTGTCATGGATGTGACATGCTTAGAGCATGGGGTGGGGAGAACAACAAGTACCGCATTTGGGCTCCTTTGCACTTTCCTTTTATGTAACCCGTACGCTCCGCCGGAGATACGCAGTTATGATGACCCCTATATTATCAGACGGCCTCTGCCGTTCAAAAGATGACATGCTTTATAGGCCCCTGATTCTCCGAGAGAATCATGCCAATCCCATTTATGGCCAGATAGCCCACTTGTTAGAAAGTTGTTCTCAAAATGCATTCACATAGATGGTTAGGCGACCTATTGGATATTTATTTCAGTACTTTATTGGCATGCTTCTATGTATCTTGTTATGTCCCTCTGAGGACCTGGTCCCTTTCCAGGTGTAGATGTTCATGAGTATTCGCAGGAGCGCAGATCCGGACTGGTTACTTATATTTTTGAGGAGGTCTTCTCTTCGAGCCCCGTGATTGTTAGTTGATGTACTTATATTGTGTTTGCTTTTATATTCTAGTTCGGCAGTAGATTTATTTCCATCCGACTGTCTTCTTTAGATACTTTATATTGAGATTAGTTACATAGTTATTGGTTATTTATCTATTTATTTATGTTTTCTGTGGATGAGATTTAGATTATACCCTGTGACTTGTGATAGACTTATACCACTTATGAATTATTGTTCATTATACAGCGTACGCATGTGTTATGATTTTCATATATTGGAGTTGCCATATACATGCGGCTGGCATGCTTACGTGTCCTAGTCCTATGTATTTTGGGACTGGGGCGTGATATATTTTTAGTGGTGGCCTATGCAGGTCGAGAGCATATTGTCTTGGTTACGTTACTGTACTGAGCAAGCCTGCAAATAGGATTAAAGTAGAGGATCTCATCAACAATTGACTATAACTCACATCCCTTTCAATATGTTCTATTTGAATGACTGCATCCTGCTTGATTCATGTGCTTCCCTAATAGTTCCTTGAGTATAGCCTCTGCTAGAATATAGGAATCCCTTATTGTTAGATGATAAGTAGGGTAACCTTCCTATTAAGAGTACAACTAGAATATAGACACATCAATAAGTTTAGAATATCTAGTGAACCCTAGCATCCAATACCTATAAATTAGATGACCATCATCCCTTGATATATTTATGAAAACTTGAGAGTAGTATAGACACAACTAGAGTGAGTTATAAATTTGACCATAGTGTTTGACCCTAGTATTGAGGAACCAATAGAAATCCAAGATTTAATAATAGGAATAAACCTAACTTTCATAGTGAGATAACATTAGAACTATAAACTTAGATCCTTGTCTTGATACTAGCAGACAGTACCTTAGGAAGCCAAGAGGAACGAATATAACATTTTTCTCGATCATACCTCGGACACAGATATTAGTATACCACCTTCCCCTTAGGAAATTATGATATTATCTAGAGCCCCTCTATTTTAATTTTATATCTTGTTCCTCTGCAACCTTAACGTTCGTTAATTATGCAACGACTAAATTACGTTCTTCTTTTCTTTATCTTTCAACTCGTGCCACCTGACACTTCTGATTGTAGACCGAGTGATTTTATTCTATGTTAGGATATATAGTTCCTAAGGTTATAGTTGTAATCTTAAACTTTGAAATTATGTGCCTTGTAGTTAGAACCTGATAGTTGAGTTGTTCGTTTAGATTGTGATGATTATCCTATAGTTGTAGATCACATGATTTATACCCCACCTCGATACGAGTTATATCCTCTTTCCCCTGAAGGCCAGTAACTTTTCCATTCATACTATTGACACTTGCCCTATAAGCACTATGACTAAGACTTAAGATGACCATTACCTATATAATGCAATAGGATACCCTAATAAGTACCAAGATATTTTTCTCCTAAAACCCCAATAAGAGCTTCTGCTTTAATTACAAGTGCAAAGTTATTTTATAAAATCCCCTCAAGACAGTTACAGTATTAGTTAATTATTTTAAGTTGGGTAGTATGCCTCACAACCTAGTATCACATAGTATTGAAGTATAATTGAATAACATTAACTGTATGCTAGCATAAGAAGATAATGTTTATTCAGACTGTAGAACTTAGAGATCCATGCCCCTATTTTGACGACTATCGACTTAGACAAGGAGTTAGTATGACAACTGTAGAAATTGTAGAGTCTTATTTTCTTTGTGAACTTGAAATATTTTGTACCTTCTTTCATCATAATCCAGCGTATTTATATTTTCTATACTACCTTGACTTATGCTGCTATTATAGCCTAGTTTTGCGAGCTTATTCCTTTATCAATCTTGTTCATGATATATGTATTATTGGATGCATACAGTAATACATTTCAGAATCAGTGTATTAAGGTCTATCTAACCTTAGTGCACTTGGTTCGCCCTTCACATAACTACTTTACGTGGATTGAGATATATAGTTGACTAGTAGACGAGTATACTTGCCCCTAGACATGTCTGGTATATCGTATCGGTTACATAATTGTAGTAATACGAGCATGCAAATAAGAATTTACCAAAATAGGATTTCAATCCACAATTGCCTTGACAATTCTTTTGAATTCCTTAAACGCCTTGATCTCCATACTTCTATTCTATTACCTCCCTCTTGAACTCTTTATTATTGTTTTCTGTCTTCCCTTATTCTGGAAAGACGAACCTCGTGCTTGGTATAAGTTTGACACACAGATATTACTAGATATACCCATAGGCCAATCACATTACTTGATGATTATTTTTTGTAATTAAAGGCATATCATATATAATATAACTTGGGTGTTAAAACTGTTAAGAATTGAATAACATGATTAAATAATTTGAGGAATAGTTTTCTTAAATGCATAGCCTTAGGTGATAGATGGGTAAATTCTAAGTTGGGTAGAAATCACATTATTAACTTGAGGTGATTCTTTTAGATAGTGATCAAGTGAGATTAGATAGAGAAACCCTAACCTAGTTTAATTTCGAGGACAAAATTATTTTAAGTTAGGTAGATTGTAAACCCCCTCACCCAAAATTAGGCCTACTTGGCTTAGATAGTGAAATTAGGGCTAGTTTGTATCCAATTAGAAATAGGACTGCATTTTTATTTAATTTTACAATATTTATATCACCTAGCGTACCTTACCGTTGCATCGATAATTGGAGCACTACATTAGCCATTGCCTTCCAATAAATTTCACATTTTTGTCCTAGACATGCCAGTCATCTATTCTGACCTTTGTATAACTTATAATTATGCTCTCTTGTGCTATATTTTAGTTGCACAATATTCGTCGCGAACGTTTATATTTAATTCTAAATAATTCCAACTTTGTATCCTTGTGCGTTCCAATCGAAATTGGAGACACAATCTTGACCCATTTTGTACAACCTAATTTCTAATAATATTCTATTCTGAGTCCTCTATGTCCATGACCCTTGTGTCACACCTAATTTTATCCTTAGGTACTTCTAATTAATTCAAGAACACCATGTGCATTAATTTTAATTAATTTAAACCCAATATCCATCTTTGCGTGATTTTCCAATATTTGGGCGATTTATGCAAAAATGCATTAAGGTGTCCACACCATTGGACAATACCTGAAAAAATCCATTTTCCACCTTCATATGTATTTTTCGTAATTTTTCGGAGTGTGCAACGCACAAACATCGCCCCCATTTAAATCTGTCCTTGTATTTTAAATAATGTGAATCCTAGCCCTCTAACATCCCCATGGCAAGCCCAAGGCCCATCCCAAGGAGATGTTGACCAAAGTCAATTTTTTCTAGGTCAAACCAACCCCCTTCCATGTGTATATAATATCTTTTTCCTTACTTTTTTCTTTTTCTATTTTTTTCCAAACCCAAACTACACCCTAGCCGACCCCCATACTGTTCATCTCCTCTCCCCGAGCCTTCCCTACGCACACCATCGACCGGAGCCACCTCGCCGTAGCTCCGCCTGGCCTGGCCGACCACCTCGCCTCCACCTCTCCCTCTCTTGTCCTCCATCTCCTCTATGCCGTTGTACCACACAACAGCCCACCCCGACTCCTCACTGCCGGCCTCCTCCTTGCTCCTTCACCATGACCTCTTCCTCCCTGCTGCCATTGACACCGGAGACTCGATCTCCGGAGCATCCGACGATGGCCACGACCCCGCCGAGTCTCCACTATACAGCAGCCACCATCCATCCTCCATCCCGACCTCGACAAGCCTCCGGTGATCTCCTCCTCCGCCGTACCTCCCTATGCAATGACACAACCACCCTGCTGCCATCTCCCTCTCCACCAGAACCCACCGGACGACGAGCAGCAACCACCGTATCTCCACCACATCATCTCCTCAATCATCCACCACAACCACCAGCACGACCACTTCCCTGTAATCAACTCCTCCTCCTTCTTCCACCCTGAACTCCTCCCCCTCCGGCCATCTCGACCAGCAGCCTCCCTGTCCTCCTTCCCCTTCACTGCCCTCCTTGGCCGGACCCCCTGGCCGGAACAGTAGCACAATCAACATCATCATCATCACTTCACTATCGCCATTATAATCATCATCATCACATAATCATCCTCATCCTTATCTCATCATCATCATCATCATCATCACATAATCATCCACCTTATCATCATCATCATGAACCCATCATCATCACCCCATCATTAACTCATTATCATCATCCTCATCCATGTAATCATCATCATCTCATCATCGTTATCATCATCATCATCTCATCATTGTCATCATCATCATCTCATCATCGTCGTCATCATCATCTCATCATCGTCGTCATCATCATCTCATCATCATCATCATCATCATCTCATCATTGTCCTCATCATCGTCATCATCACCATCATAATCATCATCTACATCATCATCCTCGTCATCACCAGCATCCCAATCATCATCTCACCCTAATCACCAGCACCCTATCATCATCCTCATCATCACCCTCGTCGTCATCGTCGTCACCATCGTCGTCATCATCAATGTCGTTCCCGTGCGCGCACACCGAGGTTCGAACCTGTCCCTCCTTTCTTATATCGTATGTGTGCTTGTGTATATGTTATTAGGACATGTGTATTGCTTTATGACTGTTACCTGATATCGGACCCTGAGTAGGTGAACCCAACTCGTATACGCATACGTACGCGTATGTGTATACTGTTCAATTTGGTATATGTATAATATTCATTGGTACGTATATATATTTAGTAAATATATTAAAATAGGTATGTAAATAAATTACTAGTTATATTATTATATAATTATATTGATATATATGTATTTAAATGCTAAGTAATAGTTATGACCTGATATGTATTTGTATTGTGCGACCCTAGGACACTGTGGACTATTTCGTATTTACCTTGACCATCTTGACCCTAAGAACTTATGAATTGACTGCCTTGCGTACATTAACGTACTGGCTTAGACACATGTTAGTTTGATTGTCTGATTGTGCGCAGTATTTAAAGACGTGACACACACGTAATTAAACGCGCATTTGACCGTGCTAGATGACCCGTGTTACCCCTAGCGTACCCTCTGAGTCCAGTGTATTTATAGTTGTGTATGTGATAGTGTAATGACTAATGATTGTATTATATTATATTATATGTACATAGGATATTGGATTATTCTGCGTGACTTCTGGAGCAGGTTATTGGTACATCGCAGCTTTCTTGCTAGGCAAGTATACCTTGCCATTGTACTGTTATTCATATTCTATATGTTGCATGCATCTTTATTTTCTGTTATTAGTTCATATATTTTATCTGCTAAATAAAATGTGCGTCCAAGGAAATTTGAGTGCAACAACGATGTCGTCATGATTATTTTTATTATGTATATGCATTGACCTTGTTTATGAGACCACCCCATTATCATGAAGCATCATTAGGTTTCATCGGCCGTGACACATTTCTTACACGAGTGTGAGTCTCATATAGATCACGGACTGGATATTGGGTTAGACTCCTGTACGTATGGTTGTGCGTTAGGGATAACTGTTGTTAGAAACTTTGCATGCTAGAAGACTCAACAGTTATTAGTAGTCCATGGACATAGCCTATTGTAGTACGGTGGTCCAATCCTTGTCCTTGTTTGGTTGCAGGGTTGGGCTATTGTACTAAAGATAGGCTATGAACCAAATCGTGTCATGAATGTGACATGCTTAGAGCATGGGGTAGGGAGAACAACAAGTATCGCATTTGGGCTCCTTTGTACTTTTCTTTTATGTAACCCGTATGCTCCGCCGGAGATATGCGGTCATGATGACCCCTATATTATCAGGCGACATCTGTCGTTTAAAAGACGACATGCTTTGTAGGCCCCTAATTCTCCGAGAGAATCATGCCAATCCCATTTATGTCCAGATAGCCCACTTGTTAGAAAGTTGTTCTCAAACTGCATTCACATAGATGGTTAGGCGACCCATTGGATATTTATTTTAGTACTTTATTGGCATGCTTCTATGTATCTTGTTATGTCCCTCTGAGGACCTGGTCCCTTTCCAGGTGTAGATGTTCATGAGTATTAGCAAGAGCGCAGATCCGGACTGGTTACTTATATTTTTGAGGAGGTCTTCTCTTCGAGCCCCGTGATTGTTAGTTGATGTACTTATATTTTGTTTTATTTTATATTCTAATTTGGCAGTGGATTTTTTTCCATCCGACTGTCTTCTTTAGATACTTCATATTGAGATTAGTTATATAGTTATTAGTTATTTATCTATTTATTTATGTTTTCTGTGGATGAGATTTAGATTGTACCCTGTGACTTGTGATAGACTTATACCACTTGTGAATTATTGTTCATTATATAGCGTACGCATGTGTTATGGTTTCCATATATTGGAGTAGCCATATACATGCGGCTGGCATGCTTATGTTTCCTAGTCCTATGTATTTTAGGACTGGGACGTGACAGGACAGCATCAGGACAAGACCCCCAAGCCGTCACCTACCCATTATAGTACCAAGCCCAATGCTAACCCGACCTCCACAGCAACCAACATGCACAGCACTGTGAATGCACACACGAATCACAGTATATAGTTGAAACCACACCCCCATCTACATGTAAACACTCCCCAAAGCTATGAATATAAACATAATAACTATATATATATATATATATAATATATATATATATATATATATATATATATATATATATATATATATATATATATATAAACACTAATCTATATGCATATACAACCATAATCAAATAACAAAACTGAATTTAGAGCAATGAGTGACCACTTGGTCATTTTGTCAAACATTTGGCATGCGTATCGGGATACGTTGGATACGCCCATGATACGCACCCCAAATGTATCCAAACTCGACCCAAAGCACACCCACGGGTTCTAAATCACCATTAGGCCCTAACTAAACTATTCACAAATACTAGAAATATCATTCTCGAATTTCCCCCATAAATAGCACAAAACTTAATGTAGAAAACTCTAAATGGATCCAATGAAGCCCAAGCTTCTCCCCATGTGTAGCCCTAATGCAAAGGTGGATTCTAAATGACTAATTATACTAGTTAAATGCAATCCATAAGGTTTATTCTCAGATTTACCAATTGGAAGATGGATTTCCAATGTAAAGTCTCAAGAAGCACCAAAACTCCAACTCTAGCTTCAAGTGCTCCTCTTCCAAAACTCTTACTTCCAATGGCTTCTAAACTCCTTGGGGAAGGAAATGAGAGGGGTTGGGGTCAATTTGGTGGAGATTTGATGGTGGAATGGAGGGATTGAAGGGAAGCTCTAAATTAGGGTTTTTTTTTCTTGAAATGGTGGAAGGAAGAAGATGAAGTTATTACTTTATAGGGAAGGGGCTGCCATATAGTCATTAGGGTTAGGGTTTTAAAGCTAATATAAAGTGTCTAAAATACCCTCTAGTTAGTCATGACAAGATTAGAGAAGAAGCTTCTCTTCCTAAAAAGTGTTTAGCCTAACCTTTCTAATTAAAACACTAGTCTAGCTAGGGTCTAACTAGAGTCTAACCAAATGGTTTAATTTGATAGTCAAGTCAAGTTAGTTAGGTCCACTAGGGTCACTAACAACTAATCTAACTAATGGCTAACCATTAACAATATATAATAACATAGGCAACTATACTAATTATTGGAATATTAATGCTAGTTTTGTAAAATAAAAATTATCACTCAACAATAATTTGAAATGCCAATATTCACAATAATAACAAGAAAAAAGAAAAGTCAAAAATGTCCTTCTCCGAGAAAGTGGTAGTGACATCCACCCCCTTATGTAGTGGTCGGCCTTGCCCCCTCTCCAAGGCACTATGAAATATCCACAATATCCCTTGGGGCTTGTCATGAAGAAATTAATTAAGGAGGGAAGGTTCTAATCCAATTAGTTTAACTAATTAATTCATCCTCCTAATGAATGGGCTAACTATTGGGCTCAATTCTAACTAGAATTAAATGTTGGTCTATGAATCTAATCTAAATTAGTTAGGTCCACTAACACAAGTCCAAAATAAATCTAACATCTAACAATAAATAAATATTCATCATGCATAATATTTAATTAATTATAAATGACCAAAATACCATTTTCTAGAAAATATGGTAGTGACAATAAATATCCAGTACACCCACTCTCAGCACCCATCGGACCATTTTCGATTCTCCGAAATCACAACCAACTAGGATTTCGAATTGATCACTCCTATATTCAGAGATATTTAGATCCATCCAATGCCTTCTTTGATCCAAATAGAACTGTTGAACTTGATGATAAAGATGAAGATGAAGATGATAACTAGATGCTACAATGGATTCAAATGTTTTGGGCTTAGTTTGGTTGATTTACTATGGTGTTTCTAGTATACAACTTTTATTGTTTATTTTTTTTAGAACTGTTGTTTAATAAAAAGCAATAGATTTCACTAATTGCTATTAACTGTTGGTTCTTTTTATTATTGTTATTCTATATATATGTTCCACTCTCTTGTTTCCTTGTCATACATAATTCCTCACTGATTTTGGGGGAGCATATCATTATGATCAAATGACAACGAAGAAGAAGAATAACATGATCTTGTATTGAAAAGAATAACAAGATGATACTTGACTCAGAATCAGATGTTTGACTTCAGTACATCTAAATTGCTCCACAAACTACGGGGGAGCATTGCACACTCAAAGCTTGCAGTGTCATTCATAGTTTGTCAATTATCAAAATAGGGGAGATTATTGGCCCATCATGTCTCAGTCAACTTGATTTTGATAGTTAACTAAACCATGTATCGATATATCGCAATCTGAAGACTCAACACTGCTGCTACATGATGATTGTACTGTATCATTCAAATATAATTTTTTACTTTATTTTCAGTGTAGGACTTATGTACATCGAGTCGAACTGGGATAACCCTATTCACCATTAAATTGGGATTAATTTAATAACAAACTAAAGAAAGTATAAAGATGTTCTAGACAGACAATCTAAGTACAATTTTTTGATTCTGGGGCATGACGATGGAGATTAAGTGCTGTAATAACTCTTTTACTCCGTTGACGGTCCGATGTGGGCGTGAGAAAGTAACTCTTTTACTCCACTGACGGTCCGATGCAGGCGTGAGGAAGCTTTTTTTGTTCTCTCATGTGCATGTTGCTCTCCTTTCTGTGTGGTATGCTACCCTTGCTATTTATAGCCATCAGGCTTACGGGCTATAGATGCCGCATATGCCTCTGTTTGGTGGCCACATGGGGGCTCCTTCAATAGAATACGATTGTAACTGGGACGCATGCTACGGGGGTGTTGTCACATAGCCTTGGTTGGGATATGCGTTTGATACAAACTCGGTAAGGGGGTGTGGTCGATATTGACCTATTATGTGCGCGACCTGGTCAGCTGGACATATGGTCTGCACTAATTATATTAGGAACTCTTCGGTTGCAATGAAAAAAATCTTGCAAGTTTGAAGGTCCCATAACTTCTTTGCCGCATAGTCATCCTGGCCACATATGTGTCTGATGTACACTTTGGATGCATGAGGATGAGGATGCATAGAGTCAAGGTCGCATATTTTCTCTCATTTGGCCATGGTCGGATGGACACTCTGGCCGCATGAGGATAAGGACGCATTGAGTCGAGGTCGCATGTGTGCTCTCGTTTGGCCTTGGTCAAATGGACACTCTAGCCGCATGATAACGAGGCCGCATGGAAATATAGTCACATGCAAGCTTTCGTCTTGTCTTGGTCGGATGGACACTCTGGCTGCATGATGATGAGGCTGCATGGGCATATAGTCGTATAAGGTTGGGCACGTGGCATGGCAAGTTTGTCGAGGCCATCAATGCGTGAAGTGACTTTATGTCTTTTTTTGAGCAGTCATCTCGAATCCCGAAGCATCTCAGTATGACGAGTGATGTGTCAGAGTCTGACAGTCATCGAATGCTGTGTCAGGAGCTTTTTATGTGGCCTCCCTGCTCTGTGGTCTTTCAGGCCGCATAAAGTATACTATGCGGCCTCTAGATATTTGGTTGATCAGGATGCATGTGGCTTCTCTGCGGCTTGGTTGTTCAGGCCGCATATGACTTCTCTGTGACTTGGTTTTTTATGTCGCATATGATTTCTCTGCTGCCTGGTTTCACTTTTGATGGGGGACATGTCCTTTATGCGGCCTGCATAATTTTTTATGCTTCTACCAGACCCCTTCAAAGTTTTCAAAACAACAAGTTTGGAATACTTTGAATAAGAAGCATGGTCGAGCGTTATTGTCCGTATAGGGGTGACATGCCACATAGCCATATTGTCGCATAGTTGTCTCTGATAGGCTGTGCGATAATTTAATGAGAAGATTTTCTCTATCTTTGACCGGATCTCTTGTAAGTTTGTGTCGTCTCCTGACATGGGGCTCGAGGCATCAGTTTTCGAGAATATTAAAGAGGATCATGCATATCGAGGTATCAGGTTTATCTCATTAACCGTTCGGTTCATTGCCTCTATCCCTTCATGCAGTTTTGGAGCCTATAAATAGGCAGTCAGGGGGAGAGAGAGAAATTTTATCTCTTTTCTTTCTTTCACCTTTTCCTGCTAAGGATGCTGCAGGCTACGGCCCTTCTCTTCGAGGAGTTTGTCAGGAGTGGTCTCAATATTTGGCTCCCTGATTTTGATGCTTTACTCGAAGGTAGGGGAGCACCACGTTCTTTGTGTTGGGCTTCTATGGACACAGAGACACTCGTACACAGTCTTGCTACGTGGATGAAAAATTGTATAGAACACATGCAGACTTTTTACACAGCCTTGCCGCATGGATGATAGATCATCGCGAACATGCGCGAGCTTTTCTCATTAGTCTATAACGTGGATGGAGGCTTGACCTGACATGCGACCATCGTGACTCTGCCACATGGAAGACACCTCATGCGCCGACTAGCCTTTGTCGTATGGATTTCATATGGTCTTTGTATGATGATGTCATATATTTTCCTTGTACATGCGTTGTCCTCATTTTTCCTTTGCGCTTGGGATCTTGACAATCCCTCGAATGTAGTTTGCTTTCAATTTCCCTTCGTGGAAAGAAATAAAAGTTATTCTTTTCGTTTGTAATTATTTATGTGAGCTTTGGATACCTTACTAGAGGTAATATGGACGTAGTTCAATATTGTAATCTATTTAGGATGTCCCACTGGGGGACTTAGGTGGACCTATTACATCTTGTGCATTGGAGTACAAATAGTAGGTTCGAGACAAGCCCTGCCAGAGGTGATATGGACGTGGCAAGTTTTGTGGACTTAACACCGTTGGCGTACTAAGAGTTAAGTACGAATGATAAGTTGAGATAACAACTGATATCAGAGGTAATATGGACGTGATAATCGATAGCCAACCCGAAAGGTTTGCTCAGAGGTAATATAGACATGGCAAATACGGCTGGGGAGAAATGTTAGAATAGTAGTTCAGAGGTAATATGGACGTAAACTAGCGTCCGAGAAACTCACCGAGGAGTGGTTTGCTGAGTGTGGTCTACCCGAGAATGTAGATAGACATGAGGGTTACTCCACTGGAAAGATTATTAGGTTGATAGCTCAGAGATAAATATGGACATAACTAGCATCTAACGAGACTTATTTTTGAGTTGCCCCTACGAGAGTGCGCAGGTGGACCTGAGGATTTCTCTGTTAGGGATATTTTGAGAATCCATTATACGTTGTGTATCCAGGACTCCTGAATACCAATAATGGCTTATTAAGGAAAGGTTCTGCTGTGCATAGGCATTTGCTGGGGATGAAGAACTAAGAGTGTAAATACTATATATATATATATATATATATATATATATATATATATATATATATATAATTTTTATTTTTTCATAAGTGTTGCGCGCAGCTCCCATCGCCCGTTTAGTTTTCGTGTGTGTATTAGTAACTCATTCAAACCACGTATTTTATGTATAAAATTTTATTGGAATGCACTGCTGTATAGTCGGTTCACATCTATTGTTCTTGTTTGGTGTAGAGACATAAAAATGCTCTAAATTCAGTTCATGGTAACTTATATACTTACATATTTAACCACATATTCTTGAACCATGATATCACAGTGATTACCGTGTTAGTCCAATGTTTAAGTTGAGTTTTTGAATATGACTAATCGATTAAGTTTAGCATTATGATAATTGTATAATCACTATAGTAACTTCTACTTAAACTCAACATTGTCCAAATATGCATTAATGTTATAATATTTTCTACTGTATATATTGCTTTGTTCGTCTAATATGTATTTGCAGACAAGTAGAAAGCAAGATCAGATATGGACATATGCAGTGAAGAAAATATGATGAGCCAAAGACGACGTTATACTAGAAGATTCCAGATTTTCTTAAGGGAAAAGGCGTCCTCAAGTGTTCAAATGTCACAAGATTGGCATCATCAAGCGCACTTGATTTTATATCTTATTGTGTATTTTCTATTTTGTTTATAGGACAACTGTACATCGGGTTCACATTTGGCAATCGGGAGCTCAAACCCATATTAAAACAGAACTTAGTCTACTCAAATGAGCCTAAACCAGAATTAATACAAAACCCAACACAAACCTGGACCCAATATTCTGGATTTTGGGATGACCGAACTCGGACCGAGTTCTGCCCAAAATCTGGCCGAACTTGATCAGCCTAAAATAGAAAACCTAGTCAGCCTCCTCTTCCAGATGAGAAGGCTTTAACGTTCGGATTTATGAACGTTTTGGGACCGTACTCTGCTCGAACATGGTCTAGAAAAATCCTATAAATAGAGGTTGAATTCCATTCATTTCATTCATCTCTCACTTTCAAACCTATTATATTCTGAGCTTTAAACCTTCCTATTTCCAAGATTAACTCCCAACCTTCTAGTGCCAAGTGTGATCTCGGAAGTCGGTTTAAGTTTTAAAGCTTGAGTTTCATTTTGTTTAAAGTCAACAAGCTCTTCGAATCAAAGCTTTTGGTTGTAAGAAGTCAGTGAGTCCTTCGGATCAAAACTCGTATTGTAAGAAGTCGACGTGTCCTTCGGATCAAAGCATGTGGTGTATTCGCTATTTGTTATGATAGTGGATTTAACTCAGAGCAAAATTTCTCGGGACAGGACTAGTCCTCCACGAATAAAACCAGTATAAATTTTGGTGTTTACGTTTTCTCTTCTAAACTCTATTTACATTTTCATATATTTGATATATTGCTGCATATCTTAGTTAGTAACTTAGCCTTAATTATTTTATTATGTAATTATTTTTGTCGTACTCTATTCACCACCCTCTAGAGCTGCCATAACGGTCCTTCATACCGTAGGACATGAAATTGCTTGATCATGATTTGTGTATGGATATACAAATAAATACCCTCACGATCACGTATCCTGAAGCATAACATCATAGGATGGTCGTGGCAATAATGAAATCACATCGATCTTGTTATCACATTGTTACGACTCTTAACCAAATTATTATGATCCAACATCGACACATATTGTTATAAACACGCTACTGCTATGTGCGTAGTATGACATCCTTTGATGTGTTTTCATCAATGTATCTACATAAATGATGTTGATCCAGATATATGAGGTTGATCATATATTCTTCCACTGTATCGATTGTTTGTTTATCATAACTAAGGATGGGTCGATCCATTCATAAGGATGGTTATTGAGTCTATCCATTTATTGCTCATGATATCGATATTATTAGTGTGTGTGTGTGTCATCTCATGATATATTTGTGGTTTGCTAGAATACTGGCAATATAGTATGATTTTTACAGTATCATTATTGTAATGTAGTAACTTGATTCAGTACAAACTGTAGTATATAGACTCAGTATAAGATTATATTGCATCGATCTGATAATTGTATCGTTAGTATATGGTGTTCGGTACAACACTTGCATTGGTTTCGCTTGGCGTCAACTATTTTTTAACTTGATTCAGTAAAAACTATAGTATATAGACTAAGTATAAGATTATATTGCATCTATCTGATAATTGTATCGTTAGTATATGGTGTTCCGCACAACGCTTGCATTGGTGTCGCTTGGAGTCAACTATTTTTTGACTATAGATAGTATTGTAGATTACGTCTGGATTGTACTCTTTTATCTTGATTATGATTGGTAAAGTCTTACATTCACCTTAATTGGATCATATAAGATGATTCTTAGGGATTCCATGACTTAAAAAGCTTGACATGTAAAACGTAAGAACTTAATAACTAGTAATCTCACCAATATCTATGAACGGGGAGGATCTCGAATGTTATGCAATCTCGTTGACCAAATTACTGTTGCAGTTTCATATTTATTTTGGTTTGGTTTTTCTTGCATAATGGTTTTAGACTTACCTTAGAATTTTCTATTGGAAGTTGACCACACTAGTTTTGGGTGGACAAATTGTGTAGCAAAGCCTAAGGATCTTCTGGACGTTCTACTCGAAGGCTAGCCTAGGAAGATCAAGGCCCCTGAGCTCGGGTGTGTTCCTTTTCTCACCCATTGCACAAAGATGTATTTTCTTTTAGGGTCTACTTGGCAACGAAATTTTTACCTGTTTTGGGAAGTTTTTGAGCCGGGCGTTTATGAAGTATTTAAAAAAAATTCATGCTTGGTAATTTTTTTGAGGGACTAGTTTTGGTCGGCTCAAAACCTCCCAAAATTAGTATAGTGTAATTTTGGGTGTCTTTATAAACACTCTAAATCGGTGGATTTTGAGCTATTTTATTATATATTCTATTTATATCCTCATAAAAAATATATAATTATAATTACTATATCCTGCTATATTTTCTCTTTCTCATCTTTGTTTTTCTTCCAACTCGTCCAAACTATGGCTACTTCCTCCAGTAAGTTTTTAAAATTTTATATTTCTACAGTCTCTCCCATCTTCATTCAAACGATCATTCTTATAATGACTATCTTCATCCAGACGATCATTCTTATAAATTCTTAATCCATCTAGATTACTGATTTCATGATAAATTCATCTAAATTGTTATAAACAATGAGTTTGCCGTGAGGCTGTCTATCGGGTTGTCTTTACATTATTTGGGCTTGGAGTTATTTATTATACTCTAACATGACAAACTCATGAAACCAAGTCTTGTACCCATGTTATATTAAGTCTTATATGACTTCATCTTATACTCTTAATCAAGCTATGGTTTAATCTATTGAAAGTTTAGGCTAAAGCATATTTTTTAGAATCTTATAGTAACTACTAGCTAGTCCACCCTACTCCAAAATTCTGGCTCCGCCCTGGGTGTTACCCCCAGCGCAAGCCTGCAGCCGCACCCCTGCCTTTCAAAAATCTCGCAGGAAGCAATGGGGATTACACTCCCTACAGAGCAAGGAGCATATAGAGCTACACAAGGAAAAGTGGGCAACTAAGGTGCATGGGGTACACTTAACGGAGTAGGGGTGGGTGAGTGGCAATACAGGATGGTGTCTAGGTTTATGATTTGTTCAATTTTTTTTTTTTTTTTTAAGTAGTAAATTCACGTATGTTGTACATGTACATATCAAAAAAAAAAATATAATATTATTAAAAAAATAATAATAATTTAAATTATATTAAAATATTTTAAATGAGATTTGAATATATTTGAATTATAATTTGTTATAAATATATATTTTTGAATTTTGATATGTGATTAATTAGATAATATATTGTAGTTAATTTAAATATAATTTAAATTTTGAATATATTTTATGATGGATTATATGTTCAGGTTGATTTTTAGTTTGTTTTTCAATTACGTAAGAACCCATGCGGTAGTAAAAAAAAAATTTATATTGCTAATTGATGATGTAGATACGGCCAAGACGGCTCATTTTTGAGTCATTCCTAAGTCGCATTATAATAGTAGAGATTTAAGTACAGTGTCAGACTTTAGATTTTGAGACCTGAGCCATAATTTATAAGTGGTGCCCTCAATGCTAGATGTTCATATAATTTTTTTTTTATGCATGGACGATGATACAATAGTATTATTAACACAAAATTGAAGAAATAAAAAATAAACAAAGTATAACATCCAAAATAATATATATCATAATGGAATACTACAAAAATTGAAGATGTTACAAACCAAAAAAATAAAATTAATATTCCAGACAAATAAATAAAAAGAAAGCTAACAATGTTTAGGGGCAGTTCATATGATAATAAAAAAAAATTAAAAATTATAATTTTTTTCTGTTTTTCAATTACCTCCAAGAGGACCAAGAAACATAAAGAAAGAAGAAATTGATGACGACGGAAGGGTAGAGTAGATTGAGACAGAGGATATTGACAACGACGAAAGGTTAGAGGAGATTGAGAACGTCAGACTGTTAGAACAACGGAAGGGGAAAAAGACAGTGGTTGTAATTTTTTTTTTTATTCCGACTAACCGACGTGTCTCTTAGTATTCTACTATATAACGTTTAGATATCCTATAACAAAAAAAAAAAAATTACGCTGAATAAAAGGGTTAGAATGAGTCTGCTGGACATTTGTTCAGAATTAGACTTACATATATTAACTAGTATATACAAAAAATTGATGTCCTCTAAAATTTTGAGACTTAGACAGTTGTCTCATGGACCTTATACCAAGTCTAGGCCTATTTAAATAACTATTAATGTAAAATCATCTTAAAGCAGAAATGTGTAAATATGACAATCCAGGAGGTAACAGTTGACAACGTATATTTCATGATACTCGTTGAATAAAAAAATTCAAAATATTTTATTGCAAAAATTTGTATAGTTCTATAGAATATTTAGTTGAAAATAAATTATTATTATTATTATTATTGACCGTCTTGATAAGCGAAAAATAACACTATCGCTTCCAATAAAAAAAAGAAAAAAAATTGTTGATAGCTAATAAAGTATTTCTTCCTTAAGAATCTTGGTCACTTTGTAATTAGCGGAGGAGACGATGCAATTGGTTTCCAATGCCATTTAACCCCTATTCCTCCATATATGACAAAATATGACACAGGCGAGTGGAAGTGGAAAACTCAAGGGTTTGTTATTGCTGACCGATCATAGAGACCGATTTGTTGCACGATTAATTATGTGAGAGGTCTATATTAGAAGCATGCCATTGCCAGACAAAGTTCAAATGAAGATTCCTGTCACCATATGTGAACATGGGAGCCATGCACTTCGTTGCATATATATACATTATTAAGGGAAACAAAGAGCATCTTACTTGGTCAACAGATGGAGAGAGCATGCAAATATAATAATCTTATCTTAAATCCTAATTTTTAGCTAAATTGTTGTAGCAAAAAAAAAAAAAAATTGGCTTACCTTGTAGTCAAAGGCTACTTGCTAATGTAATACTAATTAGCCATTGCATGCGTGGAAATTAGAACGTCAAAAACTTTTACTGACCAAGCAATTTATTGTAGTATTTTTTTTTTTTTCCAATGTTCTCAAGAGTTAAAACAGACCGTCGTGATACCATGGCAGGTGAAGACGATGGGTCAAAGATTACTTACTAGTCCAGTTAGACTTTATTTTACAAGAAAAAGGTTCAAATATTTTCTAGATTCACTTAAGCACCTAGTACTCTGTACTCTGTAACTTTAATAGAAAGACGGTCATTGAGCTTTAAGCTTTAGTAACCAAAATAACAATAATAAATGTCGAATGATAATTCAAGAAATATATTGCGAGAATTATTATCACGAGACCAACTAATTTACTTATTATTATTTTTAAATATTTTTTGTTATTCTAAAAGTCACTTTGTTTTTTTTATCTCTAGGTGATCTAATTTTTTATTTGTCATGTTTGACTTAGAAAGAATGTCAGTAAACTTAATAAAGTAGGTTTTTATTTGTTAATTTTTTAAAGAAAATTCTATTTGTTAAATTGATTGATAAAATTAGTATCCGAGAAAAAAAATTCATAGAATTCGTTCAGAAAAATTGTGCTCTTCATTTATCCATTTAAGTGGTCTTAATTTTCAAATCCCGCTCTAGGCACCGAGAATTCTCGGATGGCCTTGTATGATACCCTCATATTATGTTTTAATATGCTTCTGACAGTGTTTTAAGATTAAAAAAAAAACAATTGCGCAATAGTTAGCATGTGACATCATAATTCATAATATAGGACCGGGCAAAATAACATCACGAAGACTATTTATACTATGATATAATGAGAAAAATTGAACTTCACCATAATTTTTTTTAATATATCCTTGATATATTTTACTAATCAAAATTATTTATTAAGTTAATAGTGGCAAGTAGATGATTACAAAAGTTGTCTTTTTATCTTCATATATATATATATATATATATATATATATATATATATATGAGGAGGAATACAAATTTTTGATTTTTAGCATTCCAAAGTATTTTCATGTTTACAATCGTTGGATCTTATTTAAATCATCTAATCTTAACCGTTAATTTGAACCATTCAAATCAATGGTTAAGATTAGATAACTTAAACAAGATCCAACGGTTGTACCAGTATTATAAAAATCGGGTTAGGCGGCCGCCTACCGTACAAAAAATTCCTAAATCGACAGTCCTAGGCGGTTAGACGGGCCTGTTCGGCCCTAGGAGGCGTCTAGGAGGACCTGTTCGGCCTAGACGGCTATGCGGGAATTGATTTTTTTTTTTTGAATTTTTAAATTTTCAAACTTTTAAATTTTAATTTTAAATTTAAAAAATTTTAAAAAAAATCAAAATTTAAAAAAAAAATTCAAAAAAAATCCAAACAAATTTCAAAAAATTCCAAAAAAATAAGAAAAAATTCAATATTTAAAAAAAAAAAAAAAATAATAATTCTCCCTCACTCCACCCCCTCCCCTCCTCCGCCGGCTGCCGCCCGCCCCTCCACTTCCCCCCATCCTATCTCTTCGGCCACCCCTCCTCCCCCTCTCTCCGCACGCGCCACCCCCATCGTCGGAGAGAGAGGGGAGGGAGGGGTGCGGCAGCCGGCAGAGGAGGGAGGGGTGCGCAAGAAGAGGGGTGGGGGGGAGTCGGCGGGGGAGAGAGAGGGGGGCAAGGGGTGGGAGGGCACTACTAGAAAAAGCGGGATTAGCGACGCATTTTAGCGACTCCCTCTAAAAACGTCGCTAATTTAGCGACTCCATAAAAAACGTCGCTAGACGTCGCTAAATGGCGACATATAGCGACGTTTAGCGACTTTTATTAAGATTTTAAAAGATTAGTCGCTATAAGTTCAATTAAGGTCGCTAAACGTCGCTAATATATCTAATTTAGCGACGTTTAGCGTCGTAATTAGCGACGTATAAATTAAAAAAAATTAGCAACGTGCTTAGCGACGTCTTGGACGTCGCTAAATTTTAATTTAGCGACATTTTTATTTGACGTCGCTAAACGTCGCTAAATTTTGGTTAATTAGGGCCAGTTTTCTTTTCCCCCATCTGTCGAAAATTTTGAAAGTTTTCAAAACCTTTCGATTTCCCCCACCCCCCCCCCCCCCTCTCGGCGACCGGCTCTCCACGGCTGCGGCTACTCCGGCATCCCCCTCCTCCTCCTCGAGCTCTAGGTAAACCCTAACTCTCTCTCTCTCTCTCTCTCTCTCTCTCTCTCATATGTGACACTGACACAACACACACTTGACAGACACGACACACACACACAGACACTGACAGACACACACGACACACACACACAGACGCAGACACACACACACACACACACACTCACACAGACACTGACATTGATACACTAACACAAACACTGATCAGGACCTAGGGTGAGGGTTAGGTTTTTTGACCTGGGGTTAGGGTTAGGGTTAGGGTTTTTGATCAGGATTGATTCCTATACATCTATTTTATTCAATATTGTCAACTATTAGTTTATTCATACAATATTTGATCTATTGGATGTGTCCATGTGAATTGACGGTTGGTATCATGGTGGTGTGGTGTATGGAGGAGTCGAGTTGTGTGTGTGTCACTACTGAACTATAAGGCTTCAGGAACTGAACTCAATTCAGTTTGGCCTAGTGCATTAGGCAAGCTGGCAATGTGTTGCAGTGGTGTCGGGTTGGCACTGTGAGGAGGGGATTGGTTCCTGTCATCTTCTGCAGTGGGAGAGTGTTGGTGCACACTTGAGCAGCATCAAACACATGCATGCTTGAGCAATGGCAAGGCAGCAGCAAGCACTGCTGTGAGCCATGGCAGTAGCTAAGGACAGTTGAAAACAACTAAGTGAAGGGAAGATTTAGCCACTGCAGCAGCAGTGCAAAGTATCAGAGGTTGCAGACTTAGTTAGGGTCTGCAAGCATGTGTTTGGGTTAAGGTATAGCCAAGTATCGGGTAGGTGTTCACAGGTCACTTGTTGCATGCCAATACAGCCCTTAACTGATACTGTGGTATCAGGGATTTAATTGGCAAGAGTGATCAGTGCAGTGCAGTTCAATTAGAGCACAACAGTGCTGTGAAGTGAACTGATACTGTGGTATCAGGTATTATTGTGACATACATTTATGAGCTAAGATGTGAGTTGGGGTAAGGTAGGATATTAGTTAAGTTATACTAGTAGTATTTAGTATAGCTAATATTAACTAGTATACTTAGTAATAACTAGTATTAGCTAGGCATTAACTAGTATAAACTAGAATTCCTTAGTACGACCTAGAAGACATAGTGTAGCAAGGTATTAACCTAGTATTGACTAGTATAAACTAGTATGGATCTAGAAGTGGCTTAGAAACATCACCATTAACTAGTTAACCATGTTTATCATTTCAAAACACTCATTAACATTTATACTCCATATCTAGGGCTCTTGGACTTTGATAAATGAAAGTATATATTATATCAGTTATGAAATGAAAGTATTGCTTAATTTAGACTTTGATAAATGGTCAGTTGTTTTGAATATTGCTTATTTTAGACTTTGATAAATGAAAGTATGTATTATATCAGTTATGATTTTTATAGTACGGTTAAGTTATGAAGTTAGGTGATAAACCACTGTATGTAATGCTTTATATGATACATACTGTCATTTATGCAGAAGTGTCTAGAAATGGATATGAATTACTATCTGCGTCATCATTCGTGGATGTACAACCGTCATCCTGATGACATGTGCGGTGTGCGGGATGAATTCATTGAGGGTGTACAACAGTTCCTGCAGTTCGCCAAGGCGTTCCCTCAGTACATGGACGGTACCAAAATCAAGTCTCCGTGTGTGAGATGTCGCAACAGGAAATATCATCCAGAAGTGGAAGTTACATATCATTTGTACTCGAAGGGCTTCACGTTGAATTACTATCAGTGGACCGCGCACGGAGAACTTGTATCTCTAGCATCGGAGTCGGAGCCCTATGTGGAGCCGTATATGGATGTCCACGACCACGATGCTTACGACGACGGGTTGGTGAACATGGTTTATGATGCGGCGGGGCCTAGTTTCAATCCGGACAATTATGATGCGGCGGGGCCTAGTTTCAATCCGGACAATTATGATGCGGCGGGACCTAGTTTCAATCCGGACAATTATGATGCAGCTGAGGAGGTACCGAATGCCGATGCTGCAAAGTTTATGGAGTTGCTGGAGAATTCAAGGACTCCACTATATCCTGGTTTTGAGGATCATTCACTGTTGGAGGTGGTTACAAGATTATTGAGCATCAAGTTCGATTTTAACATGTCGCAAGAATGCTATAATCGACAACAGCTGGTGGTCTCCAGAGGGGTACGTACTACGGTACGTGCTCCTATGGCGTCCTGGTTGCGACGCAGTCATCTAGGGCCTCCCCGACAGCTGCGCATTCCACACAGCCCTCGCAGTCGCAGCCCTCCCAGTCGTCAGCCAGAGTCCAGGAGGCCGTCCAGGAGGCCGTCGACCGTCAGATTGCGTCTCTCCGTGACGAGTTGCTGCGAAGGATGGAGGAGCAGCCCCGGTCCCAATCGCAGGCGGACGATCCGATGCTCATCGCACGATTCGATATGCTCGACAGCAGCATGACGGAGCTCCGGGATTTGACACATGATATTAGAGCCTCGACCGACCGCAACATCATGGAGCTGCATGCATCACAACTATCGATGGGCGAGAGGCTGACGATGATGCAGGATTCAATGGTTCATAGCAGTACGAGGCTGTTATCTACCATGGATTCTTACAACCAGCGACTCGCAGACTTGGAGCGGGTACGGCCTCCTGGTGCGCCTATATCGACACAGACTCCACCGACGTCACTGCCTTCTCCATCGACATCGGTGTCGATTCCACGGGACGAGTATGAGCAGTTCTTATCCTTCAAGCGCGCCGGTGGTCAGCCTCCTGCAGATCCGTAGTAGTATAGCTAGTTACTGGATATTTATATTTTTATTATTATTTAGGATGCGATTGTTGCCATATTCTTTACGATGAGATTTGCTGGATGCTTTCTTTTCTTCAAATTTTATTATATTATTCATATTAAATATGTTATTTTACCGGTGTTGAGTGTTCAGTGCCTGTTTTTTCCTATTTTTTTCCAGTTCAATGATACAAGTTGCAATATAATACACAGTCCCTGTACAAACTCAAACACACTGAATTATAATACACACACTCTCCCTATCTCTGAGCACATTAAGAACAACACACAACACAGATAGTACTATCTTAATTCACTGATATTCAAACAGTTCCTAATATATTTTGGTTTACAACTGATGACTGATACTTGGCCTGTATTTACCCAGTGCACTAGAATTTCCCCCCTAGGGGCTGCTACTGTGTCCCTTATTCAATTATTTCTACTACCATCATATACCTGATAATGAACCCAAGGGGGTTGGCAAACCCAGAAATGCAATTCAGTAATATTTTTTTTTATTTTTTCTGTAATATTAGCGACGTTTTTAGCGACGTTTAGCGACGTTTAGCGACGTTCATATACGTCGCTAACTACGTCGCTAATTAGCGATGCTGTTACACGTCGCTAAATACGTCGCTAACGAAGTCGCTAAAATCGTCGTTGTACGTCGCAAACTGCTGACATGGCAGTATTGCCAGGTCATTAAAGACGCCGGTGTAACGTCACTATATAAGTCGCTAATTAGCGACGTTTAGCGACTTTACTAAACGTCGCTAATTAGTGACGCTGCGTCGCTAAACGTCGCTAAATGTAGCGACAATTAAAGTCGCTAAAAAACGTCGGCATAGCGACGTTTAGCTACGTTTTTTGTTTTAGCGACTTACTTTTTTTCAACTTCTTTAAAACGTCGCTAATGACGTCGCTAAACTTACTTAGCGACATTTTTTGGTTATTTAGCGACGTTTTTAGGCGTCGCTAATTTGACTTTTTCTGGTAGTGGGGTAGGAAAGAGAGGGAGAGATTTTTTGGAGATTTTTTTTTTTCAAAATATTAAGTTGGTAATTAAAATAGTTTAGGATATCAAGTTGAAAAATATAAATATTTGAGAATATTAAGTTGTATTTTAGCCATAATATAATAATAAACTTAGAATAATTAAAATAGCTATTTTTTTTTAATATTTTTGTTAATAATCTATAAAATATGTACACCGTACTAATAAATTTAATGAAAATATTGATGTAAATATAAGCAATGCTTTGCTTCCAAGGTTAGAGAATTCCCCTACATACTCTTTGGTAGATGAATGCACTACAACTAGTATAGTTTTATTAGAGGATCTCACTTCTTACTCCATGCAGCCCTCCATGCCTAAAACTTTGTATTAGTTTGATCCTTTATAGCTACGTCACCTCCCACGTATTCAAAAACAGAGTTAGAAATTATGACAATTGGGTTGATTCTTATTCTTATTCTTTGGTGGGTTGGTATAAGCACATGTATTTCTCACATTAGATTAAATCCCAATTGGTCATCATTTGCTAATCATCAACTCCTTCTAATGTACTTTTTCAAAATAAAGAATTGTGAGTCAATGAAGTTGGCACCAATATTCTCCCTACGTCCTTGAAATAAGCCACTTGTGAATGCTTCCTTTCCCACCGCCCATGTTTAAACTAATGTAAAGCTTTGGGTATGATAATCACACTTTGGCAAACAAAATGGATACTATTAGGAAGTGTGGATACCAACTCACAAATAATGGGTTCCGTCTATGTGATGCCAAAAAAGGTGCATTGTTCCGGAAGCCTTTTTTTTTAGTCAAAGTTATCACTAATTATATCATCTTTAGAAGCAAAATGGTATTTGTTAACCATTTCTTAATTTTAATAATTTTAAAGAAGTTTGGATTCATGGAAGAAAGTGAACTTGTTAGAGAAGAAGCAATCGCATGTAAATGGAGATTTACCAAAGGTCCTTCTAATGTCTGAAGCAGCAACCAAAAATTCTTATTTTCTTAAAATAAGTTATACTTACACAACAACAACAAACCTTAAAGAATTATTTTTTTTAGTTCGGCTATATAACTCAAAATAATAATTTTATAATATGAATAACACATAAATTTTATTAATATTGAAAGTGTACTTATTTTTCTATTTAGATCTTAAAAAAAACAAGAGATGAAATATTAGTGAACTTATGAGTTCCTTGATTTTTTTTTTTTTTTTTTTTTGCGTTTGAATGTACATCTACTATCCTCCCATTTATCATGAATTAGACATTTTTTGGAGGGATAAATACAAATACAAATAACTCATTGTGATGAAATGGGAGTAGCAGTAATAAAAATAAAAATAGAAGGAAACAAAATTAACAATTAGAAATGAAAGATAAATACAAATAGCTCTAATTTATATGTGTGAATTGCAGTAGAAAATATTTTCGCTTACAATGTTTAGTTTTTTTTGTAATAGGTAATTTTTGTGTGTGAATAGCGTATAACTCGAACACGGTAGATAATATTCGACCATATCATATATGCATTTATGTACAAAATACTTAAGTTTTGTTTTGTTCACCGTAATGTAATTGAATTTGTAATGTAATTATATTTTTAATATATTGGAATTAAAATTACAATTATATTATTATGGTTGGAATATGTAATCAAACCATGCAAGGTAAAGTCAATTGCACTCATATGTTTGGTCTACCATGTAATGTAATTGAGTTTCTAATGTAATATTTTTTAAAAAAATACAACATAAAATTTAGAAGTAAATCAGTAAAAAAATAAAAACAAGAAAAAATTAAGAAAATAATTAAAAATAATTCATTAAATAAATAATAATAATAAAAATGGGGAAATATTAGTTTTGTTCTTATGCTAAAAAAGAAAAAATGACAAAAATGAAACAAAAATGACCAAAAATAAAAAATATAACCAAAAAATGAAGAAAAAATGACAAAAAAAGGAAGAAAAAAACGACAAAAAGATCAAAAACGACAAAAAAAAAGGAAAAACCCATCAAAAATTAAAAAACGTTTAAAAGCGATGAAAAACAATAAATAAAACAAATAAAACAACCAAAAACAAATATAACCAAAAATGAAAAAAGAAAGACTAAAAACGTACAAATGACAAAAAACGAAAAAAATTCAAAAATGACCAAAAATGGGGGAAAAGGACCCAAAAAAATGACAAAAAAAACGACAAAATACGACCAAAAATGATAAAAATGACAAAACATGAAAAATACGACAAAAAGTCGTAAAAAGATAAAAAATTGAAGAAACAGAAGAAACAAAAAAAGGTAAATAATGAAATAATGATAAAAACGAAAAAATGACCAAAACAACCAAAAAAGATATAAAAAAAATCGAGCAAAAAAAAAACCAAAACCGATCCAAAACAACAAGAAAGAACAAAAACACCAAAAATGACAAAAACGACAAAAAATAGAAAATGACAAAAACGAAAAAAAATTCAAAAACGAGCAAAAAGGAACAAAGACGGACCTAAAACGACAAAAACGAACAAAACGACAAAAAATGATCAAAATTGACAAAAAAAGATAAAAACGACAAAAAAGACTAAAATTGATCAAAACGAACAAAAAATAAAACTGGCCCAAAACTAAAAAACTAACAAAAAGGACCATAAATGACAAAAAATACCAAAAAGACAAAAAAAAACGAAAAAATATCAAAATGAGAAGAAGAAAAAAATTGATCCAAAATGACAAAAAATTGAAAAAAAAAACCAAAAATGTAAAAAAACGAACAAAAACCAACCCAGAATACAAAAAAGAGCAAAAACGACAAAAAATGACAAAAACGAACAAAAATTGACTTAAACAAGCAAAACCGACAAAAAAACAAAAAAAATAATTTACAAAAACGAAAAAAATCGATCCAAAACAAAAAAAAAAGAACAAAAGAGACGAACGACAAAAATAATCAAAATGACAAAAAAATAATGACCAAAAAGGATAAAAACGAGAAAAAAAAGACAAAATGGTAAAAAAAGATAAAAAACATAAAAAAAGGTTTAAAAAGAAAAAAAAAGACCAAAACCGACGAAATTATCGCGTACTAAATGTGTTCTTAAATTGTAATATAATCGCGATTATATAACTTTTATGATGTAATTAATTTAATTAAAATTGATGTAATATAATTAAATTTATAATTACGATTACATTATGTCTAATTTATTTTGTCCAACTAAATATTCGAATTAAATTGATAACGTATGCCAATTATATTACGTTGTGCAACTATGGAAACTAAACGGACCTTAATTTTAGTAACGTACCAACTGAACTATACTTAGATATTAAGTGGCTTACAGATTATTTAGGTATATTTTCACAAAACTAAGGGAGAAAAAAATACGTACATTTTTTTTTCTTCTCCAAACTATACTACTAGTGGATCCGTCCTTAATGTGGCGGTAGACTGACTGGACTCGAACATATTAGATTTTGTATGCTTTACTTTTACATCTCGTTTATTTTCGGATTTTACCGATTATCATTTTTCAGTTTGTGACAATTACTTCCGCACAACAAAGTCTACACAACGAAATGTCAAGTTGATTTCAATTTTGACACGATACACAGTACGCTCAACATGTAATTCGTAGGTTGAACAGCAGTGCTTTATGGTCCAATTGGACATGACTGCGGCTTAGCTCATGCTGACGTGTTTTTTCTCCATTGGTCGGTCTGGACGAACGGTCCATGCAAGCAAAAGGTTTGGGAGTTGAGTCAATGTGGAGGAGGAGACACGTCAGTGCTCGGTTTGGACTGCAGTCCCAAGTTGAATCGAGTATTTACTTTACTAGTCGTGCAGTAAGTTGAATCGAGTATTTACTTTACTAGTCGTGCAGTTGTCTTCTGATTGATATTTGCATAAGATTCGCAAAACATCAAGAATTATTAGCACTAAAAAAACAAAAATACAAAAAATAGTGTAGAATAGCTTGTTAGGATGGTTAAAATTACAGTTGCTCAAAGTAAGATTTGATCATCTTACAAGTATATTTGCTCCAAAAAACCAACAAGTTCAAATTGAACTGACCAAAAATCGAACTTCTAGAATACTAGAAAGTACCCCCTCTTGACACAACACACATTCGGGCACACCATGACCTCGTCGGAATGTTGCACGAGATGCTATTATGAAGAGTGATCACCCAGTCCTCGGCCACCAGACAGGAGGATCGTATTATTCAGGAGTTCACTACACTGATGTCGGGTTACTTGCATGAGGTACAAAAATTAGAGGGTCCTGGTCTGGATTATGTATGTATGTGCACTTATTGGGAGCATCGACGACTCTTTCAGTTTCTCATGGCCTTACATTCCGATTTTTAGTCCTCAAGCTGTCAGAGATCATTCAAAATAATATCATCCTAGATGCTGCTATCTCTGAGCTTACAGCTGAGGAGACTCGTCTGCGTTCTCTTTCTGCTATCTTCTCTACATCGACTTTGGCTTCTGAGACTGTTCTTTTTGCTGCTCGATGTCCTCCTTCGTCCACTTCTGAAAAGACTTGTGCTCCCACCTTCAGAACTTCTTCTCATCCTCCATGTACCTATTGCAGGAAGCCTGGTCATTCTTCTACTATCTACTATGCTCATCAGCGGTCTGGTCTGGTCTGATTTGTTCTCACTGTCATAAGCATGTTCACTCATCGGATGATTGTTTTATGTTTCATTCGTATTTAAGAACTCAATTCCTCGGACGGATAAAGACAAAGTGTTCCTCCTCCACTCGCTCTCTAGTACCTCAATCTCACATTGTTGATAGTACATAGACATTGATATCTCCTTTTCTCTCTTCCACTGCGACAGTTATTCAATGTCGTCTTACTTAGTTAGAGCTCCAGCGCTAGCATGTCCTTACTGGCTCCTTTGTATCTGCTTTTTCTACCTCTACTTATACGGCTACTTCTTGAATATTAGACTTTAGTTCTTCTCATTATATGACTTTTGACCTTAGTATCTTATCTAGTATTGTCCCTTTATGTAAAACCCCTAATCCTAAAAACCGTATTTACCCTTTTTAATTAATTAATAATTTAATTGTAGTAATTATGAGCTAATTAGGAGAAATAGATTTTATTTAATTTTTATTTTAGGTGTTTGTGTATTTAGGGAATTTATGGAGCCAGTATAAATTTTTTTTAATTTATTTTATGTAGGAGACCCTTTGGACAGTTACTAGCTTAATGGTATGCAATAATATAAATTCTAGAATTTTTCTATGTATATATATATATATATATTAAATAGAAATAGGAAAAGAAACAAAAAGAAATGAAAAAGATTGGAAAAGAAAAAGAAAAAGAGAAAAACTAATTCCTTATTGGATCCTTAGTCTACACCAAACCCAAATCACTATTCCTACCCGTTAGGAACCTTAACCCCCAGCCGTATACCAAGCAGCAGCGGCCCGCGATCCAAACCCCCTGCGTTCAACTTCCCATTATATATATACATCTCTTCGCCTACCAAAACCATAACCCTAGATCATTTCTCTAAACCCTAGCGACCAGAGAGCCTCCACCAGAACCGCACAGCCAAGCCACCCAGAACCGCCTGCACGACGACCGCGATCAACGGGCACAACCCCGCGCGTGACAGTTGGACAGCAAAGTACCTGTGTTCACATGCTGTTTTCTGTCACCTCGCTGAACCAAAATCGACCCAATCTTCACGGGTATGTTCACCACTTAACCCCCTTCAATATATGTATATTAGTTGACCTCGAATAGCGCGTAACCCTGGGCGAAAATAGCGTCCAAGTTGACGAAAAAAGATAACTTTTGGGTATCGTAGAAAACTGCGGTAACTACCTATGTTCCCGGATTCGTATCTCCCACCACAGAGATTCGAATTCGATTTTTCTTTTTGATATACGGAGATCACTTGACCTAGTTTAATTTTTGTTATTTACATTAATTTATTAACTGCTGTATGTAGAATTAAACCAGTTAGAAAATTTCGAAAACCCACTTTTTCAAGATTTTTAAAAATTGCGATACGGAGCGCGCTCCGCCAAACGGGACCGTCCCGTGGTGTACCAAGTGTACCAAAAGGTGCGCACAGCGTACCCTGACGTGTGAGATTTCACAGAAACTGATTTGGACGCATGTGCGCGTCAGAATCAGCCCATGTCCGCAGCAAACTCTCTATGTCATAACTTTTGCAAAAGTTCTGCGCATTTTGTGCACACTCGCCAGAATGCGACAAAACTTGCGCCATTGGACTCGTGGTATCGCGCTGGTCCTGTGACCCAATTTTCATGCAATTCTGAGCATGTTGACCAAGTCGCCAATTGGCGGGCCCTACGGTTGACTTTTTGGGCAAAATTGTGTTCGGTTCACCAGAATCCACATTTGGATATACCGTTGGGTTCGTACTGACATCTAAAATTTTTTGACCTATAATTTGTCTCATTTAGAGACTGTTACCCTTGGTACACTTTTCGGTGCAAAGTGGCCCATATGTGGACCCCACTTTGACCCAAAATTATCGTTTTGTCCCTGTGTCCAAATTGGACGAAAGGGTAGTAATTTTTAGCTAATTTGTTGATTCTGGAAACGTTGGTGATGTCTATTTCAGCATCCGGATATGTTTGTTCGGAGACATTAGTTGCTGATTCTGTGTCCTTGATATTTGGACGCCTACATTATACAGATTTTTTGCCAGGCAAGTATACCTTGCGATTGTACTGTATTTACATTTCATATGATGCATACATATTTATTCTGTTTATTTAGTTTATTTATTTTAACTGCTATATAAATTATGTGTCCAAGGAAACTTGGGTGCAACGATGGTGTCGTCGTATTTTGTTTTAATTTATGTATATGCATTGGACCTACTTTATGAGACCACCCCATTTTCATGAGGCATCATTAGGTTTCATTTGACTGTGACACATTTTTACACGAGTTGTGAGTCTCATATAGATCACGGACTTACGTATTGACTGATCATCGGTACGTGTGGGATGAGCGTTAGGGATAACTGTTGTTAGAAACTTTGTATGCTAGTAGACCTGACATTTATTAGAGGTATTATTTAGTCATGGATGTGACATGCTTAGAGCATGGGGTGGAGAGAACAACAAGTACCGTATTTGGGTTCCTTTGCACTTTTTCTATTGTGTGCCCGGATTCTCCGCCGGAGATACGGGTGGTGATGACCACTATATATTATATATTATCAGGCGGCCTCTGGCGTTCAAAAGACGACATGCTTTTTAGGCCCCTGGATCTCCAAGAGAACCATGCAAATCCCAGTTTTCAGCTAGATAGCCCACTTGTGGAAAAAGTTGTTCTTAAACTGCATTCACTTAGACGGTTAGGCGACCCATTGGATGTTTACTTTCAGTACTTTATTGGCATGTTATTATGTATCTTGTTACGTCCCTCTGAGGACCTGGTTCCTTTCCAGATATAGATGAGCAGGAGTATCCACAGGAGTATGGACCTAGACCTGACGCTACTTATCAGACTGAGGAGATCTTACTTTCGGAGTATCTGTGATCCGTTGCAGCTATTAGAGATTTTGTAGCTATTCTTTTAGAGACATTTATTCTTATATTGGAGTTGATTCTCTTCTCTCTTTAGTAGTTTTGGTATAGTCGATTTGCAATGGATTTGTTTCCATCCGACTATCATACTTTGAGATTTCTTATTTGATACTCATCTTTGATATTCAGTTATTCATTCCCATTTATTTATTTATTGTGCTGTGGATGAGATATAGGTTGCGTGTGACTTGTTGAGATAGTATATTACCACAGGTGGATTGAATATTCATGTACAACGTACGTGTGTATATGGTTTCCATATATTGGAGTTCGTATACATACGGCTGGCGTGTTACGTATTCCTAGTTCTACGTATTTTGGGACTGGGGCGTGACACTTTACCATCCTATTTTTTTTCTTTACATACCGTTGATGGTTCTCAATTGGTCATCAATCAATTTGGCTCTATTATTTTTGACACTTTGAGTCTTCCTTTTGTTTTATATGTTCCCCTTCTTACTTTACATATTATATTGATTAGTAGCCTTTGTGAGAGTGGCTTATTATTGTTTTTTTATTCCTTTACATGTTATGTGTAGAATCCTCGTACGAGCCAGATGATTAGTTGTGGTCGTAGGAATGGACGATTGTACCACTTAGAGTTTTTTTTATCTTTCATTATCTCGACCTTCGACCTTTGGGTCCTAGCCATGCTATTATCATCTTGTCTGTTGTCGACTTGTAGCACATGCGCTTAGTCATATTTCAGAGTCTCGTCTAAAGAGTTTATTATATAGTAGAGCTCTTGGGCACGTTTCTTTCGCATCTCTATCCATATGTACGGACTGTAAGTTGGCAAAATACTTATTTCTATCTTTTCCTCGGAGTTTATCTAAATCCAGTAGTATTTTTTAATTAGTTCATTATGACATATGGGGACCTGCTTCTATCTCATCTAAGACTATTTTTCCCTACTATGTAAGCTTTATTAATGATTATACTTCTTATACTTGGGTTTATATTATGCATTACCGTTTCAAGATCCTTACTATTTATATGACGTTTACTACTATGATTCACACTCAATTCGATGTTAAGATTAAGACTTCTTGTTCTGATTGTGCTTGTGAGTATCTCTCCGCTACGATGAGATCTATCTTACAATCTCACGACACTCTTTTTTAATAGTCCTACCGTTACACTCATGAACATAATAGAGTAGTCGAGCGCAAACATCGTTATATTCTTGAGACTGCTCGTGCTATCTTATTATCCTCTTCTGCTCCTGAAATATTTTGGACATAGGCTATTCTTACCTTTGTTAATATTATCAATTTCACTCCTTCCTCTATTTTGTTTAGTCGGACACCTTATGAGAGTCTTTTTTCATGTTCTCCTGATTACAGTATGCATCTTTCGTACTTTTTGTGTAATGGTTTTGTTCTTCTTCTTTTGACTGATTGCATAAAGCTGACAGCTTGATCAACCAAGTGTGTCTTACTTGGATTTAGTTCCAAGCATAAGGGATATCGTTGTTATGGTCCCTTGGCCCGTTGTCTTCATATATCTTGTCATATCATATTTCTAGAGGACTCCTTATTTCACTGTCCCAACTTCGGATGTCTCTACACCATCTTCTCAAACATCTATGCCTCCACCATAATCTCTCCGCTAGTCCCGACGTACTTACCAACCTCCTGCTCGTTTTACTTCGGACTATTTTGATCCGTAGGATAAGTTTGGTTTAGATACCTTAGACTCATATTCTTTACAATTGCAACTCTTCCTTACTACAATCAATACTACACGAAAGCCCAGTTCTTATTAAGAGGCTTTTTAGTACCCTAAGTGGAAGAAGGCTATGGCAGAGGAGTTTTGAGCATTTCAACAGACATGCACTTGTGATGTCTGTCGACATCGCCAAATCAATGCTCGAGGGTAAAATTGAACGAACTTTTTATTGATTGGGAATTGACAAATAAGACAAAAGAATCTCTAATTCATAGAGTCTAAGTACAATAAGAATATAAGAATCTGGGTAAGTGTGACGGTGGAGATCGATCACTACAGCAGCTCCTTTACTCCGTTGATGATCCAGGACCAAGGATGTTGACGAGGCTTCGGAGAACTGAAGTATACGACTCAACGTGTGTCACTTGCAGCGCTTCTATCTTCTTCTCCTCTTTTTTGGTCATGGTCCTCTTTATGTGTTGGAGAAGCCCACTATTTAAAGCTTTGAGAAAGCCTTACGCGCATGCACGAGCGCATCTCATGCTGTCGTGTAGTGGTGCATGTTGCAATAGGCCGCCACATAGTCATTCGAGATCTGGGGTTGCTGATACCCATAATACTCATGACACATGTCATAACAATTTTTATTTTACCTTTGGATTACGTCCGCTCGGCGTATAGAGATCAATGAGATAGTAGTGGCGTATGGCACTGTTGGCGCATAGGAACACTGGCCTGGAATAGTAGTGGCGCATGGCACTGCTGGCACATGGAAACACTACTTATGTTATGGATAGCGCATGGAACTGGATCACTTTGGTGCATGGGTCATAATCGTTGTAACGGATGGCTCTTAATTACCGTTGGCGCATGGTAGAGATTTTCCATGCTTCTACAAGAACCCCTTTAAAGTTTCTAAACTTGAACTTTGTTAGTTTTATGTTTGGAATACTTTGAACAGAATAATAGACGAGGTAGGTGCATAGGTTGCTTCAACTCATGTGTGAAGCATTTTTTTTGCTTGGCGCATTTGGCTATTTGGCACATGGGGAGGTAACTTAGCTGTTGACACGCTGTCGGATTCATTTGTCACGCACAGTCCTAAAATACCAAGGGACTAGCCACATGGCAATGGCCAGCAACACAACTACAATAGGCAAATCTAATTTAATGGACCCATTAGAGTGCACTTAAGCTGTAATACATATAAAATAATCTACAAATATCTGTCACAGTTTATATATCTAATCTCATCCACAATAAGCATCGAAATCATAAAGAGATAGTCCAGTCACAATGAACATAAAATGATATATCCAACCAAAGCAATATAAATAATGTCGCGCGAAATAACCCGTCAACAAAATGGAAAGGGAAATAACTCCAAGTACAATATCCAGAAGTTACTACAAGAACAAATATCTAAGAACACTAAGCATAATAAATGAATGGTGAGAATACTGTGTGCTCAAGAGAAGTCCTGTGGAACAACCTCGTCCTCTGTAACCTGTACGTCTCCAATAGTAGAACCTTCCCCATAAACCTCGGGATAGCTCTCCTCGTCTACACCTGGGGACATAATCTAGATCCAGGTCCTCAGGGGGCATAACAAGGTATAATAAACACTCAAGCCAAATAAAATACAGTAAGTAAAAACAGATCCTTGGGACAAGCTACGCGACCAGCTAAGTGAAATACAAATGAGAGCATCATTAGTACTCAGGCTGAGACTACTACAGGATCTGTGTCAGAGAGCCTATAGCAGCAAGTAGTATCTCATAGGGCCAGTAAATGTGCCAAGCTCTAGTACAGAGACTAAAGCACCTCCAATAACATAGTATATATATATAAACATAATCAGCATGTAGCATGTGTGTCTCTTCCTACCCAATATAACCTCACGTCTCATGTCCACGATGTCTCATGACCATAACATGCAAGATCATGACCTTTAGCTAGTACAATGAGTCATAATGATATCTATATAATATACAAGTCTCATATCACGAATCCTGTAAGCCTATACAAAATCACCATGAATAACTCAAGAAAGATTATGTCACATAAAATAGTGTCAAGTGTCATACGGTCTGGCGTACTTGGTAAAGCAAGCACATAAAAATATGATAGTGTAATCAACTCTCTAAGTGACATTACACGACTCCGTATAACTCGAATCTTTTTCGGACGCTAAGCAATGTATCACGGTCCTAAGTTGAACAGGTACATCACAAGAGTATATATATATATGGAAAGAAACACAAGCAGTCAATATAATAGGATCTACTTCAAGTTTGGCAAGGTACACTTGCATGGGTCTGCAGTATGTAGTTGCAAAGTTGGTCCCGCGTCTACTCCTCCGAAATCTAATTGACCTAAACAATAATTTTTCTACTCTAAGTATCTAATCAAGAATCTTTTAACCGCAACTAAATTATATAATTTATTATAAAACATTAATACCCAATTCCAATCTCATCCTAACGTGTAAATTCTTGACACAACAACCTACACATTTTACGAGGTATCGAAAACTAGTTTCATGGTTTACGACTTTCAAAATTCACGGTTAAGTCCCTAATCGAATGATATGAACATAAATCATAATAAATTATGTAATCTTGATTTAAACCTAATTTATATTAATTTTTAACCATTAAATTTTAGAATTGACAAAATAATCATATTTCAAGATTATGACTACTTTAAGTTGACTAGTTTTGTCCGAAACTTGTTCGGAGCATTGCTAGTCCATGTGTCTGGTTTATATTCATAAAAAAATATTGTATATCATATTTTATTCTGTTTTATTCTCAAAAAATAATCACCTTTTATTTCTTCCAAAATAACCCTATTTATGGGCAAAACTATGCCACAAAATCACGCATAATCTAGGCTAGTGACCCTTATTTTTAGGGTTAAGAATTTTGATAAAAATACCATAAAAATAATTCTAAAATAATTATTTTACAGTAATAAACCACCAATAAATTTATTTTTAAGAATTAACAACAAGGCCTCCAAGAACCGTGTCACAAGTCTAAAACTAGCCCTACTGTTCTCCAATCTATCATCAATCTAACATAAAATTTCTCATAGATTTTTTTATGGTAGAAAAAGATGGCAAGGGAGGTTTCTAGAATATTAAAATTAAATTAATCTGAGAGATTCATGCCATGGAGATTTGATAAGGAAGTTTGAATACTTACCCGAAAGCTTTGAAGATTTGGATGATGGTGCCTCTTCTTCTTCAAGGACGCACCTTCTTGCTTGTGCTTGCCTTGCTTATCCCTTCTTGATAGGTTAATGATGATGGACATGAGTTCTTGATGGGTTGATGATGATGGCAATGGGTTTTTGATGGGTTTGATGACAATGGTGGAGCCTTTATGGTTGTTTGGTGGAGATTGAGTGGAAGGATAATGAAAGGTGGAGCTTTAAAACAGATGAGAGGATTTTTGGTCAAGGAGATGATGTTGTGAAGGGTAGATGATAAGGGGGGTTGATCTTACACCTGAAGGAGAAGGGAGGGGCCGGCCAAAAAGGGGAGAGAGATGTTAGGGTTAGGGTTTTGCGATAAGGGGGTATATATATGGGCTTTTTGGATAGATTTAAACCTAAGAGGGGGTGTTCCTAGGGTTTGTAGGGGTCGGCCACCAAGGGGGATTCTATTGCATGAAATTATGAAGAGGGGGTGGGTTGTTATTGTTGGGATTTGGTTCGTTAGGATCTTGGGTGGTTAGGTATTTAGTTAGTTAGTTAGGTAGGTAGTTTGCCAACTAGGATGTCACCTATGGCCCATTCTATAATTAGAACTCTATAAATAGAACCAAATTAATATATATATATATATATATATATATATATATATATATATATATATATATATATATATATATAGGGACTACATGCGTTTGGAGGCAGTTTTACGGTAATCGTGGTTCTAGATGTTTGACAATATTTTTGGAGCATGGGGGAGGTCAAACAAATATAACATCCATGTCCCAAATATATTAATCATGTCACTACCACATTTTCTAGGAAAGGTTATTTTATTAATTTTATATTTAATTAAATATTGTGCATGTTAAATAATTATTTGTTGTATTATTTAATTGTTGTTAGATGCTAGTTATCTATTTTGGACTTGTTTTAGTGGACCTAACTAGTTTAGTTTTTACTCATGGACCAACATGTATTAATTGTTAGAATTGAGCCCATTTAGAAAGCCCATTGTTTAGGAGGATAATTATTTTAATTAAACCATTAGACTAGAAGCTTCCCTCATTAATTATTTCTTCATGAGAGGCCCCAAGGGGTATATTGGACAATTCAAAATAGCTTGAGGAAGGGGAAAGGGGGCCAGCCTATTAAAGAGGAGGGAATTTGTTTCTCTCTCCTCTTTTTATTTGCAAACTAGATCTAAAAATTCCCTCAACCAAATTCTTTTATTCCCACTTCATTTCTCTACCAAATTTTATCCAAATTCTTTCCCAAATCACCATTAGAGGCTAGTGGAGCAAGGATCTAGAAGAAGGAAGCAGGGATCTACAAAGAGGAGTAATGATCTACATGTTGGAGGCTGATTTTATCATATTTAGAGGTTTTATTGGGAATCTATCTCCTAATAGGTATAATTAAATTTTTCCCCTTAATTTAGGCTCTAAATATGAGATTTAACTATGAGAAATCAACCCATATGCATAGGCTACCCATAGGATTTTGTTTTGTGTCCATATGAGGCCTATTAAGAAAGTTATGGTGCTTTTTGTGTCAATTTTGGGAGAATTCCGAGATTGACATTTGTTGTGTGTGTCAATTGGTCCTATAGATCAATTTGACATATGCTTGTGTGTTTGGAGATAGTGTTATATTCCACAATTGGGTACGTGTGGGTCGTATCCCGATAATTTGGTGATACGTGTTGATTTGGGGGTTTTTCCTTCGACACGGAACTTTGTGCATGTCATATTTTGACACGGACACGTAGAATTATATTTGACTCTTCGTATTATTCATAAATAATATACGAGACTTATTCGTGTCCTTCGGGGTACGTTTGGATGTGTGGTGGACTCGTGTCGCAAGCGTATCCTAGATCTAGTGGTATACGGGGTGATACATTCCATGTGTTGTGCAATTTAATTTTAGATCTATTTCTTCATTGTTCTTAGTTATTGTGATGTGTAATTATATGTATATATATATATATGGTTGTTATATATATATATTTATGTATTAGGTATCTTAGATCTATGTATTTATTTATGTATATTGTATGTAGCTATTATTCTACATATGTAAGAGCTATTTAATAGTGTAGTGTATGTATATATATTGTAGTATGTATATAGTGTATATGTTATGTGTGTGTGTGTGTGTGTATATATATATATATATATATATATATATATATATATATATATATATATATATATATATAATATTATGTATATATGCTACTATATATATGTATGTTATTGTTATATGTATTTGTTATGTACATATATCATATATAGTTGTAACTATGTATATATGTGATACTATATTGTTATATGTATTATTGTGTCCCTATATATATATTCTTGTAGTTGTAAGTATATATAGGTAATTATTTATTGTGTTATATATATTATATATTGTGTTATATATATACATATATTGTGTTATATATATATATATATATATATATATATATATATATATATATATATATATATATATATATATATATATATATATATATAAGTGTTTGAGAGAGAGACAGCAGCTATTGTGACGCTTTCAGCGTCACAAAAAGAAAACAGCAGCAGCAGCAAAAGCAACAACAACGGTAGCAATAGCGACAGCACTGGCGATGGCTGCAGCAGCAACAACGACAGTAGCAGCTCAGCAGTAGCGACGGCAACAGAAAACTGTCGCTATAGCAGCATGAACAGCAGCAGTATCAGCAGCGTATCCGCAGTTTTAGCGACGATCAGCAGGGCTTCAGCGACAAATATGCAGTTTTGAATTATATTATATATTTATATATAATAGTTATATATGTGTATATATATGATATTAATATATACGTATATATATTCCTAATTGCTATTTGTGTTTTAGTATACTATATGTATAATATTTAGTTGTTAGCATATATTATTATGGGTAGTTAGTATAAGTAAGGTATTGGATATTACCTTGAGATCCCAAGGTAAGTATCAAGGTAATTGGGGATACCCAAGGTATTGGGTTTGGGTATCAAGATTGAGGTTTAGTGTTGTGATACCAAGTTGGTTCGAAACCAAGGTATCCATTTAATGTTTGTAATAGGATCTTTTATAATTAATATTGTTTGATATTGTATGAGTGTGATATTTTATATCCCTATTTTTCGTATCCTAAGATATTGTATCCTAGTATCCTAAGATGTAGCTTTTATGACCTAGACTCTAGTGTTTGAACCTAATATCCTTGAGATAGACTCATGCAACCTAAAAATAGATAGTTTGACATAATTGACCATAATTGACCATAGTTTGGCTTAGAGTTTACCTAGTTTGACTTTTGACTTAGAGATGGCTTGTTGACCTAGAAGTTGACTAGTTTAACTTATTTTCTTTTCGAAAACCTTGTATTGATGTTGTATTCCATATCAAGGTCTTCGAGGCACCGTGTCAGACATCTGTGAGACTATTCATTGGACTTCAGGGGGATACATTCTCTGATAGTTTCTCATTTATGATATCCTCTATGTTCATTGTATTTAGTGCAAATATCCATGTTTTCTTGACATTATGGTTACACGGATTGGTATATCCAAATCTCGTCATGAGATATTATTCCTTGGTATATGGTGTATCTTGTGCAAGTATTATTTTATTGTTTATCTTGTACATATACAGACACTGATTCTCGAAAAGACTAGCTATCTTCTTGGAAAATCTCGTGCCATAACGTACCATGGTTGGATCTATTATACCAGTCAGGGTTAGAGAGTGTTAGTGTAGATATGTGATCATACCTTCCTGTGCAAGTATTATTTTTCTGTGAGTGTTGGTCATACACCGCACGTATGACTAACCATGCCATTATTCCTGTGCAAGTTCCAAAGCTGATCACATGTTAAAGCTAGTGCTCACTCACTTAGTCATTAGTATTCTTGTTCATTGACATATTATTCATTATTGTATTTATTCCAGTATTTTCTTATTGTGTATCTCTTGTATCTATTGTTGCTTCTTGTATATTCATATCTATTTACTGTTACATAGTTTTTATCATTGATTAGAACTGCTGTTAGAGATATACTCTGCTCCTTTCCTGACTGGATATATTTTTCCCAGATGATACTAAGGAGTGGTACCCTACACATTATGGACCTCAGGATGTTGTGGGTTTAGAGTCAGAGACCCTAGCCTCAGGAGGGACTTATCCCAACTGAGACAGATGACCCGAGATTAGTAGCTTCTTAGTATTCCTTTGTACTAGATTTGTCTCCATCTTATTTGTTAGTATTCTTTCAGACTCATTGATGTTATTATTTTAGACTCATGAGTTGTATGTGACTATTCTATTCCTTATCATATTCGTGCTCGTTTTTATCTTAGATCTATGATTGAGTATATTATTATTGTTGGTGGTTCATTATATTGATGGATAGATTACCCAGACAACGTTTTACCGCCGATTCTACGGCGTAGGCTGGGCGTTGTTCCCGACTTGCATCCCTACATCGGGTGCAGGTCATGACAAGTCATAATCAAGATTATTAATATAAATTTTATTCGGAAAAAATATTGTGCATTGCTTAAAATATCCAAGCCATGACAAATTGTCATATATACAAAAGAAGGATTTAGAAATTAATACTTTAATCCATTAAATAAAATAAAATTAATTAATTAAATTAAAAAATAGCAAATTAATCCTATTTAAAAATGAGGGGGCTTACATCATTTTTTGGTTTTGACACATAACCACTCGGGAGCCATTAATGGCTATATTGGTTATAAAGAGGGCGGGGGGGGGGGGGAGAGAAAGAATATTGCTCTTTCTTCCTCGCCTAATATCTCAACAAAAGCCGAGTGCGGGAAGATTAGTTGAGCGGTTCGTCGACCCCCTCCCTTTGATGTTCGATCATCCAACTGCCATCGGTGGAGGTAACGAGAAAAACTTGTGCCTCTCTGTCCTTGGTCACTCGGACACTTCGACACTTTCTGTTTGCATGGGAAAAAAATTATTCGTTCATGCGAATGCACTCGCGCATGGTCGTTGCACAAGGGCTGCGTCCTGAAGATGCGTTAACGGCGAGAGTTCTCCTTGGTAGCATGGGTGACATTGTCTCTGGACACTCATCTAAGGCATGCGCTGGGAGATCATGTATGACCACGCTGTATGGGTGTATTCTCTACTGCATTATGGCAATTACGCTCGTATATACCGGACTTGGCACCTATGATCATCTCCTTCGAGCGCATAGACAGCTAGTTTTCCATGAATCAACGAGTGGCGCATGCTCCTCCGGATGCATGCCTTCTGATATTTGTCTTTTCTTGCAAATATTCTAAATTTGTGTGTGCTCGTCTTGCATGGGCTTCCTCGGATTGCTTGAGTCCTAATAGATCATGGAAGGATATCATAGTTATCGTTGTTCATGATGAACAAACATATTACCCGGAGGATTGTCTGTGATCTTCCAACCTAGCTTATTTTAGCTATTTCCCATATGCGGCTAGGATATGATGGCTGGATCTTGGGTCAAATCCTGGCGTTGCATCTGTGTGGTATCGATAGGGCTAGTTATCCCAATTGATATTTCTAGTTGCGTATTTTTATACGACAGAGTTGGGTCTGTAGGCTTAGCTCTGTGTTGCAAGCTCCCTTGCTATCCATCCGTATGGATTATTTTCTATGTATTATGGCTTGAACTGAGAAGTTTACTGAAGTGATGACCCAGAATGCATTAAGCTGCCGGCTTTACACGTGTTGGTATCAGAAATAACACAAAGGGGTCTCCTTCTTTTCAAATGTACTCATGATCTTGAATATTAATGAAAAATCCTTAAATATACTAGACTTTCATATGTACTCATGATCTTGAATATTAATGAAAATTTTACCTTCTTTTATGTTTAGAACTTTTCTTAATGTTGTGGTTATCATGGCTGTGAGTATTATACCAGAGGTAGCATGGACGTAGCATAACATCATAACAGCAATAACACCAAGAACTATCAGAGGTAGTATGAATGTGATAAGTTAGATTAGTTCCATTAAGGATGTTCAGTGGGGACGTCATCTACGATGGTGGGGATACTTTGGTGTAGAACCGATGGTCAAGTACGTTTGTTTTATGGCTGAGTACGACCATAGTGAAATTTTTTGTGGAGATAAAAGGATATGATTCAGAGGTAGTATGGACATGACTTCTTTCTTTTACTGGAGAACATGAGAAGCTCATAGTTCAGAGGTGATGTAGACGTGAACTATTTGCTTTATAAAAATTATGTGGAGACGATAACAAAAAGGACGAATCAAAGGTAGTATGGACACGATTGCCTTCTTTTGGTGGAAACAAAGGCTTATAGTTCAGGGCTGATATGGACATGAACCATTTACCTTAGAGAAGTTTTATGGATCTATTACCCATTGTGCACTCGGGACTCTCGAGTATGGATAACAGATTTGTCCGCATGCTACAGACGGACATAATTTGCTGGGGAAGAGATCAGCTGTGCACATTACACTTTTATGTCCCTTTGCTAGGGATAGAAATGACATATTTTTGTGTGTGCCGAACTTAGGCATAGTATTTCTTTAGGAACTTGTCGTTGATTGGCATCATGAGAAATTCACCATTAGGCTTTGTAAGCTTGTACGCGCCATTAGAGTAGACCGTCTCGACTATAAATGGACCTTCCCACTTGGGTTAGAATTTTTTTGCCTTCTTGTGGGTCATGATCATTGGTCTTCTCACAATTATGACGAGATCGCCGACTTGGAATGTCCTTTCCTTTACCTTTTTGTTAAAGGCCCAGGAGAGTCGTGCTTGATATAGCTCGATGCACTGTTGAGCCAAGAGACAGTTTTCATCAAGTGCCTCTAACTCTTGTAGACATCGACAATGATTGTCTTTGGCAGTTAGCTGGTGGGTAAGGCTACCCGGAGAGAAGGAATTTGGGTCTCTAAAAGAAGTACAACTTTGCTTTCATAGACCAAGGAGAATGGCGTGCTGCCTGTCTAAGTTTGGACCGTTGTATGATAGGCCTATAGACATTCGTCCAGCTTCTCATTCCAGTCACATTTGTTGATAAAAAAACCCTTTTTTAGGATCTTGATAATGGTCTTGTTGAATGCTTCGGCTAATCTATTTTATGCTGGATTGTAGGCGGTTGAAGCTAAATTTTGGTTCAATTTTTATCACAAAACCAGAAGAAAGCATTGCTTACAAACTGTGGACCATTGTCATAAATGATCCTGCGAGGCAAGTCAAAACGGTAGATGACGTGATGTTTAAGGAACGACTTCTGTCCATTTATAAAAGTAGTCGGTGATAGCCAAGATAAACATGTGCCCTTTAGACGATGGTGGACGAATGGCCAAGACGCAACGGTCGGGTGTAGAAACATTGAGGGTTGGTGAATGAAGTCGGCATGGATTTGACACATCTTGTACTTCTTTTCATAATATTGATGGCATCTTCCACCATCGTTGGCCAATAATAGCCCATGCGTTAGAGGCAATCTTGAAGCTTTGGTCTGGGTTGGTGAGCACCACAAACACTGTCATGAGTTTCACAGAGAGCTTGCTTTGCTTCTGCATCTGATAAGTATCGTAGCAGAAGCCTGTCAAAGGCACGGCGATACAACATCTTAGTAGCTGTATCATAGTAGAACCGGAGGAAGCATCTTCTAATGGAAGTGGTCTCCTTCGGGTCATCCAGAAGGATTTCGTAAATAGCATAGTCCATAAATGAGAGTCTCCAATCTTTGATATTGGTATCTGCGTCCACAAAGTGGCTTAGACTTAAGCATAAGTTATTTCTTGGGCAAAACAGCTCTTGACACACTACTGTGATTAATATGTGGGTTTTGATTGAAGTTGTTAAAGTAGCAGCGAGGTCGGCGAGTGCATTGTTTGAAAAAAAAAGTTTAAATGAAATTTTATATTACAAACTATTAAAACGAAAGAAGAGTACAAATGATCATAAACAATAATCTAAGTATAATTGATTCTGAAGAAGTATAGCTGTAGAGATCTGATCTGCGGACGATCACTTTACTCCTTATACCACACGACGATAAAGAAATGCAAGGATATTGTGAACAACTTGAAGAGTTGGACAATAAAAAAGATTTGGCAACAACGATACGGCAAGCTTCTATTTCTTTACTTCTGTTATTGAATTTCAAAGACTTGAAAATTCTTCTCCTACGAACAATTTGAAGAGTTGGGTAACAAGAAAGCCTTGGCAACAACGGCAAAACATGCTTCTTTTTCTCTTCTTTTGTTTTTGAATTTGAAAGACTTGAAAATTCCTCCCTCCCGCACTATTTTCTTAACGTACACAATGATTCTATATTTATAGGATTTTAGATCAGTTATGACAGTGTGCGCACACTTTGACAATCTGTATTGTGCGCATACTTTTGATGGGATGACATCCCACTATCTAGTGAGTGGGTACATAACTTGCTGTCTGCTTGACACGTGGCTTCCTATACGAGAAAAATGTAGGTCATAGGATAGTTATTTGTACACGTTTCACGAAGAACATGGCATGTAGGACACATAATCGTAACTTCTCTTTGTCAGTTAGGATCGTAAGCGCACTTAAGAAGTGGTCAGGAGATTAGCGCACTTTCAGAAAGATTGGCTATACAAGTTATGTTTTGATGAAGTAGCCATGATGGCACACTTTTGTAGAAGTTGGTCGTGATAGTGCACTTTTATAGAAGTTGGCCGTGTTGGTAGACTTTCGAAGAAGTTGGCACATTGATGCACTATTTAAGAAGTTAGCACAATGGCGTACTTTTGATGAAGTTGACACAGCGGCGCATTTCTGATGAAGTTGGCACAACGACGCACTTTTGATAAAGTTGGCACAGAGGCACACTTTTGATAAAGTTGGCACAGCGACGCACTTTTGAAGAAGTTGGCACAGCGGCGCACTTTTGAAGAAGTTTGCACAATGACGCACTTCTGATAAAGTTGGCACAGCGATGCCTTCTGATGAAGTTGGCACAGCGGACAGGTCGCTAAACGATAACCTGGGTCTGCATGTCGAAGATATTCTACAATAAATGAATTTATCCCTTCGGTTTATGCAACTATCAGTTGTCAGTCTGTTGCATTCAATGTGAGAGCCGGTACGGCCATTGTGCACAAATCTTCGTACCATTAAGATAGCATACTACATTAAGAAAGTGCGCCATAGTGCTGAGCACTAAGAAAGCACGCCTTTCTTCTGCTAGAATCTTTGTCGAAAGTGCGCCATCTGTGTAGGCGTACATTTTTATGTTTCTATAAGACCCCCTTCAAAGTTTTCAAACTTGAACAAGTTTGGAATACTTTGAAGTAGAAGCATAAAAAGTAGTTGATATTTGATGTGCGTATTTTTGGTGAACTTATTAACCATGGAATACGGGTAACAAGTTATAGTGAACTAACACTTATCAGAGTTAATATGGACTTGATAGGTTAGAACAACTCTGCTTGAGAAATTTTGTTGACTTGATATCCATGGTGTACTTATGCAAAGTACGGGTAACAAGTGTGAATGTGAAATAAAGATAAGAGTGGACAAGATGTATGTTCAGAGGTAATATGGACATGACAGACTTTTTTATGAGGGACCCACTGGAAGTATCTGCTCAGAGGTGATATTGACATGACAGAAAAACTTTGTGGGAATAATTTTTTTTCTGGGCTATATACCCATGGTGTACTTATGCGAAGTACAGGTAATAAGTTCAAAGATGAAACACACAAAGGTAATATAAACATGATAGATTTCATATTTGTGAGGAAAATAATACAGAGGTAAGGAGGACATGATCATTTTTTAGCAGATTAGCTCTACTAGGGAAATAAAAGAAAGGTAGTTCAGAGGTAATATGGACGTGAACCATCATTTTCTCTATTGGCGAGAAAAAAAGAAGTAGAATATATTTAATCCAACTAAGGATTTAGAAATAAGACATCCTTAAGACAACTGGGCTCTAAGAATCCTTTTTTTGTAAGTAACTATTTTGGTTGATCTCAACGAGAACGTTTCGTTGGATCTAAGAACTTGTCCGGTAGGAGACTTTTTGTGGATCTATTACTTGTTGCGTATCCAAGACTCTTGAATACAAGTAATAGTTTAAAATAATTCATGAACGTCTTGATGTATTTTTATAATCCTGGGAATAAGAATGTAAACACTGTACATCTTAAACACTCAGATGGTGATAAATGGGAATAAATATAAATACTGTACATTTATAATGTCCTGCTCGGGATTGGAAAGTAAAAGTCTAGCCAAGACACAGTACTTTAGAAGGAATATACCACTGACATCACCGACAAGTCTCTGTTAGGATTCGCTAGCCTGAGTTGTGGCTTAAAGATGACGCCTCTGGAATTTCCTGTATTGGGAAGTCACCAAATTAGAGTGACATCACATTGACAGTAACTAGCTTATCGTCATTGTGAAAGGTTATAGCTTCAGTATCAATCAGTCACTGGATGCATTTCTTTAATGCATTATAATCTCACGATTTGTATCCCTTGTTTAACGCAAGGGACTCAGAAGCTTGGGCGTGGATCACCCTTTGCTTGATATTGTGCAAGTTGTACAATTTGTATCCGTTCTTTAATGCAAGGGACTCATAAGCTTGGGTGTGGATCACCCTTTGCTTGATATTGCATGAATTACATAATTTGTATACCTTGTTTAACGCAAGAGATTTGTCCACCAAGTCATCGACCTGAGTTTGGTTGACAGAATTGACTAGGTAGTTCCTGTCAATCATAATACTTTTTTCTTTTTGGCAGCAACTTTAGGATATGTATGACGAGGCTTGGGCACCAACACTTTGCGGGTTTTCCTCGACTTGAGTACAGATGATGGGAGAGCACTACCCCCAGAATGGAGCATTTCTTCGTATGCTTGTTTGTCGAACTTCATGACCAAGGTCTTCTGTATCGAGCCGACCAACACAGTGTCTAGTTGAGCTATCACTTTCTCGTCAGAGGAGAAAGTATTTTACCAGCAGAGTCGCCATCTTGTTTGTAAAAAAAAGTTTAAACGAAACTTTGTATTACAAACTACTAAAAAGAAAGAAGAGTACAAGAGATCCTAAACATGAATCTAAGTATAATTAATTCTAGGGAAGTATAGCTATAGAGATCTGATCTACGGGCAATCACTTTACTCCTTGGACCAGAACGATGATAAAGAACTATAAGGATGTTGTGAACAACTTGAAGAGTTGGACAATAAGAAAGCTTTAGAAATAATGGCACGTCAAGCTTCTATTTCTCTCCTTATGTTCTTGAATTTTAAAGACTTGAAAATTCTTCTCCTATGAACAATTTGAAGAGTTGGGTAACGAGAAAGCCTTGGCAACAAGGCACAACTGGCTTCTGTTTCTCTCCTTCTGGTCTTGAATTTCAAAGACTTGAAAATCTTCTCACACCACTTTCTTAACGTACACAATGATCCTATATTTATAGGATTTTATAGCAGTTATGACAATGTGCACTTTGGATAAATCGTACTGTGCGCACACTTTTGATGGGATGATATCCTACGATATAGTGAGTGGGTGCACAACTCGCTGTCTGCTTGACATGTGGCTTCCTATACAAGGAAAGCATAGGTTATGGGACAGTTATTTATATACGTTTCACAAAGAACATGGCATGTATGACATATAATCGTAACTTCTCTTTGTCATTTAGGATCGTAGGCGCACTTTAGAAATGGTCTGGAGATTGGCGCACTTTTGGAAAGATTGGCTATACAAGCGCTCTTTTGAAGAAGTAGCCATGATAGTGCACTTGTATAGAAGTTGGCCGTGATGGCGTACGTTTTTAGAAGTTGGTTGTGATGGCGCACTTTGTCACCCTCATATTTTTATCCAAGGGTAGTTTGGTAATTGTCAATGAGTATTAATTATTTTAGGATTATTTATAATTAATATTTGTGCATTACATGATTTATTTATTTATTATATTATTAATTGTTGTTAGTTGAAGATTGTTGTGGACTTGTGTAGTGGATCTAACCCATTTATTTAGAATGCATAAAATAAACAATTAGACTAGTCTAAGTTGAGCCGATGAATTAGGCCCATGGATTAGGAGGCTTGATTAATTAGTGAAACCATAGACTAGAACCTTTCCTCACTAATTAATTTCTTTATGAGAGGCCCCAAGGGGTATATATGTCATTTTACATTGCTAGAGGGGTGTATATAGGCCGGCCACCTCAAGGAGGAGAGAGAAAATTATTTCATTCATTCCAATTCCCAAATTCTAGATCTACATTCTTTCCTCTCCAAATTTCCTCCATCCCCTCATCAATTCTCTACCAATTATTCACCAATATCTTCCTAAATTCATCATTGAGTTTGCTACACCAAGGATCTACAAGAAGGAAGCAAGGAGCAAGGAGGAGGCCAAGATCTACAAGGAGAGGAGCTACTTATCAATTGGGGACTTTCCATTGGGAATCCATCTCCCAATAGGTATAATTTAGTTTTTTACCTTCTAATAGACTCTAGATCTAAGATTTTACCATGAGAAATCAATCCACATGCATAGGCTACCCATAGAAATTGGTTTTGGGTCAATCGAAGACCTACGACGGAAGTTACGACCAAATTAGTGCCAATTTTGGGGGAATTCCGAGATTGGCATATGTAGTACTTGTCAATTGATCTAATAGATCTAATTGACACTTGATTGCTTATTTATAACTAGTGCCGTATCCACAATTGGATACGTATGGGCCGTATCTCGTCAATTTGACAAAACAGGATAATTTTGGAGATTTTCCTCCGACACGGGGCCTTGTGCATATCACATTGTGACACGAACATGTAGACACTCTAATTACTATACATATTGTTCATAATTTATGTATTAGGTTTGTTCGTGTCCTCCGGGATGCGTTTGGTTGTGTGTTGGAGCCGTATCGCAAGCGTGTCATAGAGAAAGTGTGATACGGGTGCGATGTGCTTCATGTATTTGTTGTTTGGCTCATTTTACTATACGTGCATGTGTAATTATCTATATAGTTGCTATCTATATAATATATAGAGTATGTAATAGTGTATTTTGGATTTACGTATAGGTGTGTGTTTGTTTGTGTATATATGTGTACTTGTGATTAGTGTATAAGTGTGAGTCTATATATATAAATAGGAAGGAGTATATAGTGATATATGTATATATCTATATGTTGATTCATATTGTTAGAGAGGTATAGTGTTGTGTATGCATTTGTTATCAGTATGCGTTTATATATATATATATATATATATATATATATATAGCTATGTATAGACCTATACCTATATGTATAGACCTATACCTATATGTAATTATATGAGTACTTATATCTATATGTGTAGTTATGTGTTGAGTTGTATTTATATATAGAGGTGTAGCTAGTTATCTATTTGGGATAGATATATATATGTGTATATTTGTATGCAAATGTGTAGGTATTGTTTTAGAGTTGTGTGTAGTGTTTGGTGTCTGTGCATTGTGTTGTGAGTGTGTGAGCTAGTGAAAACTCCAGGATCGGGCTATAAGCTTCACTGTGCAGTCTGCACATAGGTGATGTACAAGGGGTTTCAGCTCTGTGCAGAGCAAAATGGAAGGAATCAGTAGCAGATCGAGCAAGTGAGGAGGCTGCAGTCTGCTGGGAGACTCGAGCAGTTTGGGAATTCACTCTGCTGAGCACAGAGAAGTAACACAGCTGGACTTATAAAGTGCAACAGCAGCAGGACTTAAGCAGAGACCAGCAGCTAGGGTGCACTGTCGTGCTGAGGCAACTGCCAACAACAATTTGCAGGCACAGTGCAACACAATTTGAAGAAGGGACTATGCAAGAAAAATAGGGGTTCTTCTGCAGCACTGTTGGGTTTGCAGGAGTATGCTACAACAGTCAGTGCACTGTGCAGTATCTGCACAGTATAAGTGATGCACAGTCCAGTTCAGTGAGTGTTCCAGGTATCAGTTTTCAGCATTTCCAGTTAGTGTTCAGTTTGGGTTTGGTTTCAGTCTCATATCAGTTAGATAGTTATATAAGTATAGGTATTAGATGGATTATATATTGAGTATTTAGGTATTTAGCTAGATATCTTTATATACTATTGTAATATCTGTTACTGAATTATGTACCCATATACTTGTTAGTCTAAGTAGTTAGATAGATATGTAATTACTTGTTAGATTAGTTATATGTATATAGCTAGTTTAGTTGTCAAGGATTCTTTAAGTTAGCTACACGTATATATATATATATATATATATATATATATATATATATATATATATATATATATATATATATATATATATATATATATATATATATATATGTATATATATATATGTATATATATATATATATATGAACTTATTTTAGTTGTTATTATTATCAGTTAGATACTATAGTATTTGGTTTATATATGTAGGTATGAGTTGGTTAAGTGTTGGGTTGCCTTGAGATACCAAGGTATCACAAAGGTGTTGGGCCGATACCCAAGGTATTGAGTTTGAGTATCAAGTTAGGTGCGATACGCATTGGTGCAAGGTCAAGGTATTCTATTTCAGTTGGTTTTATCTAGTATTATAATATTTGACTTGAATACGTATATAAAATACTATTTTCATATTCAAAACTTGCGTATCTTATGATACGACTCTTTGAATGCATTATTATGTGTTAGCTTAGATAGCATAGTATAGTTTCATGGTATATCGACTTAGTGACTTAGCATTAAACTCTTGTAACCTAGAATTTATTAGTTTGACTTAGAAATGGCGTATCGACCTAGAATTGCATCAACTTCACTTACTTTCATTCTTAAACCTTGTATTGATGCAACATACCATATATAGGTTGTGAGATACCGACTTGGGCATCGAGAGACACACCTTGCTTAGGACATCAGGTGGGTAAATTTCTCTGATTGTTTTTAATTCATAATATTGTATATATGCATGTTCTAGAGTTGTATGCATTGATCCTGACACAGTGATTTCATGGACTGGTGCTATATGGATCCCGTCATGAGATGTTATCCCCTACCGTATTTAGCGGGTATTCATTGTATCTCATCGTGTATATTGGGTATTGATTATATTTTGTGTTCACACACTGCTCGTGTTCAGTGTGTTTATTCGTGTATACCCACCGCTCGTGTTCGGTGGTTATGATATTTGTGTACACCCACTGCTCATGATAGTGGTTATATTTTTGTGTTGGTAGCGTATCGTGATTGGATCCATCGGTATTAGTTGGGGGTAGGAGAGTAGGAGTTGATTATGTGATCAAAGCCATTGTTACAAATCGTGTACATTCTGGTTATATACCTCACTTGTAATCCGTCTTACTTGATCATGTTCACCCAATCCGATCATATAATGAACTTGTATTCTGAGGCACATTAGTTAGTTTAGATTGCAGTTACTTCATCATATTATTGATATTCATATTGTTGATATATATTCTTGTACATTACCTGTATATATCTTATTCATCATTCATATGTTTAGTGATCTTGTATTTTATTTCTATATCTGTTTATATGTTCGATTATGTTATTGGAACTGCTTTCAGAGGTATGTACTTTGTTCCAATCCTGACTGGATATTATTTTCCAGATGATTGGCTTCTAGAGCAGTGTCCCACATTCTACGGGCCGTAGGACAGCGTACTTATAGAGGACACTCTTATTGACCAGGGGGACTTAGTTGCAGAGCCTGAGGAGGTCTAGATTATATTGTATGGGATGTATTAGACTATTCTTTTAGTGGATTCATATCCTGTATATTATTCCAGATTGTGGATTATATGTTATTCTTTCCTTCCCTATTACATTCGTGCATTATTCTTCCTTAGTTTATTTTGTGATTGAGATTAGTTATTCATGTGATATACCATATTGCTCCTCCATTCGGAGTTGAGATGATTGACATGTACCATATTATATTATTGAGATGTTAGATATTTAGAAATAACCCAGACAACGTTCTACCACCGATTCTGCGATGTAGGCTGGGCGTAACCACGTACTCATGCCTGAATATCCGGGTGCGGGTCGTGACACATTTTTAGTGGTGGCCCATGCAGGTCTAGATAGATATCATAGTTGTGCTCGACTAGAGTACTGCTACGAGCCTGCTTTAGGAAACATGATTTAGGCTGAGAGTTACTCAATCACAACTAGAAAAATTCTAAAATCTATTTTTTTGCAAATCCTTATCTATTGAATATTGTCTTTCATTTTGAATAAAGTTATGTCCTTCTCTGATGATATTGCATTATATTCAATATTAATTCTGTATTTCAATCTGTCTTCAGGATGCCTCCGAAGATCAGATTCTATCGCTCGGGAGCAGCGGCAGCTTCCTCAGCTACTTCCCAGCCTACTGCCGAGAGGGTAGCAGCTACTACTGTTTCTTCTCCAGTTGAGAGGGTTGTCTCACAAGTTCAGGTGGGGGTCTCAGCAGCCGTCTTCGGGGGTGCTCCTCTCATAGTTCAGAGGGTAGCTTTAGTTGTTTCCGAGGATCTTTCACCTCCACCACCAGTAGTTGATCAGACGCAGATGTTTGCGCTTCTCTAACAGATGATGGAGGTGCAGAAGCAACGGTCAGAGGTCATATGACAGAGCATGGAGAACGCTCACCAGATTGCACTCACAGCCGTGGAGAGAGCTACTACCACCCAGCCACCGACGACACCAGCCCAGTTTATTCTGTATCAGCCGAGGCCGGGTACCATCATCGACTTCAAAAGGATGGGCCCGAAAGACTTCAGAGGTACATAGGAGATTATCTATGCGGACAAGTGGATCGAGGACATCGAACGAAACCTGCGGCTAGCACAGATTCCAGAGGTGCTACAGATAGAGGCTGCGGGTTGTATGATATTCGACATTGCTTTGACATAGTTTCGGACAAACCCGAGGATTACAGTACCAGGACTCTCTTGGGAAATCTTCAAAGAAATTTTCAAGGAGAAGTTTTTCCCATGTGTGGCTCTTACATCTTTGGAGAGTCAGTTCCAGTACCTTGTCCAAGGAGGCATGTCAGTGGATGAGTATACAGCAAAGTATTGCCATCTAGGTTGTTTCGTGGAGGGTCAAAACCCTAGAGGCAGAACAAGGAATTTCAGGAAGGGCCTGAACCGGAAAGTCAAACCCCACACCAACGAAGATTCTACCGCCACCTTCAAGGAGATACTCAGGAAGGCGCAGAGAGAAGAGGATGACTTAGAGCTTGGCTCTAAGAGGCAAAGGGACACAGGAGGATCCAGCATCTACATAGGTCCAACGAAGATGCCTCAATTCTAGCAGCAGCACAAGAGGCCTTACCAGCACCAGAGGCAGCAGTATCACATGCCATCTAGATCGTCAGTTCAGTAGATATATCAGATCCAGAGGGCAGTAGTTCCTTATACTTTCTGTAAGAAGCAAGGATATAGATGGGATGCATGCAGGATGAGGCTAGGCCAATGCTTATTTTATGGACCGGGAGATCATCAGCTGCGGGCTTATCCCAAAGTCCCAACTTGTCCAGCTCAGGGTGGAGAACAGACACAGAGGGCACCCGCTAGACCACCAGCGGGCCAGCAGAGAAGACCTCTTCCACCACAGCAGCAGGATCAGTTTGCCCAGCATCAGCAACACAGAGGAGCGCATCAACAGGGGAAAGCTTTTTTCCTGACTGTCGATGAGGAGGAGCCGATTGGCGATGTCATCTCAGGTTCAGTTTATCTCGATTCCTTTCCAGCTTATGTTTTGTTCGATTCTGGTACTTTTCATAGCTTTGTATCTGTATCTTTTGCTTTGAGGCATCACCTTGAGTCTGAACCATTGGCGAGGACTTGCAAGATCATGACCGAGGGTGGCATCATCCTGGTCAGTGATATTTGCAAGAACCAGAGAGTTTATTTTGGAGGCCGTGAGCTGAGCGTATGTTTGCTTGTAATGCCACTTTCGAGTTATGACATAGTACTCGGGATGGATTGGTTGAGTAGACATCACGCTAGTATCGATTATCATAGAGGTAGAGTTTTATTTCACTCGCTAGGAGAGTCGGAGTTAGAGTTCGTCCGAGGAGCAGAGCAGAGTGAAGGCAATTTCTGTGGAGCTTTGGTCGAGGAGCAGGAGCCGTCATATTTATTGATTGTGGAGTTCTTGGATGTCTTTCCAGAGAGTTGCCGGGGTTGCCGCCGGATAGAGATGTAGAATTCTCTATAAATTTAGTGCCAGGTGCAGAGCCAATCTCTTAGCACATCTATAGAGTAAACAACAGCGAACTAGCAGAGTTGAAGAAGCATGTAGATGAGTTGTAAGACAAAGGCTTTATCCATTTCAGTTCACCACCATGGAGTGTTCCGGTACTGTTTGTACCCAAGAAGGATGGGTCGGTACGTATGTGTATCGACTACAGGGCACTTAATAACCTCACTATCAAAAACAAATACCCGTTGTCGCAGATAGATGACTTGTTTGACCAGTTGAACAGAGCGAAGGTATTCTCCAAGACTTTATGTCAGGGTACCACCAGGTGAAAGTGAAGAGGGAAGATATCCCGAAGACAGCTGTCAGGACTCGCTATGGGCAGTTCGAGTTCTTGGTGATGCTGATTGGGTTGACCAATGCCCCGACAGTGTTCATGAACCTAATGAACAAGGTGTTTCATTAGTACCTGGAATAATTTGTTGTAATCTTCATAGATGATATCCTGATATACTCCAAGACCCTAGAGGAGCATGAGTAGAACTTGAGGATTATTCTAGAGACCCTCAGGAAGGAGAAGCTGTATGGCAAGTTATTGAAGTATAAATTTTTCCTTGATAAGGTTGAATTCCTTGGGCATGTCATTACAGGAGATGCAATCTCGGTGGACCCGAAGAAGATCTCAGCAGTTGAATCATAGTCTACCCCGAGTTTAGTAGTAGATATCATGAGCTTCCATGGATTAGCAGGCTACTACCGGAGGTTTGTTCAGGACTTTTTCAGACTAGCAGAGCCAATGACTAGGCTGACCAGGAAGGACGTAGAATTTGTCTGGACTGAGGATTGTCAGTCAGTATTTGAGGAGCTGAATAGAAGATTGACTACAGCTTCCATCTTGATACTACCATCAGGAGCAGGAGAATTTTCTATTTACAGTGATGCATCAGGGAAGGGTTTGGGTTGTGTGTTACAACAGCACGGGAAGGTGAATGCCTATGCTTCTAGGCAATTATGACCGCATAAGAAGAACTATCCTACCCATGATTTGGAGCTTGCAATGGTTATCTTTGCTCTCAAATTATGAAAACACTATCTATATGAAGAGAGAGTAAAGATCTTCATAAATCATAAGAGCTTAAAGTATGTGTTTACACAGAAAGAGCTCAATATGAGGCAGCGGGGATGGTTGAAGCTGATGAAGGAATTCGACATATCCTTGTACTACCATCCAGGAAAGGCTAACGTAGTCGCGGATGCTTTGAGTAGGTATCCCGTGGCTATGTTCTTGACTAGAGACAGACATCTATTGGCCGATCTCGACAGTTTGGGCATTGAGGTATTAATTCTAGGAGTCGCAGCACAAATGTGGGGACTTCAGGTTCAGTCGGAGCTGATGGTTCGGGTCAGAGCCGAATAGTATGAGGATGAGTCTCTGAGGAGCATCAGAGCACAAGTTCAGGTCGGGCTGGCAGAGGACTTTATCATCGCAGATGAAGGATCATTGTGACAAGGTACCAGGTTGTGCGTACCGAGAGGAGCTTTGCACGAGGAGATTATACAAGAGGTGCATCATTCCTAATACTCTATGCATTCTGGTGCCAACAAGATGTATAGAGACATGAGGGAGCATATATGGTGGTATGGCATGAAGCAGGAAGTAGCTACCTTCGTATCCAAATGCTTAGTTTGCCAGCAGGTCAAGGCGGAGAGACAGAGACCAGAAGGATTGCTTCAGCCTTTTTCCATTCCGGAGTGGAAATGGGAACATGTGACCATGGATTTTGTATCAAGACTAACACGTTCTCCAAGAGGCAAGGATGTAATTTTGGTCATCGTGGACAGGTTGACCAAATTAACCCACTTTCTGCCATTTAAAGTGAGTACATCTACGGAGAGAGTTACGGAGATGTATGTACGCCAGATTGTCAGATTGTACGGTGTTCCAGTGAGCATTGTCTCAGATCGGGATAGTCGCTTCATGTCCCATTTCTGGAGGAGTTTGTAGGCTATCTTGGGTACTCAGCTCAAGTTCAGTACCGCCTATCACCCTCAGACGGACGGACAGTCAGAGAGGACTATTTAAATACTCGAGGACATATTACGCACCTGTGTTTTGGATCTTGGAGGTTCTTGGAAAGATCATCTTTACTTGGTAGAGTTTTTATACAACAACAGCTACCAATCCAGCATTGAGATGTCACCATTCGAGGCATTGTATGGATGGAGGTGCCATACTCCGTTGTCCTGGGATGATGTTGGTGACAGAGCTTTATTGGGACCAGAGATAGTAGTGGATACAACAGAGAAGGTGAAGCTTATCAGGGACAGACTTCGAGTGGCACAGGACAGGCAGCGGCATTAGGCCGATAGCCACCGGAGACCTTTGGACTTTGAGGTATAGCTTTAGTTTTCTCTTGCTTGTGTTTGATTGTTGCTTGTTAGAGTGCTAAGGTTGTGTTTCGTGCTAGGTTGGCGGTCTAGTTTTCTTGAGGATTTTTCCAACACATAGCACGATTCATTTTTGTGGAGGTGGCAAGCTTAGTCCATGATTCATCGGTCCTTTCAGCATTCTTGAGAGGGTCAGTACAGTCGCTTACAGACTAGACTTACTACCTGCACTGGAGGGAGTGCACAACATGCTTCACGTGTCGCAGTTGAGATGGTTCATGGCAGATCCCAGTCATGTATTGGATCACTCGGAGATAGAGGTGGGCCCTACTCTCAGCTATCCATAGTAGCCAGCGGAGATCCTGGATCAAAGAGAGAAGGTACTGAGGAACCAGACGATTTCTTTGGTGCATGTCGCGTGAAGGCATCACTCGCTAGGTGAGAGTACCTGGGAGCGAGAGACCGAGATGCACGAGCTATATCCGTATCTGTTCGAGCCGTGAGGTATAATTATTTCTTGCATTGTATTATTTGCTTTTGGTAGATAGTTTATTCCTTAATTTTGAGGATGAAATTTTTCTAAGGTGGGTTGGTTTGTCACCCTCACATTTTTATCCAAGGGTAGTTTGGTAATTGTCAATGAGTATTAATTATTTTAGGATTATTTATAATTAATATTTTTTGCATTGCATTGCATGATTTATTTATTTATTGTATTATTAATTGTTGCTAGTTGTAGATTGTTGTGGACTTGTGTAGTGGACCTACCCCATTTATTTATAATGCATGAAACAAACAATTAGACTAGTCTAAGTTTAGCCCATGAATTAGGCCCATGGATTAGGAGACTTAATTAATTAGTGAAACCATTAGACTAGAACATTTTCTCCCTAATTAATTTCTTTATGAGAGGCCCCAAGGGGTATTTGTGTTATTTTATATTTCTATAGGGGTGTATATAGGCCGGCCACGTCAAAGAGGAGAGAAAAAATCATTACATTCATTCCAATTCCTAAATTATAGATCTACATTCTTCCCTCTCCAAATTCCCTCCATCCCCTCATCAATTCTCCACCGATTCTTCACCAATCTCTTCCCAAATTCATCATTGAGATTGCTACACCAAGGATCTACAAGAAGGAAGCAAGGAGCAAGGAGAAGGAGGCCAAGATCTACATGGAGAGGAGCTACTTGGTAATTGGGGACTTTCCATTGGGAATCTATCTTTCAATAGGTACAATTTAGTTTTTACCCTTCTAATAGACTCTTTATCTGAGATTTTACCATGAAAAACTAACTCACATGCATAGGCTACCCACAGGAGTTGGTTTTGGGTCAATCGAAGACCTACGGTGGAAGTTATGACCAAATTGGTGCCAATTTTGGGAGAATTCCGAGATTGGCATATATAGTACTTGTCAATTAATCTAATAGATCTAATTGATACTTGATTGCTTGTTTATAACTAGTGTCGTGTCCATAATTGGATACGTGTAGGCCGTTTCTCATTAATTTGACAAAACAGGATAATTTAGGGATTTTCCTCCGACATGGGGACTTGTGCATATCACATTATGACACAGACACGTAGATACTCTAATTACTATACGTATTGTTCATAATTTTTGTATTAGACTTGTCCGTGTCCTTCGGGATATGTTTGATTGTGTGTTGGAGCCGTATCACAAGCGTATCATAGAGAAAGTGTGATACGGGTGCGATACGCTCCATGTGTTTGTTGTTTGGCTCATTTTACTATACATGCATGTGTAATTATCTATGTAGATGCTATCTATATAATATATAGAGTATGTAATAGTATATTTTGGATTTATGTATAGGTGTGTGTCTATATGTGTATATAATAAGAGTATCTAGATATATATATATATATATATATATATATATGTGTGTGTGTGTGTGTGTGTGTGTGTGTGTGTGCGTATATGTGTACCTGTGATTAGTGTATAAGTGTGAGTCTATATATATAAATAGGTAGGAGTATATAGTGATATATGTATATATCTATATGTTGATTCATATTGTTAGAGAGGTATAGTGTTGTGTATGCATTTGTTATCAGTATGTTTATATATATATATATATATATATATATATATATATATAGAGAGAGAGAGAGAGAGAGAGAGAGAGAGAGCTATACTATATATAATTATATAAGTACTTATATCTATATATGTAGTTATGTATTGAGTTGTATTTATATATAGAGGTGTAGCTAGTTATCTATTTAGGATATATATATATATGTGTGTGTGTGTGTGTGTCTCTGTGTGTGTGTGTGTGTATGTGTGTGTGTGTGTGTGTGTATGTTTGTATGCAAATGTGTAGGTGTTGTTTTAGTGTTGTGTGTAGTGTTTGGTGTTTGTGCATTGTGTTGTGAGTGTGCGAGCTAGTGAGCACTGCAGGATTGGGCTACAAGCTTCATTTTGCAGTCTGCAAATGGGTGATATGTAGGGGGTTTCAGCTCTATGTAGAGCAAACTGGAAGGAATCAGTAGCAGATCGAGCAAGGGAGGAGGCTGCAGTCTGTTGGGAGACTCGAGCAGTTTGGGTATTCATTGTGCTGAGTATAGTGAAGTAACATAGATGGACTTATGAAGTCCAATAGCAGCCGAAATTAAGCAGAGACCAGCAGCTAGAGTTCTCTGTCGTGCTGAGGCAACTGCCAACAGCAGTTTACAGGCACAGTGCAGCACAATTCGAAGAAGGGACTGTGCAGGAAAAAGGGGGGGGGGTCTTCTGCAGCATTGTTGGCTATGCAGGAGTATGCAACAGTAGTCAGTTCACTCTGCAGTATCTGTACAGTGCAAGTGATGCACAATCCAGTTCAGTGAGTATTCCAGGTATCAGTTTTCAGCATTTCCATTTAGTGTTCATTTTGGGTTTGGTTTCAGTCTTATATCAGTTAGATAGTTATATAAGTGTAGGTATTAGATGGATTATATATTGAGTATTTGGGTATTTATCTAGATAGCTTTATATACTACTGTAATATCTATTAGTGAATTATGTACCCATATACTTGTTAGTCTAAGTAGTTAGATAGATATATAATTACTTCTTAGATTGGTTATATGTATATAGCTAGTTTAGTTGTCAAGGATTCTTTAAGTTAGCTAGTAGCTAGTTAGCTACACACACACACACACACACACACACACACACACACACATATATATATATATATATATATATATATATATATATATATATATAAACTTATTTTAGTTGTTATTATTATCAGTTAGATACTATAGTATTTAGTTTATATATGCAGGTATGAATTGGTTAAGTGTTGGGTTGCCTTGAGATAACAAGGTATCACAAATGTATTGGGTCGATACCCAAGGTATTGAGTTTGAGTATAAAATTAGGTGCGATACGCATTGGTGCAAGGCCAAGGTATCCTATTTCAATTGGTTTTATCTAGTATTATAATATTTGACTTGAATACGTATATAAAACATTATTTTCATATTCAAAACTTGTGTATCTAAGGATACGACTATTTGAATGCATTGTTGTGTGTTAGCTTAGCTATCATATCATAGTTTCATGGTATATCGAGTTAGTGACTTAGCATTAAACTCTTGCAACGTAGAATTCATTGGTTTGACTTAGAAATGGCGTATCAACCTAGAATTGCATCAACTTCACTTCCTTTCATTCTTAAACCTTGTATTGATGCAACATACCATATATAGGTTGTGAGACACCAGCTTGGACATCGAGAGACACACCTTGCTCAGGACGTTAGGCGAGTACATTTTCTGATTATTTTTAATTCATAATATTGTATATATACATATTATAAAATTGTATACATTAATCCCGACACAGTGATTTCACAGACTGGTGCTATATGGATCCCGTCATGAGATATTATCCTATACCGTGTTCAGTGGGTATTCATTGGTTTGACTTAGAAATGGCGTATCGACCTAGAATTGTATCAACTTCACTTACTTTCATTCTTAAACCTTGTATTGATGCAACATACCATATATAGGTTGTGAGACACCGGCTTGGGCATCGAGAGACACACCTTGCTCAGGACGTCAGGCGAGTACATTTCTCTGATTATTTTTAATTCATAATATTGTATATATACATATTATAGAATTGTATACATTAATCCCGACACAGTGATTTCACAGACTGGCGATATATGGATCCCGTCATGAGATATTATCCCATACCGTGTTCAGCGGGTACTCGTGTACATTATATCTCATCGTGTATATTGGGTATTAATTATATTTTGTGTTCACATACTGCTCGTGTTCAGTGTGTTTATTCGTGTATACCCACCGCTCGTGTTCGGTGGTTATGATATTCGTGTACACCCACTGCTCATGACAATGGTTATATTTTTGTATTCATAGCGTGTCGTGATTGGATCAATCGATATTAGTTGGGGATGGGAGAGTAGGAGTTGATTATGTGATCAAAGCCATTATTATAAATTGTGTATATTCTGGTTACATACCTCACTTATAATCCATCTTACCTGATCATGTTCACCCAACCCGATCACATAATGAACTTGTATTCTGAGGCACATTAGTTAGTTTAGATTGCAGTTACTTCATCATATTGTTGATATTCATATTGTTGATCTATATTCTTGTACACTACCTGTATGTATCTTGTTCATCATTTATATGTTTAGTGATCTTGTATTTCATTTCTATATCTGTTTATATGCTCGATTATGTTATTGGAACTTCTTTCAGAGGTATGTACTTCGCTTCAATCCTGACTGGATATATTTTTCTAGATGATGGGCTTCTAGAGCAGTGTCCCATATTCTACGGGCTGCCGGATGACATACATATATAGGACACTCTTATTGACCAGGAGGACTTAGTTGCCGAGCTTGAGGAGGTCTAGATTATATTGAATGGGATTATATTAGACTATTCTTTTAGTGGATTCATATCTTGTATATTATTCCAGATTATGGATTGTATGTTATTCTTTCCTTCGCTATTACATTCGTGCATTATTCTTCCTTAGTTTGTTTTGTGATTGAGATTAGTTATTCATGTGATATACCATATTGCTCCTCCATTCGGAGTTGAGATGATTGACAGGTACCATATTATATTGTTGAGATGTTAGATAGTTAGAAATGACCCAGACATCGTTATACCGCCGATTCTGCGGTGTAGGCTGGGTGTAACCATGTACTCGTGTCCGAATATCCGGGTGCGGGTCGTGACACACTTTTATAGAAGTTGGCCGTGATGGCGTACTTTTGAATAAGTTGGCATAGCGGCACACTTTTTAAGAAGTTGGCACATCGGTGCATTTTAATGGAGTTGGCATAGCGGCGCACATCTGATGAAGTTGGAACAGTGGCACAGTTTTGATAAAGTTGGCACAGCGGTGCACTTTTGAATAAGTTGGAACAGCGACGCACTTCTAATAAAGTTGGCATAGTGGCACACTTCTGATGAAGTTGGCATAATGGTACACTTCTGATGAAGTTGGCACAACGGCACACTTCTGATGAATTTGGCAAAGCAGACGGGTCGCTAAACGATAACCTGGGTCTGCGTGTCTAAGATCTTCTGTAATACATGAATTAATCTTTTCGGGTTTTGTAACTGTCAGCTGTTAGTCTATTGCATTAAATGCTGAGAGCGGGGTAGAACCCTTGTATGCCAATCTTCGTAGCATTAAGATAGCGTGTCATAATAAGAAAATGCGCCATAATGCTGAGCACTAAAAAAGTGCATATTTTTTATGCTGGGCTTTTTGTGGAGAGTGAACCATCTGTGTAGGCGCATAATTTTTTGCTTCTACATGCATCAGCCTCGATATTTTGCAGTCGCGACACATGTTCTATGAAAAATCCTGTGAAAGTGGAAATTATGTCGACGGTGGCTTGCTGGTAAGGGAGTAGATCCTCGTGACAGACTTTGTACTCGCGACGAACTTGACTGACTATTAATTTGGAGTCACCATAGGCTTCTAGGTAATCAACCTCTAGTTGTTTAGACAGTTGAAGCCTAATGATAAGAGTATTATACTCTATCATATTGTTGGTACATGGTTCCATAAGCCAATATGTGCTATGGACGACTAGGTCGTCAGAAGAAATCAACATTATCCCTACTCTGGCGATGGTATTGCCTTTGGGCCCTATTTTGGAAGCACCGTCGAAGAACATTCACCAAACTTATGCTCATGTCATGACAGTGTTAGACTCTAACACCTTGTCGGAGATTTCATCGTAGAGTTTCGAAGTCTTTGGTACCGGATGAACTGCTAGAAAGTCGGTCAATGCTTGACCCTTGACAGCCTTTTACAGGATAAATACCATTTCGTAGGGCGACAGTAGGTTTGCCTATGTGGCTAGGCGAGAGTTAAATGCCCTGGGCTTGGTCATGAGGAATCTGAGGGGGTTCACTCGAGAGATCACCTGGATGGTTTGCCCTGTCAAGTAATGGCGGGTATTTTGGACAACGAATACTAGAGCAAGATATTCTTTTTTGACCGGATTGTTCCTATGTTCTGTGTCGATCATTGTTCTGCTGAGATAGTAGATAGCTTGCTTATAGCCTTGGTCTCTATTTGGGCAAGAAGATTACCGAGAGAATGATCCATTGTCCGAACATAGAGTAAGAAGGGCTCTCCTACGATTTGGGCCACCAATATCGGGTGTTCGTAAAATATTTTTGTCATGACCCTCACCCGCTTTTCGGATACGAGTACGTGGCCAAGCCCATCCTATGCCGCAACATCGGCGGTAGTACGCTGTCTATGATAACAATGGTCCATCAATCCAAATAGATAATATTTAATCACAAATTCAAATCTATTGCTCATTCACAATATTTACATAATTTTACAAGATTCTCAATTTATAATTTAAATCATAACTCGAGAATAAACTCGCTAAGCATCAAATCCAAAGAAGTTGCTATACTATATAAATTCTAATATTGGCCTCCACAAGCATCTCGATCTCCAACCAAATCCAATGAGCAAGATAGCAAGTCACCTAAAAATATTTATCCAGTCAGGATAGAACGAGTATAATCCCATAGCAGTTCCAGTTAATTGACAAGTACTATAAACAGTTAATAGTTATGAAATACTTGATGAGCATATAATAATGAAATAGGGTACATCATAAAGGAACAGTTAAATAAAGAAATAATGAAAGACAAGAAAGAAGAACAAAGAATCATGTAAAGACAGACAGATATGTGAACTAGAAAATCTGTCATGCAAGTGTACAATCAGCAAGTATAGATTAATCCAGAATGACTGCACCTAACTAGTATTTTGAAATACTAAGTTGACATGTGAACGACTAGGGGATAATATCCGGCAAACCACACGTGTCGTGCATGGCTGCTATTATTCCAAAAAGACCATGGGATGGAAAGGGAATGTTCACACGTCTCCTAGGTATTTCCCCTCTTGACTAGTACTCATGGATCCAAGTCCAGACACGAATAAACTCAATAGTCCAAAAGATGTCAATTGGCCAGAAAATACATTAGTCCAGTAATTCATTACTCCAGAAAAAAGTCAATAGGCCTAAAAATATGTATCTCACGAAAATGAATCCATACAATACCAATCCGTGTATCCGTCGTATCAGGAATCAGGTAAAATAATACTATAAACATGCATCATAGAAAATATCAAATAATGGAAACTATCAGAGAATGTACTCGCCTGTGGTCCTTAGCTGGTACGAGTCGGAATCCAAGTCAAAGTCCAAATAGCCTATGTATTACGAATTTACCATGTCAAAAGATATTTTATTTTAATTTATTTAATTATAGAATAATTACTCTAAAATCTTATTTTAATTTTATTATTCTGGTTTTTAGGTTAATTCCTAAATTTTGTCCAAAGAAACTAAATTTTATCAACTCGAGACACATGACACACAAATCGAGGCAATCTGTTGACCAAAAAGTCAACCAATGCAAACTCGACTTTTATGCATGGTTCCCTATAGATTTTAGCGTCACAAATATGATAAAATTTATATCTTATCCAGATTCAAGTTCGTTTGGAAATTATTACACATACAAAATCGTATTATGCAACGGTGGTTGATTGTTAACCTATAAGTTCTACAGAATTAACAGTACTGAAATATTTTGTATTAAATATTGGTAAAAACATATGTCAATTATCTCAAGATTAGCTTTCCGAAACTTTAAACAGTTAGTGATTCTGATTTCTGGTACTCCCGGAATCGCGAAAACACTGAGATGCACATATTTTCTGATATGCTGTGCTCTACAAATTTTCTAGAATTTAATATTCATAATTTCGTTAAACAATTTATATATTTAGAAAACTAACCTCAATTTGGTTCTAATGCAAGAAATTAGGCCATGTTTGGAGTACGAAGCTATAAGTAAGGGCCTCTGGAAGATGAAGGAAACCCTAGATGACAATTTCCCAAAATCGGCTAAAAGAAAACCCTAGAAATTATAAACTAAATACTATATATATAGAGGAGAGAGAGAGCAGCCGCGGCTCAGAGTGTGCCACATGGCAGTAATCCATGCACTCCTACTCAGATCGAATGGCCATGGTTCAACCCGGCTTGTCTCAGCTGAGTCTGAGTCGGACTAGGACACGGCTCGGCTCGGCTCGCGGTCGGCTCGGTTGCACCCGCACCCACGCCTATGGACGCTGACAGGCGAGCCCCGCCCAGTTTGCTGCGGGAGGCTGACGGGTGGGCCCGTGTTGGCTGACTGGACAGAATAATTAATTTTATGGATTTTTTTTAAGAAAATAGTTTTTAATTCAGTTTTTCATAATTAACTCAAAATAAATGTTAAAAATTCTCAGAAAATTCTCAGAAAATTCTAGAAATTTTATTTGATTATTTAGAACCTTAAATAAAAGTTTGGAATATTTTTAATTATGTTTTTCACTAATATAAATTCTTGAAAGTCTTAGAAAAGTACTGTTACTAGTTTTTAATTAACCAAAAATTGTGGAAAGCCCCAAGTTAACCTAATAACCAAATTTAAGCAAGAATTTCAGGATACAGAGGTTACAAGTCTACCCATGTTAAAAAAATTTGTCCTCGAAATTTAAAATCCTCAATTTTTTTTTACCATCAAAATTTAAATTCAACAAACCATATAATCATAAAGTAAATCCATATTGTAATTTCATAATTTTTTTTTTCAAAATTCTAAAAACATTATATTCCTAAAAATATTCAAATTTAAAATCAAATTTCATTCTTATCACAATCTCCTCCAAAATTTTAAGTTAATAACTAAATACTCAAAAAAATTAATATCCAATCCTCTAATTTAAATTCAATCCATACATATTTATAAAATTTAAAATCTTATCCCAAAAATTTGAATTCAAACACTAATCCATTAATGATCTTACTCCTCTAATTTAAATCCAATCAATGCATATTTATAAAAATTTAAATTCTCATCCCAAAAATTTGAATTCAAATACTAATCCGTTAATGATCTTACTCCTCGATTATTTTTCCACATCATACTCAAATAATATAATACTTACGAAATTTTTAATTATAACATTCAAAATATAAATTTTAAATTTATATCTTGTAGTCAAATAAATATAATGATAATCTTCTTAAATTTCTCAAAATTTAATGACAAATCAAATCATATCAAAATCTTCATAAAAATTTGTGATTTAAAAAAATCGCCGATGATGCCATATTAAATTCTCAACTCTTTATTTAAATTAATGTTTATCCTCAAAATTTAAAATCCTTAATTATTTTTCTGCCACCATCAAAATTTAAGCAACATAATCATGAAGTCAAACCACTACTATAATCATGAAATCAAACCACTATTGTTATTTAACTAAGTCCTTAAAAATTAACTTCATTCTCACAACTTAAATTTTTTTAAAGTAAATATTGAAAATTTGAATTGATCTTCAAAATTTAAAATCCAATAACATTTTTCTCTTAAATCAGATTCACAAGTCATAACTCTTAAATACAATCTAACATTATTTTCTTAAAATTTAAATCTCATTTATAAATGTCTTCAAAAATTTAATAATTAAATCCTTCAAATTTACTCTCATATCCGAACTTAAAAATTAAATCCAATCTTGAAGTTTAAAGAAAAATTTAATTCCATCATTAAAAATTGGAATATCATATTATAGTTATTTCTCACAATAATTTGATTTGTCCTGATAGCCATAACTTATTTTATCCTCACTACTATTAGGATTACTTGCACTATTACTTCCAAATAATTTTCTATCCATATTAACTGATACACCAATCTAATATTATCACACAAGGTACTTACTATTACTAGCATATTACTCAACTAATCCCTGATATAGAAACACTAGCACTCTTGATATAGTAACACTAGCTTCCTCACTACACAACATATGCCCTTAATGTTCTAGGACACTAGCTTCATCATTAGATTACCTCATCACACTCACTAGAACTCATGATCACTTGCACTTTCTATAATACACATATTTTACTTTACTCTCAAAGACAAGCATATGGTTTCATATCTCGATTGATGTATACGTATTTTCGTTTAAACCGTTTAAAGACTGCTATACTAATCAGTGATATACTACATATCTTCTATGACCAATCTTGATATTTCTCAATCCATCACACTCCATTAGAATTTCTAATACTCAGGCTTCCACTTTTATGAACTTTTATACTGACACTTAACATCCACTGTGCTTCCTGCACACAATTTCTAGACACTTCTTTCACCTATTGCTTCTAATACATCACTGGCCTCAATATTAGGTGATATACCTATCACTAGTCATATACTGATACACTCATATCTACTCACATCAAGGCTCTACTTCTAAGCTAAAGAATGATGGAACAAATCCTACAATAACATGAGTGGATAAGTATTGAGATGATACTTTAAGAATCAATTTAAGATACAACATGATAATCATACACGTCTGTCCAAAATTATGACACTCAGAATCCTCGCCACGCTAGTAAGCATAGCTGCGATAAACGATAGGTTCCATAACTAAGGTATGCAACTCTATAATCATGTCATCTAGAACCCTCACCACGCCAACAGGTATGGCTGCGAGAAATTTTAAATTTCATAACTAAGATATGTACATCCGAAGTCAGGTTCCTACGTTTCTGCTACGATAGCTAATATGGCTGCGATAAACTCTAGGCTCCATAACCAAAGCAGACATTTCACCATTCTCACTGTCCTTATCAACGTATGTCATCAGATGATACCGTAATTTAGTCCATAAAATTCATCTCGATATGAAATTAAACTCAACAATGACACCAAAAATTAAATTTAACAACCGATCACCAAGAATCAGATTTAATAACAACAAGTGAGAACGGACGAAAACAAGGAAAAAGATTTGAATTGGAATTTATAATAAGATTCTCAAGGGTCGTCCCAGGAATCTCTCAAATATTTGTGATTGAGTATTCCTCTCTCATCCTAGTGTCCTATGTCCTATATCTTACACAGGCTCGCGGTAGTACAACTAAGTCATCGCAATACCACGACATCGCACAACTTGCGAAGCTTGACCTGCGTAAATATCGATTAATGATTCAATCCTAAAAATTTAAAAGTTAATTCCAATCTTCAAAGTAAATCCTACTAATTTATATTTCATGAAATATTTAAAAAAATTTAAAGTCTCATCCTCAAAATTTGAATTTCAAATTTACTCCATCAATCTTTTCTCTCGAACAAATTTAAATTTTAAAATCAAATTAAGTCCTTAAAAGTCGAATTCAACAAGTTATAAAATTAATCTTTGTATTATTATTCTTTTGGTCTAACTCAACCCATAAACTAAATCTTATTATTATATTGAACTCCTAACACTCAAATTCTTAACATTATTCTTGATTTTCTCGAATTATATCTCAAAAATTTCAAGTTTATCCACAATTTTAAAAACTTTCAACATTATCCTCAATTTATTATTTTCCTCAGTAATCAAATATGACAACTTCTACCCACCATAAAATTTTATCCTCAAAATAAAATCCTTAAAAATTAACTTCTCGAACAATTAAAATAATATATATATATTTTTCTCAAAAGTCAAATATTAAAATATTAAAATAAAATTTTAATCACTTCCAAAAATCTTTATAGCTTTGACAATGTTTATTGAATTGAATTTGAATCCTCAAAAATTTTAAATACATAAAATCTTAACTCCTCAAAAATTCTCAAAACTTGAAATTTATTTCCAATTATAAATTTAAATCCACATCTTATAGTCCAATAGCTCTAATGTTAATCTTTTGGAATTCCTCAAATCATAAATTAAGTAACCAATACTCTAAAATTTTAAATCAAATCTTCAAAATTTAAAATCTTTAAACTTAAACTTAAATCCACTATATCAATCTTCAAAAATCTAAAATTTAATAAATCTCCAACTTGTTATCTTTATCATCATTTATGCCGAAAACTATTTTTTTTCTAAAACAAGAATTTAAGCTTATTTTAGCAAGAAAATCATAATCATCAAACTAGATAGAAATTTAAATCACAGAGCACAGAATAATAATAATAATTCTTAGCTTCAATAATTGATTAACCCCAAAGAAATAATTCGTCAATCGAGAATTCTACCCCCACCTTTGGTCACTTCTACTTATCAAAATACCATAACATATAACACTTAATTTTCTCAAGTTCATCTACTAGAGTTTACCTAAAAGTTCAACATGTATATCTATTTTAATCATGTAGCCTATGTAACACCTTAACTACCCAAGCAATAAAATTGAAATAAGGCCTTCAAATTGTATACCTAGTCCTAGCCATTCTCCTAACTTCAAATCAATCCTAATTATGAATGAGCATCTTCTAGTCACAGGCTCACAGCCAGTACTACTAAGTTAAAGTACTAACCATGACATCGCACTTGATGCAAAGAGTGACCTGCATGGACAACCACTAAAAACTTGTCACGACCCACACCCGTTTTTCGGATAGGAGTACGTGGCCAAGCCCAGCCAACGCCGCAGCATCGACAGAAGTACGTTGTCTATGATAACAATGGTCCATCAATCCAAATAGATAATATTTAATCACAAATTCAAATATATTGCTCATTCACAATATTTACATAGTTTTACAAGATTCTCAATTTATAATTTAAATCATAACTCAGGAACAAACCCGTTAAACATCAAATCCAAAGAAGTTGCAATATTATATAAATTCTAATATTGGCCTCCACAAGCATCTCGATCTCCAACCAAATCCAATGAGAAAAATAGCAAGTCACCTAAAAATATTTACCCAGTCAGGATAGAACGAGTACAATCCAATAGCAGTTCAAGTTAATTGACAAGTACTATGAACAGCTAATAGTTATAAAATACTTGATGAGCATATAATAATGGAATATGGGTACATCATAGAGGAACAGTTAAATAAAGAAATAATGAAAGACAAGAAAGAAGAACAGAGAAGCATGTAAAGACATACAGATATGTGAACTAGAAAATCTGTCTTGCAAGTGTACAATCAGCAAGTATAGATTAATCCAGAATGACTGCACCTAACTAGTATTTTGAAGTACCAAGTTGACATATGAACGGCTAGGGGGTAATATCCGGTAAACCATACGTGTCCTGCATGGCTGCTATTATTCTAGAAAGACCATGGGATGGAAAGAGAATGTTCACACGTCTCCTAGGTATTTCCCCGCCTGACTAGTACTCATGGATCCAAGTCCAGAAATGAATAATCTCAATAATCCAAAAGATTTCAACAGGCCAGAAAATACATTAGTCCAGTAATTCATTACTCTAGAAAAAAGTCAATAGGCCTGAAAATATGTATCTCACGAAAATAAATCCATACAATACCAATCCGTGTATCCATCATGTCAGGAATCAGGTAAAACAATACTATAAACATGCATCATAGAAAATATCAAATTATGGAAAATATCAGAGAAAGTACTCGCCTGTGGTCCTTAGCTGGTACGAGTCGGAATCCAAGTCAAAGTCCAAATAGCCTATGTATTACGAATTTACCATGTCAAAAGATATTTTATTTTAATTTATTAAATTCTAGAATAATTACTCTAAAATCATATTTTAATTTTATTATTCTGGTTTTTAGGTTAATTCCTAAATTTTGTCCAAAGAAACTATATTTTATCAACTCGAGACACGACACGCAAATCGAGGTAATATATTGACCAAAAAGTCAACCAATGCAAACTCTACTTTCATGCATGGTATCTGTAGATTTCAGCGTCACAAATATGTTATAATTTACGGCTCATCCGGATTCAAGTTCGTTTGGAAATTATTACACATACAAAATTGTATTATGCAACGGTAGTTGATTGTTAACCTAGAAGTTCTACAGAACTAAATGTACCAAAATATTTTGTATTAAATCCTAGAAAAATATATTTCAATTATCTCGACATTAGATTTTTGAAATTTTAAACGGTTAGTGATTCTGATTCCTGGTTCACCCAAAATCGCAAAAACACTGAGATGCGTCTATTTTCGGACATGCTGTGCTCTACGAATTTTCTAGAATTTAATATGAATAATTTCGTGAAACAATTTATATATTCAGAAAACTAACCTCAATATGGTTCTAATGTAAGAAACTGGACCACGTTTGGAGTGCGGAGCTATGAGTAATGCCCTCTGGAAGATGAAGAAAACTCTAGATGATAATTTCCCAAAATCAGCTAAAAGAAAACCCTAGAAATTATAAACTAAATACTATATATATAGAGGAGAGAGAGAGCAGTCGCGGCTCGGAGTGCGCCACGTGGAAGCAATCCATGCACTCCCGCTCAGATCGAATGGCTATGGTTCAACCCGACTTGGCTCAGCTGAGTCTGAGTCGGACTAGGACGCGGCTCGGCTCGGCTCACGGTCGGCTTGGCTTGCGGTCGGCTCGTTTGCAACCGCACCCACGCCTACGGTCGCTGACAGGCGGGCCCCACCCAATTTGCTGCGGGAGGCTGACGGTGGTCCCGTGTTGGCTGACAGGGCAGAATAATTACTTTTATGGGTTTTCTTTTTCAGAAAATAGTTTTTAATTCAGTTTTTCATAATTAACTCAAAATAAATGCTAACAATTCTCAAACAATTCTCAAAAAATTCTAGAAAATATATTTGATTATTTAGAACTTTAAATAAAAGTTTAGGACATTTTTAATTATGTTTGTCACTAAAATAAATTCTTGAAAGTCCTAGAAAAGTACTGTTACTAGTTTTTAATTAACAAAAAATTGTGAAAAAATTTCAATAGCCCCAAATTAAATTAATAACAACATTTAAGCAAAAAATTTAGGATACAGAGACTATAATTTCTTAGTGTCATTGAACGCTTGCTGGCATTCTTTCGTCCAGGCGAAGGAGACTCCTTTCTTTATGAGATGGGTAAAGGGCCAACATCGTCCGGAGAGATTTGTTATGAATCTCCTAATGTATGCCAGTCTTTCCTGTAGACCACGAAGTTATTTTGGGTTTTTTGGTGGACGCATGTCTAAGATAGCCTTAGTCTTCTTAGGGTCGATGTGAATACCTTTTGAAGTTATAATAAATCCTAAAAACTTGCCACTGGAGACTCCCAAAAATGACTTGGTGAGGTTCATATTAAACTGGTGGGCTCGCATTAGATCTAATACCATCTTCAGGTAATAGAGATGATCATTTTGAAAATGGGTCATGATAGTGATGTCATCAACGTAATATTCCATTTTCTTCTACAGATGGTCGCAAAAAATAGTGCTAATAGCTTGTTGGTATGTTGTACCTACATTCTTTAGACCGAAGGGCATTATAATGTAACAATACACTCCTATTGGCATCTAAAATGATGTATGCTTCTCATCATCTAGAAATATCTTGATCTAGTTGTAGCATGAGAATTCATCCATGAAGGACATACCCTCAAAGCAACAAGTATTGTCGATCATCACATATGTGATCGGGAGAGGGAATTCATCCTTTGGGCAAGCCGCATTCAAATCATGAAGGTTGCTACCCAATCTGGATGTTTATCGTTATTTTTGATGGCGGGGATGATATTTGCTACCCAATCTGGATGTTATTCTTCGCGGATAAATCTGCTTTCTATTAGCTTATTCACCTCCGCTTCAATGGTATCCATAATGTCTGGGCTTTATCGTCGTTGCTGCTACTTTACAGGTTTGTCATTTGGTAGAATATTGAGTTTGTGTATCACGATTTACGAGTCCAAACCTGACATATCTTTGTAGTTCTATGCGAAGACGTCGATGTATTCTCTTACTAGCTGAACAAGGGATTCACGTTCTCTGTCGAGAGATTTTTACTGATGAAGATGGGTTTAGGATCAACATCGTCACCCAAAATCAACTTGTACAACCTCATCCTTAGTAAGAGGTTCCCGAAGCTCGAACCATAATTCCCACAGAGATTCCAGTTTTTGGACCCACGGTTCTACTTCAAAGAGGTCGATAGGGCACTCGTCATCCTCTTCTAAAAAAGTTGATACCATGTTGATGGACAACATTTGTTTAGGCTGTCTCCGATGCTGATGTTGGAGTCCTAAGCGAAAGACTGTAAAGAGTGAGATTGTGTTTCATCTGCCTACCCCGAGTCTTCGGGAGTTGTAGGAGGTATGACATATCCCAAACCATGACCGGTCCACTGGTAATACGTCTCAAGCTTGCCCTTGGGGGAAAAGTGATGCAGTGGTAAGTGTCGTCCCCTACTATAGTTTAGTCCTTGGTCGCTCTTCAGATCGTATTCTATCTCCTGGAGAATAGGCTTAGTTTGTATGTTGTAGCGGTGAAATTACATTCTGCTGCTTTTCGGTTCTGGCTCTTTCGAGGCGAAGTCCCAGCGACCTTCAACTTTTTCGAAAATGATGGGCTTGTCCCCTTTCTTCCTTGCTGGAATAACGAAACATGGGTCTTGGCTAAAACAGATCCGGTTTACCGAGTGAGTGATGGCTACTTGCATATGCAGGTGTAAACCTAGACCATACTCCAAAGAATATGCAGTATTCTATTGTGCCACGATAAAGTAACTCAAAGATAGACCTATGTTGAGAAAATATGGTATTTTCTCTGAAGGAATTACATTATTGAGGGATGGTATGTGGGTAGATGTCATGACATACTCTTCCAGTTCATATTCTTTCATGGCTGTCAGTGACGCTGACAGTGCTGGAGTTTTCCTGCGGAGCTTTACTACCAGCTACCCTAGGTTCTCACGGCAAGGGGATCCTTGTCTAGCATTATTCGCCATTAAATTTGAAAGTTCTAAGAGAACTTGATTTAATTAATAAACAAAAAGAGAGTATAAAGAGGTCCTAGGCAGATAATCTAAGTATAAATTTATTTTTTGGGGTGTGGCGATGGAGGGTTAGGAGTGTAGCAACTCTCTTTACTCCATGGATAATCCGATGTAGGAGGAGAAAGCTCTTATCTCTTGCTTGACTTTAGGTTCACCGATAGCCCTTCTACATGGGTGTGATAACCTACTATTTATAGTCACCCCTAGGAGCACATGTGTTGGTCTACATCAATGCTGGAGGGTGCCACGTGTCTCTTCTTAATAGGGTGCAGCTGTAACCGTGAGCAGGCTAAGTGTAAAACCCCTATCCTAGAAAATCGTATATACCCTTTTTATTTATTAATTAATAATTTAATTATAGTAATTAGTGGCTAAATAGGATAAATAGATTTTTAATAATTTTTATTTTAGGTGTTCGGGCACTTAGAGGATTTATGGGACCATTAGGAATTTTTCGGAATTTATTTCATGTAGGAGACCCCTTGAGCAGTTGCTAGCCTAACGGTGTGCATTATTCTAATCTATAAATTTTCTTATGAGTATATATATATATATATATATATATATATATATATATATATATATATATATATATATATATATTTTAAAAAGAAAAAGGAAAAAAAAAGGAAAAGAAAAAAAGTATTAATAAACTAATCATAATACTATTACTAATAACCTTAAGCAAATCTATTCCAACAAACTTAGCAAACTATTCCTTAGCCTTCAGCAAACAATTCCCATTCCAACAAAGCAACTTTTAATACTACTCCATCAAGTAACCAAACAATCAATGGCTAGAAACAGTAAGTTGAAGAGATCCGCACCATAGGACATGCAAGTTGATAATCCAACCATTTGGACACGATCTAAGCATTGCAAAAGCAACTCCTAGCAAACTAAAGAAGCAAAATACTAGCAAAACTTTCCTCTAGCAACACAGACCCGCCCCCTTGCAATTCCGCCAACACAGACCCGCCCCCTTGCAATTCCACACGGACCCACGACAAACCCACTCCCTTCTCTCTCCCTATTCTTATATATATATATATATATATATATATATATATATATATATATATATATATATATTTATCTCTCTAAACCCTAACCTAAAACCTCCAGACCCTCCTCTTCTCATCTAGACCTAGAGAGAGCCGCCACCGCAGCCAGAGAACCCCGCCGGGCCGTCCAAACCAATCCCGACGACCGTGACCCCGCGCACTGCAGATTCCCACAACGAGTACCTTGTTCCGGAGTTGTTTTCCGTCGACTCGCTCAACCAAACGTCGTTCCATCTTTACCGGTATGCTCACCACTTAACCCTCTTCCATATCTGTATGATAGCAGACCTCGAACAAAACGAAACCCTAGGCGAAAATAGCGCCCAAGTTGGCGCAAGGAGACCGAATTCTGGGATCACAGAAAACTGCGGTGACCACCCATGTTGACGAGTTCGTATCTCCCACCACAGAGATCCGAATTCGGTGATTCTTTTTGGTATGCGTAGACCACTTGACCTAGTTTAATTTTTGTTAAATAACCCTAGATTATTAACTATTGTGGACAGAATTAAATTCGTCACAAAACCCTGCAAACCCACTTTTTTCAGATTTTTAAAAGTTGTGAAACGGAGCGCGTCCTGTGAAACGGGACCGCCCCGCCGTGTACCAAGTGTACCGAACGGTGAACGCAGCGTAACCGGACACGTAAAAATTCATAGAAACTGATTCGGAAGCGTGTGCGCGCCGGAATCAGCCCGTATCCGCGGACACATTCCTTGTCGCAACTTTTGTGGAAGTCGCGCGCATTTTGTGCACGCTTGTCAGATTGCGACAAAACTTCTGCCACTGGACTCGTGGTAACGCGCTGGTCCTGTAACCCAATTTTTACTCAATTCTGAGATGGTTGACCAAATTGCCCATTGGCGGGCCCCACAGTTGACTTTTTGGACAAAATTGTGTTCAGCCCATCGGAATTCACATTTGGACATACCGTTGGGTTCGTATTGAAATTTAGAGTTGTTTGACCTATAGTTTGTTCTATTTAGAGACTGTTACCCTCGGCACGCTTTTCGGTACAAAGTGGGCCACGCGTGGGCCCCACTTTTATCCGAAATTACCATTTTGCCCCTGTGTCCAAATTGGACGAAAGGGAAGTGCTTTTTAGCTATTTTGCTCATTCTGGAAATGTTGATGATGTTTATTTCAGCATCCAGAGATGTTTGATCGGAGGCCTTAGTTCCAGGTTCCGTGTCCTTGACATTTGGGCGCGTACACTTTACAGATTTCTTGTTAGGCAAGTATACTTATTTCTGTTGTACTGTATTTATATTCCATATGAGGCATGTATATTTATTTCTGTTTATTTTAGTTCATTTATTTTAACTGCTATATAAATTGTGCGTCCAAGGAAACTTGGGTGCAACGACGGTGTCGTCGTACTATGTTTTTATTTATGTATATGCATTGGACCTACTTTATGAGACCACCCCATTTTCATGAGGCATTTATGTTTCATTGGCCATGACACTATTCTTACACGATTGTGAGTCACATGTAGGACACGGACTTGCGTACTCGGCTGGCCATTGGTACGTATAGGTCGTGCGACGGATAGGGATAACTGCCAATAGAAACTTTGCATGCTAGTAGACCTGGCAGTTATTAGAGGTTTATCATGTCATGGACATGACATGCTTAGAGCATTGGGTGGGGAGAAAAACAAGTACCGCATTTGAGCTCCTTTGCAGTTTTTCTATTGTGCGCCCGGATTCTCCGTCGGAGATACGGTGGTGATGACCACTATATATTATATTATTATCAGGCGGGCCACCGACGTTCGAAAGATGACGTGCCTTTGTAGGCCCCTGGATCTCCAATAGAGAACCATGCCAAATCCCAGTTTTCATCCAGATAGCTCACTTGTGGGGAAAGGTATTCTTAACTGCATTCACTTAGACGTTTAGGCGACCCCGATGGATGTTTATATTTCAGTACTTTATTGGCATGCTTTTATGTATCTTGTTACGTCCCTCTGAGGACCTGATCCCTTTCCAGATATAGATGAACATGAGTACCCGTAGGAGTATGGACCTGGACCTGACGCTACCTATCAGTCTGAGGCGATCTTACCTTCGGATTATATGTGATCCATTGCAGCTGTTTAGAGATTATAGTTGCTATTCTTTTCGAGACATTTATTCTTATATTAGAGTTTATTCTCTTCTCTCCATAGTAGTTTTGGTATAGTTGATTGCAGTGGATTTGTTTCCATTCGACTATCATACTTTGCGACTACTTATTTGATATTCAGTTATTGATTTCCATTTATCTATTACTTGTGTTGTGGATGAGATATAGATTGCGTGTGACTTGTTGTGACAGTATATTACTACTGTGGATTGGATATTCATGTACAGCGTACGTGTGTATATGGTTTCCATATATTGGAGTTCGTATACATACGGCTGGCGTGTTATGTATTCCTAGTCCTACGTATTTTGGGACTGGGGCGTGACATATTTTTAGTGGTGGCCCATGCAAGTCAAGAATATATTATCTCGGTTACGTAACTATACCGAACAAGCCTGCATATAGGAATAGAGTATAAGGATCTCATCCACGCTTGACTGAAACTCATCCTTTCTATTTAATACTTGCATCCTGTTTGATTCATGTACTTTTTCTAATCGTTTCGTACATCACCTGCAGAGAGATGTATTTGCAAAATGGATATACTACCGCCGATGGCGACACAACTTCTGGAGTCAATGGTCAGACTCAAGGAGGGACCCCAACGATTCCTATGCTTTCGGGGCCAGATGGACAAACTCATACTCTAATTCCATCTGATCTTCCCGCTTCGCCTATTGGGAACCTTCCAGCTATCCCAGTACCGCAAGATGGCCAAGCGCAGATGTTCCAATTCTTTCAGATGATGATACAGGAACAGAGGCAGCAGGCAGCCGAGCAGAGGCAAGAATTTTTGGCAGCACTAGAGAGGATGGCTGCACAGGCTACTGTACCAGCCCAAGCACTAGCTCCAGTACCTCGAGCTAGGGTTGGATCAGTAAAGGATTTTATTCAGATGGGTCCAAGGCAGTACAAGGGCACTTAGACTCCGGAGGAGACTACCAACTGGATCACTCACACGCAGAAGCTACTGGAGGCATCGCAGTTACCTATGGACCTATGGATGATGGGTGTACGGACGCTTCTAAATGGTAATGCTCATCACTGGTGGGAATCCATGGAGCGCCAGTTGGGTACTTACCAGACTTGGGAGCAGTTCTTAGAGTGCTTTGAAGGAAAGTACTTCCCGGACACCGTCAGAGATACATTGTACGATCAGTTTCTTCACTTGGAGCAGGGGAACCGAACAGTGGACGAGTATGATGCCGAGTTTAGTCGACTCAGCAAATATGGTGCTGCTTTGATACCAAATGACTTGGCTAAGGCTAAGAGGTTTCATCGAGGACTGACCCAGGAGCTACAACATTATACCAGCTCGCATTCCCGAGTCTCTTATGCTGAACTACTGACAGAGGCCAGATTTCAAGAAACCATTAGCAGAGAAAAATGAGGTCAGCTGAGGACACAACAAGGATCGGCAAGGACACAGCAGGGACCAGCTAGGACACAACAGGGAGCACCTATCAGATGTCCCTTCGCACAACAACATCAGCAACACAGAGCCGGACCATACCAGAATTCTGAGAAGCCCTACTGCAATTATTGTGGGAAACACGGACATATATCGAGAGATTGTCAGACTCGCTTGGGTTAGTGTATGAGATGTGGCTCCGGACAGTACATGGCGAGAGACTGCCCAATGCAGGCATCGACACTCCCACCACCAGTTCAGAGACTAGTGCTTCCAGCACCGAAGCCAGCCCAGCAGATGACTGGACCGGGAGCACCTCGACCCCCAGCAACAGGAGGATTTTAGAGAGGACCACCGCTACCTACCCAGGAGGAGCAGTATATGAGGGCCGGACATGGACAGCCGCAGAGGAACGGGCGAGCTTTTGCATTGGAGGTAGATGACATGGATCATGAGGTGGATGTCATAGCAGGTATTACTCTTGCTTTTACTTTTCCTGCGGTGATATTATTTGATACGGGAGCCACCCACTCATTCATATCATCTAGTTTTATTGCCAAACACAACATTGCTTCTACACCTTTATCTAATTGTGTTAGAATTCTAACCGAAGGAGGAGTTGTACCAATTAGCCAAGTTTGTAGATCGGGTCCTATAGTGATACGTGGCAGAGAGATGAATGACCAACTCTTAGTCCTTCTTATGCCATCTTTTGATATTGTGCTTGGAATGGACTGGTTAAGCAAGTACCAATTGCTTTGGAGGAAGCATTCTTTTTAAGGTACCAGGCCAGCCTGAACTTGAGTTTGCGCGAGGATCCACAGAAATCCTTGATGGTATGCAGCTCACAATGGACGATGTTGTCTATCATCCCATTATTTCAGAATTTCTAGACGTCTTTCCAGAGGATTTGCCAGGACTACCCCCAGACAGAGACGTAGAGTTTTCAATTAAACTAGCACCCGGAGCAGTACCTATAGCATCGCATGTTTACAGACTGGCGAAGAAGGAGATGGACGAGCTGAAGGCACAGTTAAAAGAGCTAGAAGAGAAAGGTTTTATCCGACTGAGTGCATCATCCTGGGGAGCACCAGTGTTGTTTGTACCAAAGAAGGATGGGTCAGTGCAGATGTGCATTGACTACAGAGCCTTGAATGCAGTGACAGTGAAGAACAAATATCCATTGCCATGCATTAATGACTTATTTGATCAACTCAGTAGAGCTAAGGTATTCTCGAAGATAGATTTTAGATCGGGATATCACCAGGTGAAGGTACGGAAGCATGACATTCCGAAGACCGCATTCAGAACAAGATATGGGCACTATGAGTTTTTGGTCATGCCATTTGGATTGACCAATGCTCCAGCGATCTTTATGGACTTGATGAATCGAGTCTTCCACCAGTACTTGGACCAGTTCATGGTCGTCTTCATAGATGATATACTTATCTATTCGAAAAGCCACGAGGAGCATCTGCGGATTGTTCTAGAGACTTTGAGGAGAGAGAAGCCATATGCAAAGCTCAACAAATGTGAGTTCTTCTTGGATAGAGTTTCATTTCTTGGGCATGTTGTTACAGGAGATGGTATTTCTGTTGATCCATAGAAGATCTCAGCAGTTGAGACATGGCATGTTCCTAAATCAGCAGCAGAGGTAAGGAGTTTCCTTGGACTTGCGGGATATTACCGACGGTTCATGGAAAACTTCTCGAGGGTAGCGGCACCTATGACTCATTTGACTTGTAAGGATCAAGAATTTATATGGACCGATGAGTGTCAAGCCGCCTTTGAAGAGTTGAAGAAGCGACTAACTACAGCACCATTGTTGACTATTCCGTCCGGATCAGGAGGTTATATGATCTACAGTGACGCATCAGGGAAAGGCTTGGGGTGCGTATTGATGCAGCATGGCAAAGTGATTGCATATGCATCTAGGCAGTTACGAGTGCATGAGAAGAATTATCTAACTCATGACTTGGAACTTGCAGCCGTTGTATTTGCTCTGAAGCTATGGAGACATTACTTATATGGAGAATGAGTAAAAATCTATACAGACCACAAAAGCCTCAAGTACGTCTTCACGCAGAAGGAGTTAAATATGAGGCAACGTCGATGGCTCGAGTTGATGAAAGATTTCGAGATAGAGCTATATTATCATCCAGGCAAGGCTAACGTTGTAGCAGACGCGTTAAGTCGGAAGCCAGAAGCTTACTTCTTGACAGCACAGAGGGAACTATTGGAGGACTTGCAAGAGCTTGGCATTGAAGTGATATTACCCGGAGCAGATGGGACACTAGCCAACTTGCAAGTATAATCATCATTAGTAGAGAGGATTAAGGCAGCTTTGCCTACAGACGCCAGATTCAGGAGACGGAAGGAAAGGACAGAGGCCGGAGAGCAGACAGGATTGCGCATTCATGAGGATGGGATATTACAATATGGTGATCGTCTTTATGTTCCAAATGGAGAGATTCGACAGGAGCTGATGACAGAGGCTCATAGGTCGATTTATTCTATTCATCCTGGAGGCACCAAGATGTATCGCGACTTACGATAGCACTTTTGGTGGCATGGAATGAAGAGAGAGATAGCTCACTTTGTAGCTAAATGTCTAGTATGTCAACAAGTGAAGGCGGAGCACCAGAGGACAGCAGGATTATTGCAACCACTTTCAATTCCAGAGTGGAAGTGGGAGCACATAACTATGGACTTCATCACGGGTTTTCCCAAGAGTCCAAGTGGGAGAGATGCAGTGTGGGTAATAGTGGACCGACTCACCAAGTCAGCCCATTTTATACCTTTTAGAGTTGTCCAGTCTATAGAAGCTTTAGCTGACTTATATATGAGACAGATCGTAAGATTGCATGGGATACCAGTCAGCATTGTATCGTATAGAGATTCGTGCTTTACATCGCACTTTTGGAGGAGCATGCAAGAGAGTCTTGGAACTCGTCTAAAATTTAGTACATCTTACCACCCGCAGACAGATGGGCAGTCGGAGCATACTATTTAGACCTTGGAGGATATGTTGAGGGCTTGCATGTTAGACTTCGGAGGATCATGGGAGGGCCACCTATATTTTGTGGAGTTTTCTTACAACAATAGCTATCAAGCGAGTATTCAGATGGCTCCGTTTGAAGTATTGTATGGAAAAAAATGTAGGTCTCCTGTGTGTTGAAGTGACATGGGAGAACGTCAGATTCTGGGACCAGAGTTGGTGGTCAACACCATAGAGACAGTCAAGAAGATTCAGGGACACTTGCGAGCAGCGCAAGACAGGCAGAAGCAGTGGGCAGACCTTCATCGTCGTCCCTTGGAGTTCAAAGAGGGCGATCATGTCTTCTTGAGGATATCACCGACCAGAGGCACCATCCGATTCAGAGGGCGCGGCAAGTTGAGTCCAAGGTATATTGGACCATTTGACATGCTCGAGAGAGTAGGAGAAGTGGCATATCGACTTGCGCTACCACCTTCACTGGAGGGAGTACATGACATATTCCATGTGTCGCAGCTCAGGCGATATATGGCAGACAGCAGTCATGTTCTCGACCATTCAGAGATCACCATTGGGCCGAGCTTGTCATACCAAGAGCAACCCATGGGAATCCTTGATCGTCGAGAGAAAGTGTTGAGGAACCAGTCTATTCCCTTGGTTCGCGTAGCATGGAGGCATGGCGCGCCAGGAGAATCAACTTGGGAGCGCGAGGACGACATGCGCAAGCATTTTCCGAACCTATTCGCAGACCAAGGTATGAATTTGCTTTGTTAATTTATATCTCATACCATCCTTGCATTCTATCGTGGCTTAATCTTAATTTCGAGGACAAATTTTTTATAAGTTGGGTAGAATGTAAAACCCCTATCCTAGAAAATCGTATATACCCTTTTTATTTATTAATTAATAATTTAATTATAGTAATAAGTAGCTAAATAGGAGAAATAGATTTTTAATAATTTTTATTTTAGGTGTTTGGGCACTTAGAGGATTTATGGGACCATTAGGAATTTTTCGGAATTTATTTCATGTAGGAGACCCCTTGAGCAGTTGCTAGCCTAACGGTGTGCATTATTCTAATCTATAAATTTTTTTATGAGTATATATATATATATATATATATATATATATATATATATATATATATATATATTTTAAAAAGAAAAAGGAAAAAAAAAGGAAAAGAAAAAAAAGTATTAATAAACTAATAATAATACTATTACTAATAACCTTAAGCAAATCTATTCCAACAAACTTAGCAAACTATTCCTTAGCCTTCAGTAAACAATTCCCATTCCAACAAAGCAACTTTTAATACTACTCCATCAAGTAACCAAACAATCAATGGCTAGAAACAGTAAGTTGAAGAGATCCGCACCATAGGACATGCAAGTTGATAATCCAACCATTTGGACACGATCTAAGCTTTGCAAAAGCAACTCCTAGCAAACTAAAGAAGCAAAACTTTCCTCTAGCAACACAGACCTGCCCCCTTGCAATTCCGCCAACACAGACCCGCCCCCTTACAATTCCACACGGACCCGCGATAAACCCACTCCCTTCTCTCTCCCTATTCTTATATATAAATATATATATATATATATTTATCTATCTAAACCCTAACCTAAAACGTCCAGACCCTCCTCATCTCATCTAGACCTAGAGAGAGCCACCACCGCAGCCAGAGAACCCCGCCAGGCCGTCCAAACCAATCTCGACGACCGCGACCCCGCGCACTGCAGATTTCCACATCGAGGTACCTTGTTCCGGAGTTGTTTTCTGTCGACTCGCTCAACCAAATGTCGTTCTGTCTTCACTGATATGCTCACCCCTTAACCCTCTTCTATATCTATATGATAGCAGACTTCAAACAACACGAAACCCTAGGCGAAAATAGCGTCCAAGTTGGCACAAGCAGACCAAATTCTGGGATCGCAGAAAACTGCGGTGACCAACCATGTTGCCGAGTTCCTATCTTCCACCACAGAGATCCAAATTAGGTGATTATTTTTGGTATGTGTAGACCACTTGACCTATTTTAATTTCTGTTAAATAACCCTAGATTATTAACTATTGTGGACAGAATTAAATTCGTCAAAAAACCCCGCGAACCCACTTTTTCCAGATTTCCAAAAGTTCTGAAATGGAGCGCGCCCCGCGAAACGGGACCGCCCCGCCATATACCAAGTGTACCGAATGGTGCACACAGCGTAACCGGATACGTAAAAATTTGTGAGAACTGATTCGGACGCGTGTGCGCGCCGGAATCAGCCCGTATCCGCGGACACATCTCGTATCGTAACTTTTGTGGAAGTCGCGAGCATTTTGTGCATGCTTGTCAGATTACGACGAAACTTGCGCCACTGGACTCGTGGTAACGCGCTGGTCCTGTGACCCAATTTTCACATAATTCTGAGATGGTTGACCAAATCGCCAATTGGCGGGCCCCACAGTTGACTTTTTGGACAAAATTGTGTTCGGCCCATCGGAATCCACATTTGGATATACCGTTGGGTTCGTATTGACATTTAGAGTTGTTTGACCTATAGTTTGTCCCATTAGAGACTGTTACCCTCGGCACACTTTTTGGTGCAAAGTGGGCCACACGTGGGCCCCACTTTTATCCGAAATTATCATTTTGCCCCTGTGTCCAAATTAGACTAAAGGAAAGTACTTTTTATCTATTTTTCTCATTTTGGAAACGTTGGTGATATTTATTTCAGCATCCGGAGATGTTTGTTTGGAGGCCTTAGCTCCAGGTTCCGTGTCCTTGACATTTGGGCGCGTACACTTTACAGATTTCTTGCCATGCAAGTATACCTTGCCATTGTACTTGTAACCTCCGATTTCCAATTTCCCAAATAATTAGATTTTTAATTTATTTTAAATACCAAGTTTATAAAATAAATTCTCCTTGAAATCTTGTATTTGATTTTGAACAATGTTTGATTTTAGAAGGTGATTTAAAATCTTTTATAAAAATCATTTTTCCTAAATGTCGATTTATTATAAATAAATAGATAAATAATGATGTAAATATAATACTATAACTTCGAATATTTATTGGCTTGAAATCATAAACTTATTTGTTTAATAAAATTATTGAAAGACTAGTTATTTTCATAATAAAATTTTCATATCCATTTTGGAATAGTAAATAAATAAATTACATATTTTCTAGGGTTTTGAAATATGGGTTTAATTAGTAGCTAATTTGGAATCAGTTAGCCTTGGAAGCCCCTTAAAATATTTTCTTAAATTATAATATTTTCTATTAATTTTATAAGTTTACCATCTTTCATTCACCCTCATTTTTCCCACATGAAAACTCATTCATATTATCTGGGCCATTCTTTATTGGGCCAATCCTCACCCTTTATCCCACACCCTCTCTCCCTATTTAAAGTCTCTCACACCATTCCCAAGAAACCCTAGCTAGCCCTCATAATTTCCCACAAGCCAACAAGCCATCACCATTGATTGTGCTCGTGTCCGTGTGTCCAGCATTACCGTATCAGCCGTGTTGGCCTCGGGTCCGACCCCGGGTGTCCCACCGTATCCATACATTTCCTGTGTCCAGATTTACAACATTACAACCAGATTTTCGTGTCCGACACACCCGGACACATCCACCTCCACCACAGCAAACACCCAACCCTGTGTCCAACACCCGGACACGTCCACCCCACTGTGCAGTACATCAACCGCCGTGTCCAGCTCCGGACACGACCCCGATTCACAGAAATCCCAAAATCCTAACCTAGATCCCGCTGTCGCCGGCGACTGGGACTTCCTCCTTGAGCCGGGCACCCGCCGCCTCGAGCCGAACCCCACCGCGCCGACCCCGGCGAGACTCCTCCGCCGACGCCAGAAAACCCCGATCGTGAGCCCTTCTCTCTTTCCCTCTTCCCCCTTTTCTTATGTTCTGTGAATAATGGTTAAGTTAATTAGTTATATATTAATTAGTTAGTTAATAGATAATTAGTTTAGTTAATATCTGATTAATCAGTTAATTAATTTTTATCAGTTAATTATTTTTAATCAGTTAATTAATTTATTAATCAGTAGTTATTTGTAATCAGTTAATTAATTTCATAATCAATTAGTTAATTTATGTAATTAGTTTAGTAAATAAAATATAATTAGTTTTATTGTTTATAGTGTATAAATTTAGTTATGTATTATATATAGGGATTTGGTTATATTAATATGTAATTAAAAAGGGTTTTTGATTATGCAAAAATATAATAATTTTTGGGGTTTATATTATTAATTAGAAATATAGTTTCAATAATAAAAATACGATCAAAATTGTTAATTGGGCTGGTGACCAATTTTACTATAGACATAAAAACATATTGGCTTTTACATAAATTCTAGATTTTTACAAATAAACTTTTACTTGTAATTACTGTTCAAAATAATTTCGAAATGATTTTCATTAAATTAAGGTGTTACCTTAATTACAAACAAACGACCATTTCTCCTATTAGCCTGGTATCCTTACCTCGATTTTTGTGCCGAACCCCGATCTTGGACTTCTTTATATAGTTTCTAGCTATTTGGACTGCTCCGGACTCTTTGGAACTAACTGCTACTTCATTTGGGATCACCTTGAGAAGTGTGGCATTATGTATATTCTTTGATTGTTAATATACATATATAAAAATAATTGATTGATATATATATATACAAATATGTATTTTGGTATAAAAATATATATTTATATACATCTATTAGTGTATATACACAAATACGTATTTTGTACAATTACTAAGAGACACTTATATATATTATATACGTTTTATTGGTATATACTCTGAGTGTAAATGTGTATTATATACGTATTCCTACTAGATGACCCTAGTTGACTAGTGCCATACCTGGCAGAGCCCCTGAGTTCATGTAATTGTGATGTGTTAGTGTAGCACCTAATGCAAATGTTGTATTTGATATATTTTTAGGACTGTTGGTTCCTCCAGACGACACTCTGGGACAGGACATTGGTTTTACCAGCTAAGGACCCAAGGCGAGTACATTCTCTGATTAGTTTCTAATTTATGATATCTCCTATGTTCACTGTATCTAGTATAAATATCCATGCTTTTGACACGCTGGTTACACGGATTGGTATACACGGATCTCGTCATGAGATGTTATTCCTTATTCATGGTGTAGCTTGTACAAGACTTGTTTTCCTTGTTATCTTGTGCATGTACAGACACTGATTCCCGGGGAGATTTGCTACCTCCCTAGGGAATCCCGTGCCATAGCGTACCATGATTGGATCTACTATACCAGTCGGGGGTGGGGAGTATTTTAGTGTAGATATGTGATCATACCCAACTTTTCATGCATCATAGCTCACCCCATATCTCACGTCGGGTGCGGCCTGACCATCTCCGTGCCTCATAGCTGTTACGTGTGATTAGCCTGACCTCTACATGCATCATAGCTAACCAACGGTTAGCCTGACCTTCCATGAATCATAGCTAATCACATGTAACCAGCCTGATCAAGTTCCCAAGCCGATCACATGTTAAAGCTAGTACTCACACACTTAGTCATAGTTTTCTTGCTCATTGACATATTGTTTCTTTTCCTGCATTTACTTACAGTATTTCCAGTATTTCTTTCATTGTACATTTCTCGTACCTATACATGCATCCGGTATATTTCCATCTAGAACTGCTACATAGTTTATGTCATTTATATAGAACTGCTAGTTAGAGATGTACTTTGCTCCTTCCTGACTGGAAAATATTTTTCCAGACTGTGACCTTAGTGGACTTGTTTCTGACATTTGGGGACTGGTTGTTACTGATTGCAGGTATGATTATTTTGTCATTAGACTTGTGTTGTATTCTTTTATTTCTTCAAATTCCTATCGTGCTGTAGTTGTGATTGAGTATGTTGTTAATATTTTTATAGTGTTATCCGAGTCTCCTTATGGAGTTGGATACTAGCGCGAGATTGTTTAGATAGTACTCGACCTAGACAGCGTTCTACCGCCGACGCTGCGGCGTAGGCTGGACGTACCCACGCACTCGTGCCCCTAAACCGGGTGCGGGTCGTGACACATTTTTAGTGGTGGCCCATGCAGGTCAGACTTCGCGAGTTGTGCGATGTCGTGGTAGTGTGGCATCTTTGTTACACTATTGCGTGCCTGCTATAGAATATAGGACATAGGATACTAGGATGAGAGAGGATACTCAATCACAAATTCTTGAGAGATTCCTGGGACGACCCCTTGAGAATCTTATTACCATTTCTAATTTTAATTCCTTTCCCCTTGTTTTCGTCTGTTCTCGCTTGTTGATATTGAGCTTGATTCTTGTCGACCAGTTGTTAAATTTAAATTCTTGGTATCGTTGTTGAGTTGAATTTATATCGAGATGAATTTTATGGACTAAACTTTACGGTATTATCTGATGACATATATATTGATGAGGACAGTGAGAAAGGTAAAACGTCTACTTTGGTTATGGAACCTAGAGTTTATCGCAGCCATATTTGCTGTCGTGACGAGAACGTAGGAACCTAACTTGGATGTACATACTTTAGTTATGAGATTTAGAGTTACTCGCAGCCATACCGGTTGGCGTGGCGAGGATTCTAGATGACATGATTATAGGGTTGCATACCTTAGTTACGGAATCTGTCGTTTATCGCATCTATGCTTACTGGCGTGGCGAGGATTCTGTGTGTCATGATTTCTGACAGACGTGTATGATTATCAGGTTGTATCTTAAATTGGTTCTTAAAGTATCATCTCAATACTTATCTATTTATGTTATTCCAGGACTTTGTTCCATCGCTTCTTTTCTTTACTAGCAGTAAAGATACCTTCCGTCCTTGATCCAGTTCCTTTTTGAGCTTATTTTCTTTGAGGATTCCTTGTTAGTATGATAATTAGTGACTTGCAATTTTGGTTGTGTCTTGTATTAGTTGACTGAGTGTTGCTTGTGAGTTTGTAAGTGTTTCTTAGTTGGACATGTGAGCAGTAGGCTTTAATCTAGAGTTAGCCCTTAGCATAGTACCTTGTACCAATGGTTCTAGGATAAGTGTCATTAGAGACTGTGAGTAGAATGAGAGAATAGAGTATTAGTGATAGTTCAAGAGTTAGTACCAGAGCTAACATACCCGCCCTGGAAAATCATGGTTATGTAATTGAATGATCTATGTAAACAATTAGGTATCAAGGAATTGTGTTAAGGATTAATGGAGCATGACGTTCAATTTGATGATTTAGATCGGGTGTGTTAAAGGTAAAGAAATATATATGCATAAGGAGTAATAATGAGATGTCATGAGAAGAGAAATATCGGAATTGGTAATGAAGATGGTGAAGCGTATCACAGATCAGTTTAACAGACTGAAAAAGTTAAAGGGGAATACCTATACATCAATCGAGATGAGGAACTGTCACGCCCCAGTCCCAAAATGCCGAGGGACTGAGCACGTGCGCAATGGCCAGCAGCACGCACCGATGGACAACCCAATTTAATGGATCCATCAGGGCATGCTTAAGCTGTAGTCTAACAGGAAATAGAGCAATTGTTACAGGTCACAGACTAATCTAATCTCATCCACAACAGATAATCATAGATTAAATGCCAGAAATAATGCAATAGAATAACTATCAAATCTCAATAACTATCTCGGTGAACAATCCGAGATTATGTCTGATACATCCAAGCAAATAGACAGGAAATAAAGGAACAGGAAATAAAAATAGAAATAACTGACTACATACGGCCAATGCTCAGGAGAAGTCCTCTGGTGCGATCTCGTCTTCAGGTCCTGGTACAGCTCCTGGAAGTGCTCTGGTACGGGGTATCTCTGGATGGATCTCTTCGGCTATACCTGGGGACATCATCCAAATCCAGGTCCTCAGGGGACATAGCAAGGTACAAGATAACTCAAGCCAAAATGAATATCAGTGCAGCAATAAATGAAACAGCAGGGTAAACTATGTAAACCAGCTAAGTGATAAATGCAACATGAGACCAGCACAAGAAACTCAGGCTGAAACTACTACAAGCTCTGTGTCGGGGAGCCGGTAGCAGTGATATCATGTAGTTGTCTAGCTCAATGGGAGACTACGACGCCGGCATAATATAAAATCAACCTGTAGCATGTGTGTCTCTCCCCACCCAATGTAATCTCGCATATCATGACCATAACGTCTCATGCCCATGTCAGCGGGATTATAGCTAATGCAGCAAGTCATAATGTCTATAACATATCTCTGTCAAGTCCTGTATCCTATACAGAATCACCATGAATGTCTCAGGAAGACTCTGTCTCATGAATAGTGTCAAGTGTCCTGGGTTCTGGGGTACTTGATAAGACAAGTATGAAGATTATCGGGTCTCGATATCCATGTCTATGTGACGTTACACAACTCCGCGTACGGAGTTGGCACCCGACTATGATCGGACACTAAGCACGTCACCCGTTTCCTAGGTTAAGCAGTTTAAACAAGTTACATTTAATGAAACCAAGTAAAATACTATGTCAAGAATTACTGAGAATTGGCAAGCTTTACTTGCCCACTAATGCATAATTAAGTCCAGAATTAAATAGCAAGCTGCAGGGTTTGGCAAGGTACACTTGCCTGTGGTTCCGGCTTTGATTGCAGTTCTGACTTCGGCGGGAATTGCAGGCGGTACTCCGGTTGCTGAAATAAACATCACCATCAGATCCAGACAATATCAATCAGCTAGAAACGCCTGTCCTTGAGTCCAATTTGGAGACAAGGGCAAAAACGACAGTTTCGGGTCAAAACGGGATCCACATGCGGCCCGCTTTGCACCGAAAAACGTGTCAGGGTCAACGGTCTCCAAATTCACCAAACTTAGTGTCAACAGGTCAGGAACGATGATACGAACCCAACGGAACTTCCAGAATTGAATTCCGATGAGCCGATCACAAAATCGCCCGTCGAGCGGGACCTGTGGGGCCCACGACACGCGATTTCGTCAACGTTCTCAGAATCGAACCAAACTTGACCCACAGGACCAGCATATCGCTACGAGTCCGATGGCGCAAGTTTCGTCTCGATCCGACGTGTGTGCACGAAGTTAGGGTGAATTGCAGAAAAGTCGGATACGGGGCGATGTCCGCGGATACTCGTTGATTCCGGTGTGCACGCACACCCGAATCAGCTTCCGCGAAATCCCACACGTCCGTATCGACAACGCGCACGTATCTGTGAAGACCGCACGCGACCAAGTCGTCCCGTTTGGCGGGGCGTACTCAGTTCCGGGGTGAAACAGGGTCTAGGTTTTACCTGTTTTTGGATCGCGGTGTGCGATCACCACAGGACGCGATGCCCCGAACAGTTTGTCCGGACACCGAGAGGGTCATACAGGCTTCGCAACGCAATTTGCGGAATCGAAAACAGAGCTACGAGGCGAAAGTTACACGCACCTGAAGGGGACCCGAAAAACCAGCGTCGAATCGTGTCCGACACGACACAGGACACGTGTCCTGTGTCGGACACAGGGGAATTTGGGATTAGGGTTAGGGCTTTGTCGCCGGCGAGTGGCGGAGACGGCGGCTGGGCTGGCTGGGCTGCGGCGGAGGGGGCCGACGCTCTGCGGCGAGGCGGCGCGGCTGGGTGGCCGGCCGGGCGGAGGCGCCGGCGCTGCTGCGGCTGCTGCTGGCTGCTGCTGTTGCCGCGGTTGCTGTCGGGGGAAGCCGCCGGAGGGGCGGAGACGGCTGGGGGACGCGGGGCTGGGCACGGCGGCGTCTGGCGGAGCGGCGTCGGGCAGATCGGTGGTGGTCCGGTGGCGTCGACGGGGAGGGGAGCGGTGGCTTTATAGGGAGGAGAGAGGGAGAGGGGAGGCCGATCGGGGCGGAGCGGGGGTGGACGTGGAGGCGGAGATGGCGGGTGGTCGTGGGGCGGCCGAGGCGGATGGCGCGCCGGGCGGGGCGGCGCACGACGCGGGGAGGGGAGGGAGTCGTGGGAGAGAGGGAGAGGGCCGGGTCGGGTCGGGTTCGGGCGGGCGGATCCGACCCGACCCGCTAGGCACGGTCTGGGCCGGGCGGGGCTGGGCTCGGTTTGGCCCAATGGGCCGGGCCGGGCTCGGGTTTATTTCTAAAATAATAATAATAATAATAATAATAATAATAATTAAATAAATACTATTTAGGCATTTAAAAAGTAGGTCCGGGGTCCGATAAATTCCAGAAAAATTGCTCTAAGTCCAGTTTTTCATTTTACACCCAAAAATAATATTTTCATAATATTTTAATACTGTTTATTATCATTTAAAAATCATTGGATAATTAAAACCCTGTTTTTAAATTACAGAAAATTCCCAGAAAATTCCAGAAAATTGTGAAAAATCCAGTTTTTTAAAATTTTGAAAAATCAGGGGGTTTACAATCTACCCCCCTTAAGAGGATTGCGTCCTCGCAATCAAAGAATAACCGGTCAACAGAGATGACGCGGTCGCAAGCATCGTTTGAAAACACATCACAAGATATTTAGGGAAATACCGTTTCCCTAACAATGAAAGTTATGCACTTCCAGAGAAAATCTAGTTAAAGCAAAAGATTACAACTTTTATGAAAACCAGGTTTATTATTAACAAGTTGCAAATTACTAGGTTGGGGCTGAGGTCACGAACCAACGGGCACGAACTACAACAAGACTAGGACCGGAAAACTACGAATCACTTACGCGCATCAGCTACTCCACGAGTCTGCGCGTTCTCCACGGTCATCGTCAGGGCTTGCTCGCGTTCTTGCAGTCGATTCTTCTGCTGTTGAGACTGCTGGAAGAGTAGTTCCTGGGGTATCAAGGGTGGCCTCGGCTGATACCCTGCTGGAGCTGGTGGTAGGACTTCTTGAACTTCTACTTGCGGTACTTCCAATGCTGGAGAGGCTGACCTCGGTACTAGTAACGCTCGTTGGTTTACCCTTGGTGCTCCTTCTCGCCTCTCAGGGCATTCCCTCAGTAAATGCTGACTGGATCCGCAAGCCAAACATAACCTCATTTTCCGTCTGTACTTGTTTTCTATATGACCTCGCCGGTGACAATATGGACAGACAGGTATTGCCTGTGGAGATGCTTCTGGTGGCTGGTGTACGTGAGGTCTTTTTGCAACTTCTTCTTGTTGTGCTGAAGTGGAAGTCCGTTTCAGGCTAGTCTCTCTCCTGATGACGCGCTTAATGCGTCGCGCTGCAGCAAGGACGTCTGAGTACGAAGTAGGTGCAACGGATCCAATCAGTTTCTGTAGCTCAATGTTTAGTCCGTCGAAGAACTTCTCGGCCTTCTCTTCTTCTGTCGGGATCAATGTTGGAGCGAAGCGACTTAGACGAATGAACTCAGCGTTGTACTCTTCCACCGTCTTAGTATCCTGAGTGAGGCGATTAAACTTGTCCCGAAGTTCTGATCGAGCGGTAGATGGAATGTACATCTCCTGAAAGAGTCTAGAGAACTCTTCCCAGGTGACTCGGTCTGGTCCGAGCCGGGTCTCCTCGGATAGCCACCAGTGATGTGCATTGTCCGTCAACTGCATTCTGACGGCAGTCATCCAACGTTCTTTTGGAAGTTCAGCTGCTTCTAGTTGATGTTGAGTGTTGGTGAGCCACTCATGAACTTCAGTGGGCTCTTCTTTGCCTGAGAATGTACGGGGCTTCAGCTGCTAGAAATCGGTAATAGAGCCCGTCGTTGGCCGTCGAGTTGGTAGGTTGGCCTGCTCCAGTGCAGTTATTAGGCTGCGACTCAAAGCCTCTTGTTGAGCTTGCATTATTGCATAGACCATTTGAAACATCTGCTGTCCGTCCATGGCCTGCCCTGGCGGAATTACGGGCATTGATGGAGTAACTGGCGTCGTTGGTGGAATATCATCTTGCTGGATTCTCGGGGCATGTTGTTGAGCTGACTGTCCTCCATCCACTGGTGTTACTTCATCTTCGTTGGTTACCTCAGCATCTTGTGGTGACGTTATGGGAGTCTCGTCGTTTGCTCGTGAATCCATAACCCTGCAACCAAAATAAACAATAAGAGGCGCACAGGAATCAAGGCAGGATGCAAGTCGAGAAATTAATTCGAAGTCGATATGGATATCAAGAACGTTTCAAGCAAGTGGATGAGATCCTAAAAACTTATCCTATTTTATTGCAGGCCTGTTCGGTCCCTAAGTTGAAACCGAACAAGTTAGTCGTAGACCTGCATGGGCCACCACAAAAACCATGTCACGCCCCAGTCCCAAAATGCCGAGGGACTGAGCACGTGCGCAATGGCCAGCAGCACGCACCGATGGACAACCCAATTTAATGGATCCATCAGGGCATGCTTAAGCTGTAGTCTAACAGGAAATAGAGCAATTGTTACAGGTCACAGACTAATCTAATCTCATCCACAACAGATAATCATAGATTAAATGCCAGAAATAATGCAATAGAATAACTATCAAATCTCAATAACTATCTCGGTGAACAATCCGAGATTATGTCTGATACATCCAAGCAAATAGACAGGAAATAAAGGAACAGGAAATAAAAATAGAAATAACTGACTACATACGGCCAATGCTCAGGAGAAGTCCTCTGGTGCGATCTCGTCTTCAGGTCCTGGTACAGCTCCTGGAAGTGCTCTGGTACGGGGTATCTCTGGATGGATCTCTTCGGCTATACCTGGGGACATCATCCAAATCCAGGTCCTCAGGGGACATAGCAAGGTACAAGATAACTCAAGCCAAAATGAATATCAGTGCAGCAATAAATGAAACAGCAGGGTAAACTATGTAAACCAGCTAAGTGATAAATGCAACATGAGACCAGCACAAGAAACTCAGGCTGAAACTACTACAAGCTCTGTGTCGGGGAGCCGGTAGCAGTGATATCATGTAGTTGTCTAGCTCAATGGGAGACTACGACGCCGGCATAATATAAAATCAACCTGTAGCCTGTGTGTCTCTCCCCACCCAATGTAATCTCGCATATCATGACCATAACGTCTCATGCCCATGTCAGCGGGATTATAGCTAATGCAGCAAGTCATAATGTCTATAACATATCTCTGTCAAGTCCTGTATCCTATACAGAATCACCATGAATGTCTCAGGAAGACTCTGTCTCATGAATAGTGTCAAGTGTCCTGGGTTCTGGGGTACTTGATAAGACAAGTACGAACATTATCGGGTCTCGATATCCATGTCTATGTGACGTTACACAACTCCGCGTACGGAGTTGGCACCCGACTATGATCGGACACTAAGCACGTCACCCGTTTCCTAGGTTAAGCAGTTTAAACAAGTTACATTTAATGAAACCAAGTAAAATACTATGTCAAGAATTACTGAGAATTGGCAAGCTTTACTTGCCCACTAATGCATAATTAAGTCCAGAATTAAATAGCAAGCTGCAGGGTTTGGCAAGGTACACTTGCCTGTGGTTCCGGCTTTGATTGCAGTTCTGACTTCGGCGGGAATTGCAGACGGTACTTCGGTTGCTGAAATAAACATCACCATCAGATCCAGACAATATCAATCAGCTAGAAACGCCTGTCCTTGAGTCCAATTTGGAGACAAGGGCAAAAACGACAGTTTCGGGTCAAAACGGGATCCACATGCGGCCCGCTTTGCACCGAAAAACGTGTCAGGGTCAACGGTCTCCAAATTCACCAAACTTAGTGTCAACAGGTCAGGAACGATGATACGAACCCAACGGAACTTCCAGAATTGAATTCCGATGAGCCGATCACAAAATCGCCCGTCGAGCGGGGCCTGTGGGGCCCACGACACGCGATTTCGTCAACGTTCTCAGAATCGAACCAAACTTGACCCACAGGACCAGCATATCGCTACGAGTCCGATGGCGCAAGTTTCGTCTCGATCCGACGTGTGTGCACGAAGTTAGGGTGAATTGCAGAAAAGTCGGATACGGGGCGATGTCCGCGGATACTCGTTGATTCCGGTGTGCACGCACACCCGAATCAGCTTCCGCGAAATCCCACACGTCCGTATCGACAACGCGCACGTATCTGTGAAGACCGCACGCGACCAAGTCGTCCCGTTTGGCGGGGCGTACTCAGTTCCGGGGTGAAACAGGGTCTAGGTTTTTCCTGTTTTTGGATCGCGGTGTGCGATCACCACAGGACGCGATGCCCCGAACAGTTTGTCCGGACACCGAGAGGGTCATACAGGCTTCGCAACGCAATTTGCGGAATCGAAAACAGAGCTACGAGGCGAAAGTTACACGCACCTGAAGGGGACCCGAAAAACCAGCGTCGAATCGTGTCCGACACGACACAGGACACGTGTCCTGTGTCGGACACAGGGGAATTTGGGATTAGGGTTAGGGCTTTGTCGCCGGCGAGTGGCGGAGACGGCGGCTGGGCTGGCTGGGCTGCGGCGGAGGGGGCCGACGCTCTGCGGCGAGGCGGCGCGGCTGGGTGGCCGGCCGGGCGGAGGCGCCGGCGCTGCTGCGGCTGCTGCTGGCTGCTGCTGTTGCCGCGGTTGCTGTCGGGGGAAGCCGCCGGAGGGGCGGAGGCGGCTGGGGGACGCGGGGCTGGGCACGGCGGCGTCTGGCGGAGCGGCGTCGGGCAGATCGGTGGTGGTCCGGTGGCGTCGACGGGGAGGGGAGCGGTGGCTTTATAGGGAGGAGAGAGGGAGAGGGGAGGCCGATCGGGGCGGAGCGGGGGTGGACGTGGAGGCGGAGATGGCGGGTGGTCGTGGGGCGGCCGAGGCGGATGGCGCGCCGGGCGGGGCGGCGCACGACGCGGGGAGGGGAGGGAGTCGTGGGAGAGAGGGAGAGGGCCGGGTCGGGTCGGGTTCGGGCGGGCGGATCCGACCCGACCCGCTAGGCACGGTCTGGGCCGGGCGGGGCTGGGCTCGGTTTGGCCCAATGGGCCGGGCCGGGCTCGGGTTTATTTCTAAAATAATAATAATAATAATAATAATAATTAAATAAATACTATTTAGGCATTTAAAAAGTAGGTCCGGGGTCCGATAAATTCCAGAAAAATTGCTCTAAGTCCAGTTTTTCATTTTACACCCAAAAATAATATTTTCATAATATTTTAATACTGTTTATTATCATTTAAAAATCATTGGATAATTAAAACCCTGTTTTTAAATTACAGAAAATTCCCAGAAAATTCCAGAAAATTGTGAAAAATCCAGTTTTTTAAAATTTTGAAAAATCAGGGGGTTTACAGGAACCATACACATACCCATGAGGGTAAAGAAACATGAGTGTAATAGAGGATTCAGGTGATCATGAGTTCTAATGAGCTTGATGAGATAATCCATTAATGAAGCTAGTGATATAATACCAAGAGTGCTAATGATTCTATATCGAGGATTAGTCGAGAGTAACGTTAATAACAGTAAGCACTCTGTGTGATGATAATTGGATGATATACCAGTTGACATAAATTGAAATCATGAAAGAAAATACAGGTGATGATAACGTTGATCATTGGAGGTAATAGTACAAGTGGTTCAGGCAGTACAATTTTAGTACACAATTATAGACACTAGATGCATTGAGTGCACCTTGAGTATCAGAGACCGTGAGCACTGATAGGTACATTGTGGAGTTATAAATTAAAAGGTGGAAATAAAATTTTATTTTAGAATAATTGAGGAGTAGAGATTATGTCATTAAATTTTTGAGGATCTCAAATATGAATTCAATAAACATGGTTAAGGCTACAAAGATTTTAGGAGTGATTAAATTTTATTTCGATGTTGAGTATCTGATTTTGAGGAAGTATATACAATTTATTTTAAGTTGATCGAGAAGTTAAACCTTGACGATTATTTTGAGGATTAATTTTATGGTAGATGAGAGATATGAATATTAATATATGAGTAGATGATATACATGTGTAAGGATCTGTGGCTTGAGTATGCTTGAGATGGCACCACAAACAGACTTGGGTGTCAATCTAGAGTTGTATTAGATAGAGCAGTGCTTAGTGTGTTGTGTTGCACTTGGCGTGCACTTGAGTGATAAGAACAACTAGTATAGACAATTACAGTAGGTAAGAGAGCTAGCAGTGGTTGTGCTTGTAGTAGAAACAGTGGTACCTAAAGGGATAGGAGTATCAAACCTTGAATGCATCATTAACCTATGATTGTGCTAGAGGTCCTTGGTATCAGATTTTAGTATTAATAAACAGGTGTGTGCAATACGGATATATTCATGGATTTTGTGGATTAATGATTAGTTGATATGGGTACCAGTGTACAGGAATAGGAATTAGATAGTAAATGTGCTAGAGTTAAGAGTATGTCAGAGATAGGAGATACCGCAAGAAATATGTTAGCAGGTTCTTTCTTTTTCTCATGTTGTTTTTGTCTTCTGATTGATTGATTCCCTAGTACCGTGGTTTGTATTCATGATTTTCTTGTTAGAATATAATTAGTAGTACACCCTGACAGAGACTGAAGTACCATGACAAAAGATACATGACTTATATAATTTCTTAAATTGCATGGCTGTAGGTAGAATTTTCTTAAAACATGATCATTAGGGTTTTGACTATAGCAAAGATCTATGACAAGGTTATGACTGACAAAAAGGGACAAGATGATTAAATTGTGGATGAGCATTAATTTAAATAAAGAATTTAGGGGTTGTTATAACAGAGTTGATGGATCATTGATTTTACGAAAATCGAGGTATGATTGAAATTTGAGGATAAACATTAAAATAAATAAAGGATTAAAAAAAAAAAATTTAACATGGGAGAATTGATGATTTATTAATTTCAGGAAGGTTGATTATGATATATTGGAAATTTGAGGAAAAATTGGAGAAATTATCATTATATCTATTTGATTGCAAGATAGAAATTTTACATTTTTATTATGAATGTTGCATTGAAGATTTTGAAAGTATCGCATCATTGAGTATTTGAGGAAAAAGGAAATCAGGAAATAAAAATTGTTAATGGAATAGTGCCGAATTCAATTCTCGGGATGAGGATTTATATTTGAATAAGCATCAATTGAATTTGAGTTAGAGGAATAAGATGATTGATGGATTAGTGTTTAAAATTTAAATTTTGGGATACAGATTTTTAAATGTTATAAATATACATTGATTGGAATTCAATTGGAGGATGGGATATTAAAATCCTTGAGTATTTAGAAACGAACTTAAAATTTTTGGAGGAGATTATGATAAAAATTTGAATTTGATTTTAAAACTGGAAGATTTTCCGGAATATGATGTTATAAATTTTTTTTGGTTGTGAAATAGCAATATGGAATTACTTCATGGTTATTTGGTTTGAAATTTAAATTTTGATAGAAATAATATGATGAGTAAAGACAATTACTGAGGATCCTAAATTTCGAGGACGAAATTTTTCTAAGGTGGATAGACTTGTAACCTCCGATTTCCAATTTCCGAAATAATTAGATTTTTAATTTATTTTAAATACCAAGTTTATAAAATAAATTCTCCTTAAAATCTTGTATTTGATTTTGAACAATGTTTGATTTTAGAAGGTGATTTAAAATCTTTTATAAAAATCATTTTTCCTAAATGTCGATTTATTATAAATAAATAGATAAATAATGATGTAAATATAATACTATAACTTCGAATATTTATTGGCTTGAAATCATAAACTTATTTGTTTAATAAAATTATTGAAAGACTAGTTGTTTTCATAATAAAATTTTCATATCCATTTTGGAATAGTAAATAAATAAATTACATATTTTCTAGGGTTTTGAAATATGGGTTTAATTAGTAGCTAATTTGGAATCAGTTAGCCTTGGAAGCCCCTTAAAATATTTTCTTAAATTATAATATTTTCTATTAATTTTATAAGTTTACCATCTTTCATTCACCCTCATTTTTCCCACATGAAAACTCATTCATATTATCTGGGCCATTCTTTATTGGGCCAATCCTCACCCTTTATCCCACACCCACTCTCCCTATTTAAAGTCTCTCATACCATTCCCAAGAAACCCTAGCTAGCCCTCACAATTTCCCACAAGCCAACAAGCCATCACCATTGATTGTGCTCGTGTCCGTGTGTCCAGCATTACCGTATCAGCCGTGTTGGCCTCGGGTCCGACCCCGGGTGTCCCACCGTATCCATACATTTCCTGTGTCCAGATTTACAACATTACAACCAGATTTTCGTGTCCGACACACCCGGACACATCCACCTCCACCACAGCAAACACCCAACCCTGTGTCCAACACCCGGACACGTCCACCCCACTGTGCAGTACATCAACCGCCGTGTCCAGCTCCGGACACGACCCCGATTCACAGAAATCCCAAAATCCTAACCTAGATCCCGCTGTCGCCGGCGACTGGGACTTCCTCCTTGAGCCGGGCACCCGCCGCCTCGAGCCGAACCCCACCGCGCCGACCCCGGCGAGACTCCTCCGCCGACGCCGGAAAACCCCGATCGTGAGCCCTTCTCTCTTTCCCTCTTCCCCCTTTTCTTATGTTCTGTGAATAATGGTTAAGTTAATTAGTTATATATTAATTAGTTAGTTAATAGATAATTAGTTTAGTTAATATCTGATTAATCAGTTAATTAATTTTTATCAGTTAATTATTTTTAATCAGTTAATTAATTTATTAATCAGTAGTTATTTGTAATCAGTTAATTAATTTCATAATCAATTAGTTAATTTATGTAATTAGTTTAGTAAATAAAATATAATTAGTTTTATTGTTTATAGTGTATAAATTTAGTTATGTATTATATATAGGGATTTGGTTATATTAATATGTAATTAAAAAGGGTTTTTGATTATGCAAAAATATAATAATTTTTGGGGTTTATATTATTAATTAGAAATATAGTTTCAATAATAAAAATAAGATCAAAATTGTTAATTGGGCTGGTGACCAATTTTACTATAGACATAAAAACATATTGGCTTTTACATAAATTCTAGATTTTTACAAATAAACTTTTACTTGTAATTACTGTTCAAAATAATTTCGAAATGATTTTCATTAAATTAAGGTGTTACCTTAATTACAAACAAACGACCATTTCTCCTATTAGCCTGGTATCCTTACCTCGATTTTCGTGCCGAACCCCGATCTTGGACTTCTTTATATAGTTTCTAGCTATTTGGACTGCTCCGGACTCTTTGGAACTAACTGCTACTTCATTTGGGATCACCTTGAGAAGTGTGGCATTATGTATATTCTTTGATTGTTAATATACATATATAAAAATAATTAATTGATATATATATATACAAATATGTATTTTGGTATAAAAATATATATTTATATACATCTATTAGTGTATATACACAAATACGTATTTTGTACAATTACTAAGAGACACTTATATATATTATATACGTTTTATTGGTATATACTCTGAGTGTAAATGTGTATTATATACGTATTCCTACTAGATGACCCTAGTTGACTAGTGCCATACCTGGCAGAGCCCCTGAGTTCATGTAATTGTGATGTGTTAGTGTAGCACCTGATGCAAATGTTGTATTTGATATATTTTTAGGACTGTTGGTTCCTCCAGACGACACTCTGGGACAGGACATTGGTTTTACCAGCTAAGGACCCAAGGCGAGTACATTCTCTGATTAGTTTCTAATTTATGATATCTCCTATGTTCACTGTATCTAGTATAAATATCCATGCTCTTGACACGCTGGTTACACGGATTGGTATACACGGATCTCGTCATGAGATGTTATTCCTTATTCATGGTGTAGCTTGTACAATACTTGTTTTCCTTGTTATCTTGTGCATGTACAGACACTGATTCCCGGGGAGATTTGCTACCTCCCTAGGGAATCCCGTGCCATAGCGTACCATGATTGGATCTACTATACCAGTCGGGGGTGGGGAGTATTTTAGTGTAGATATGTGATCATACCCAACTTTTCATGCATCATAGCTCACCCCACATCTCACGTCGGGTACGGCCTGACCATCTCCGTGCCTCATAGCTGTTACGTGTGATTAGCCTGACCTCTACATGGATCATAGCTAACCAACGGTTAGCCTGACCTTCCATGAATCATAGCTAATCACATGTAACCAGCCTGATCAAGTTCCCAAGCCGATCACATGTTAAAGCTAGTACTCACACACTTAGTCATAGGTTTCTTGCTCATTGACATATTGTTTCTTTTCCTGCATTTACTTACAGTATTTCCAGTATTTCTTTCCTTGTACATTTCTCGTACCTATACATGCATCCGGTATATTTCCATCTAGAACTGCTACATAGTTTATGTCATTTATATAGAACTGCTAGTTAGAGATGTACTTTGCTCCTTCCTGACTGGAAAATATTTTTCCAGCCTGTGACCTTAGTGGACTTGTTTCTGACATTTGGGGACTGGTTGTTACTGATTGCAGGTATGATTATTTTGTCATTAGACTTGTGTTGTATTCTTTTATTTCTTCAAATTCCTATCGTACTGTAGTTGTGATTGAGTATGTTGTTAATATTTTTATAGTGTTATCCGAGTCTCCTTATGGAGTTGGATACTAGCGTTAGATTGTTTAGATAGTACTCGACCTAGACAGCGTTCTACCGCCGACGCTGCGGCGTAGGCTGGACGTACCCACGCACTCGTGCCCCTAAACCGGGTGCGGGTCGTGACAGTACTCTATTTACATTCCATATGAGGCATGCATGTTTACTTCTGTTTATTTTAGTTTATTTATTTTAACTGCTATATAAATTGCGCGTCCAAGGAAACTTGGGTGCAACGACGGTGTCGTCGTACTATGTTTTTATTTATGTATATGCATTGGACCTACTTTATGAGACCACCCCATTTTCATGAGACATTTATGTTTCATTGGCCATGACAATATTCTTACACGAGGGTGAGTCACATGTAGGACACAGACTTGCATACTCGTGTGGCCACTGGTACGTATAGGTTGTGCGACGGATAGGGATAACTGCCAATAGAAACTTTGCATGCTAGTAGACCTGGCAGTTATTAGAGGTTTATCGTGTCATGGACATGACATGCTTAGAGCATTGGGTGGGGAGAACAACAAGTACCACATTTGAGCTCCTTTGCACTTTTTCTATTGTGCGCCCGAATTCTCCGCCGGAGATACGTGTGGTAATGACCACTATATATTATATTATTATCAGGCGGGCCACCGACGTTCGAAAGATGACGTGCCTTTGTAGGCCCCTGGATCTCTAATAAAGAGCCATGCGAAATCCCAGTTTTCAGCCAGATAGCTCACTTGTGGGGAAAGGTGTTCTTAACTGCATTCACTTAGACGGTTAGGCGACCCCGATGGATGTTTATATTTCAGTACTTTATTGGCATACTTTTATGTATCTTGTTACGTCCCTCTAAGGACCTGGTCCCTTTCCAGATATAGATGAGCAGGAGTACCCACAGGAGTATGGACCTGGACCTGACGCTACCTATCAGTCTGAGGCGATCTTACCTTCGGATTATATGTGATCCATTGCAGCTGTTTAGAGATTCTAGTTGCTATTCTTTTCGAGATATTTATTCTTATATTAGAGTTTATTCTCTTCTCTCCGTAGTAGTTTTGGTATAGTCGATTGCAGTGGATTTGTTTCCATCCGACTATCATACTTTGCGACTACTTATTTGATATTCAGTTATTGATTTCCATTTATCTATTACTTGTGTTGTGGATGAGATATAGATTGTGTGTGACTTGTTGTGACAGTATATTACCACTGTGGATTGGATATTTATGTACAGCGTACGTGTGTATATGGTTTCCATATATTGGAGTTCGTATACATACGGCTGGCGTGTTATGTATTCCTAGTCCTACGTATTTTAGGACTGGGGTGTGACACTAAGCTGCCACGCGGACACTTGCTAGGATTTCTGTTGCTGAAGATCTGGATGGTTCTCGTCCTTTGTGGGTGAGATTTGGTCATCTTGACTTATAGTCTGCACTTGGTTGGAGAGAATCATTCTTGTCATAACAAGAAGATTTGGTCTTCATGGAGTCTGAAACATATATGGCCAAAGACGTATGGGATACATGAAGTCTTGGACGCATGGGACTAGAGATGCATGGACCGCATAGAATCTGGGACGCATATGGCCAGAGATGCATGGGACACGCGGAGTCTGGGACACATAGAGTCTGGGACACATGGGGCCAGAGATGCATGGAACGCATGGAGTATGCGACGCATGGGGCCAGAGAATTATGGAACACATGGAGTCTGAGATGAATGGGGCCAGTTGTGCTGTACATGTTGTGCTGTACATCCATCGAGAGTGAAGTTCTATGCTGACATGATACTTCTGTCGTCTAGGGTATTCACGTCTTTTGAGGCAATCAGAAAATTTCTTTTATCAGGATTTTGTGCCCGAGGTGATCTTGTTGACAGGATGTCATGTCAAGTCTGTCTGCAGCCAAAATTATTTTGCATGGATGTCGCCTTGCTGGGGACAGAGAGACTCTGCGGCCTGATCTCTTCTGAGTTTTTGTTTTGGGTCGCAGGGTCGCATGGATACATATTTTCTATTCTTCTATAAGACCCCCTTCAAAGTTTTTAAAATGATAAGTTTGGTATACTTTCAATAAGTAGAATGGAGGAAGATGCACTTTTGGCCGCATGGTTGGAAGGTCGCATGGACGTTGGGCCTCATGGGCGTTTGGGCCGCATGGGCTGGCACTTCCAGGCTGTCAAATCGTTATAAACTGACTGATTTTTTTATCTTTTAGTGGATCTCCTTTGGGATTATATGCCATCTCCTGATGTGGGGACCGAGAGGCTGCCATTTCAGGGAGATTAAAGTAGACCCCACGAATCAAGGCATTAGGTTCATCCTCATAACTGCTTGGTTCATTGCCTCAATCTTTTCACATGGTTTGAGGCCAATAATATAGGCGGTGGGGAGGAGAGAGAGAATTTTATCTCTTTGTTTTCTTTCCTTCTCCTGTGAGGGATGCTGAAGGCTAAGGCTCTTTTGTCGAGGGGTTGATCAAGGGCAATTTTGATCCAAAGCCCCCCTATCTGGGTGTTTTGCTTGGAGGTAGCGGAGTATTATAATTCTTATGCTGGGTTGTGGGGGAAGAGGCACCAGTACACCATCCTACTGTAGGGATGCACACAGACCCTTCGCAAGATTATGTCGCTTGGATGGAGACTTATTTTGGACATGCGCAGACCTCTTCACAAAGTTCTATCGTGTGGACGAGCATGACTTTCTAACATGCATGCCGAGCTTTGGCATGGCCACATGGGTAGGGGGTCGTCTACTTTCATGCACGCAGAGCTTTATCTATGGCTTGACCGCATGGATGAGATCTCCTCTTGGTTGTGCGTGCAAGCTCAATCGTGCATCGCTGCAGCCAAAACAGTCATATAGGAAAGTTTGTGCCTTTATGCAATTTTTACTGAGACTGATGTGTGTCCTCTTTTTGCAGGTTTTGCCCTCACTCATGCTACTCATGATGGAGCATGAAAGGATATCATAATACCCATCATTCGTAGAGAATGTCACCCTTATGCGATGCTTCCTCGTCAAGGACTAATCCAGGAGAAGACGATAGTTCACCGAGAACCGATCTAGGAGACGAGGACCGTTCAGTAAGGATTGATCCAAAAGATGAGGATGAATATCCTTCATCACGTGCTGAGTCATCCTTGTTTATACAACATACTAGCTGCATTTCTCCCCTTTATGCGGCTTTCTATCAACTGGGGGCTTGTGGCAGAAATGATAGGTTTTGGATTAATTATCATTATTGTCGTCGGTCTTCCTACCTGGTTGTAAAGCATCTGCTTCTACTCTTCCCTTGCTATCCATCAGTATGAATTTTGTTCCATATAATGAGGTTTATAATGTAGAGTGGTGAGCCAGAAAGCATTGGGCTCTGCTGTTGGGCCTACTTTGTGTCCGTGGTAGAAACAATATGGGGGCACCTTTTAATGGAAGAGGTTCTTGTCGGTGAGAACTCATGGAAACCCTTAAAAGGGGTTTCTATCATATAAACTCAAGACCTTGAATATTAATGAAAACCCTTGGAATATAACAGCCATCATATGTACTCATAAACTTGAATAAAAGTTTCTCTTTTTTCGGAACTCCTTCCTTCATTTGTCTTATTGTGTATGAGTTTTTATGTGATCTTTGGATATTGTACTAGAGGTAATATGGATGTAGTACAATACCATGACTTTTTAAGGATATTCCGCTGGGAGATTTTTGGTGGACTTATTACTTTTTGTGCACTAGAGTACAAGTAATAAGTTTGAAGACAATCCCTATCAGAGGTAATATAGACGTAATAGGTTTTGTGGACATATTACATCTTGCGGGCCTGGATGCAAGTAATAGGTTTAGAACAAGCCCTATTATAGGTTATATGGACATGGCCTTTTTTTTGGACCTAACACCACTGCTATACCTTGGTGAGTACGGATGATAAATGGGGATGACAATCGATATCAGAGATAATATGGACGTGATGATCGATAGCCAAGACTCAGAAAGTTTGCTCAAAGGTACTATGGACATGAAAAACTCAACCGAGAAAAATATTAGGACGATAGTTTAGAGGTAACATAGACGTGAACCGATATTCGAGTTGATTTGCTCAATGTAATATATCCAAAATGAAGATAGACCTGAGGATTGCTCCGCTGAGGGGATTGGTGGGACGATAGCTCAGAGGCAATATGAACATGGCTAGTGTCTAACAAGATTTTTTTTTTGAGTGGTCACTGCGGGAGTGTGCAAGTGAACCTGAGGACTGCTCTATTAGGGAGACTTTGAGGATCCATCATCTGTTGCGTATTCAGGGCTCCTGGATACCGGTGATGGCTTTAACAAGAATTTGTAAAGAAGGGGAAAATGTTGCACATAGGCACATGCTGGGGATGAAGAACCAAGAGTGTAGAGATGCACATCTGGGTTATCCCGGCTGGGGATGAGGGGAGTACAATTCAAGTTTAGACGTAGTACTTTTTTAGGAACTTGTCATTGATAGGCATCATGAGTAAGTCGCAGTTGGGTTTCGCGTGTTGGTAGGCGCCGTTGGAGAATATCGATTCTACGACGAACGGGCTTTCCCATTTGGGTTAGAATTTGTCGACCATTTTGTGGGTCAAAACTATCAGTCTTCTTACTGTCAAGATGAGATTGCCCACTTGGAATATTCTCTCATTGACCCGCTTGTTGAAGGCTCTAGAGAGACGTGCTTGGTACAATCAATGCGCTGCTGAGCTAAGAGTCATTTTTCGTCGAGTGCTTCCAACTCTTGTAGTCGTCGGCGATGGTTGTCGTCCACGGTTAGCTGATTAGAGAGAGCCACTCAGAGTAAAGGAATTTGTATCTCGAGGGGAGGGCCGCTTCGCGTCCATACACCAAAGAGAATGGCATACTTCCTATAGCTTTCTGGGCCATTGTACGGTAGGCCCAAAGATATTCACCCAGCTTCTCATTCCAGTCGCGCTTATTGGATGATACGAACTTCTTGACAAGATTGTTGATAGTTTTTTTAATGCCTCAGCCAACCCATTTGTTGTTGGGTTGTAGGCAGTCGACACCACATTCTGAATCTAGTTTTTGTTACAAAATTGGTAGAATGTATGACTTGCGAACTATGGACCATTGTCGTGAATGATCCTTCGCGGCAAGCCAAAGCGGTATATGACTTGATCTTGACAAAGCTGATCATATTGGATATCTTGATTTCTGTGAGTGGTACTACTTCTTCCCACTTAGAGAAGTAATCGGTGATGGACAGGATGAACCGGTGCCCCTTAGACGAAGGTGGACTTATTGGTCCGATGATATCCATTCCCCATGCCTCAAATGGCCAGGATGCTACCTTTGGGTGCAGAAATTCTGAGGGTTGGTGTATGAAGTCTGTGTGGATTTGGCACTTTTGGCATTTCCTCGCATACTCAATGGCCTCTACTACCATCGTCGGCCAGTAATAACCCATTCTCCGAAGACTGTCCTGTAGCTTTGGTCGGGTTGGTGTGCGCCGCAGACGCCATCATGGGCTTCCCGAAGTGCCTATTTGGCTTCTTCATTCGATAGGCATCATAGAAGAAGGCCATCGTATGAACGATGATATAGCATTTTAGTAGCCATATCATAGTAGAATAGGAGGGAACGTCTCCTAATGGATGTGGATTTATTTGGGTTCTTGGAGAGAGTTCCATAGACCGCATAGTCAATGAATGAAAGCCTCCAATCTTGGACATCAATGTGTACTTTTGCCGCGTAGCTCAGACATAGACAGAGGTTATTTTTAAGGCAGACCAGCTCTTGACCGATCACCATAATTAACTGATGGGTGTTGTTTAGAACTGCCAATGAGGCAGCGAGGCCGGCCAGGGCGTCAGCCTTGACGTTCTGCAACCGAGGGACATGCTCAATGAAGAATCTCTCGAAGGTTGAGATAATTCCAAGCGCAGCTTGGTGGTACAGAATTAGGTCTTCATTTCGGACTTCATATTTGCCTCGGACTTGGTTGACTATCAGCTTGGAGTCACCGTATGCCTCTAAATAGTCTACTCCCACTTGTTTAAAAAGTTGGAGTCCAATAATGAGAGTGTTATATTCTGCCTTATTGTTGGAGGATGGCTCCATGAGGGAATAAGATCGATTAATGACCAGATTATAGGAGGAGATTAATATTATCACAACTTTAGCGATGATATTGCCTTTGGACCCTGCTCTCAAAGCTCTATGAAGAACATCTACCATACAACTTCGTACGAAGTCACGTTTGAGTTTGCCACTTCGTTTGGAATCTTATCGTAGAGTTTTAAGGTTTCTGGCACTGGATGTGCTGCCAGGAAGTCGACCAGTGCTTGGCCCTTGAAAGCTTTTTGAGGGACAAATACTATATCGTATGGAGACAGTAGTATCGCCCAGGTCGCTAGGCGGGAACTGAGTGCCCCTGGTTTAGTCATGAGAACTCTAAGCGGATTGACTCACGAGATTACATGAATGGTCTGTCCAGTCACGTAATGCCGAGACTTTTGGACAGCAAATACTAGAGCAAGGAATTCATTTTTAATGGGGGTATACCGATGCTCTGTGCTGACCATCATCCGGCTTAGGTAGTAGATGGCCTACTCGTGACCTAGTCACTATTCTGGGATAATAAAGCACCGAGGGAGTGATCCATTGCATGTACATTGAGTATGAAGGGCTTTCCCACTACCGGGGCTACCAATATTAGAGGGTTTAATAGGTATTACTTGATATCGTCGAACCCGCATTGGCATTCCTCATTCCAAAAAAAGGAGACCTTTTTTTACGAGCAGAATGAATGGCTAATAATACCCTGAGAGGTTTGATATAAATCTCATGATCTATGCCAGCCTCCCTTGAAGGCCACGGAGCTCCCGGAAGTTCCTCAGCGGGTTCATCTCAAAGATTGCTTTAGTTTTTTAGGGTCTATGCGAATACCCTAAGAAGTAATGATAAAGCCTAGGAATTTGCTGCTGGAGACTCCCAGAAAAGATTTGGTAGGGTTTATCTTGAGCTGGTGCGTATACATGAGGTCGAACACGATCTTTAAGTCCCTGAGGTGATCACCTTTGGAGTAAATTTTGACGGTGATGTCATCGACATAACACTCCACCGTCTTGCGTAGATGATCACCAAAAATGGTGCTTATAGCTCATTGGTATGTAGCACCTATATTTTTTTAGACTAAAGGGCATGACTATGTAGCAGTATACTCTTATCGGTGTTCTGAATGATGTATGCTTCTCGTCTTCAGGAGGCATCTAGATTTGATTAATGCCAGAGAATCCATCTATAAAGGATATCAGCTCAAAGCCACAAGTATTGTCGATCATTATATCGGTGATCGAAAGAGGAAACTCGTCTTTAGGGTACGCCAAATTTAGATCATGGAAACAAATGCAGATCTAGATCTTTTTATTCTTTTTGACGACGGGCACAATTTTGGCTATCCAGTTTGGGTGTTATTCTTTATAGACGAAGCAACTAGCTATTATTTTGTTGACTTCAGCTTCGATGGCATTCATAATGTTCGGTCGGAACCGTCGTTACTACTGCTTGACAGGATTAGCGTTAGGCAAGATGTTGAGCTTGTGGACCACGATTTGGAGGTCCAGTTCTGGCATGCCTTCTTAACTCCAAGCAAAGACATCAATGTATTCCCTGACGAGCTGTAGCAGAGATTCCTGATCTTCGTCAGACAGACTTTTGCTGACGAAGATAGGCTTAGGGGAGGTATCGTCACCTAGATCAACTTGTACAACTTCGTCCTCGATAGGAGGGTCTCGTCATTCAAATCGCATCTCCTATAGGGAATCTAGGCATTGGGCCCACGGCTCTATTTCAAAGAGTTTGGGTTGGTCTCCGTTGTTTTCCTCAGGGTCAGCTGACACTATATTGTCGGACAACGTTTGCCTGAGCATGTCCTCGATACTGACGTCGGGGTCCCAAGCGAAAGATTCTGAAGAGTGAGAGTGCACTTCGTCTTCTTCATCTGAGCCATCGGGAGTTTTGGGAGGAGTTACATATCCTAAGCCATGCTTGATCTTATGGTAGTAATCCTTGGACTTGCCTGCGGGAGCAGATAGACGCAGGGGCAGCCGTCGACCCTGTTCGTAGTTTAAGCCCTTATTGGCCTTCAGGTCATACCCCATCTTTTGGATAAGGTCCTTGGCTTGCGAGCTATACCGGTTGAGTGATATTTTTTCGATATCAGGTTCCGAATCCAGTTCTTCTTGGATGAAGGATTGGGGGTATTCTACTCTGTCGAAGATGATGGATTTGTCTCCCCTCCTTCTGGCCAAAACTGGAAAGTAGGGGTTTTGGCTGGGGAGGATCTAGTTCACTGCTGTATCAGATAATATAAACAAAAGATACAGAAAATAGGTTTATACGAAACCCTTTCTTAGGTTTACAAACAAGACGTATAATTAATCCTACACGAGAATGTCGAGAACAATTTTTTAATCTGGGTAAATATTGCTATAGGAGTTTGATCTGCGGTCGATCACTTTGTCCCTTGGACCACACGATGACGAAGAGGTGCCGTAGAAGAAGTAGAAGCTTCGATGGTTGCTAAAGAGAGCGGCCGCTCGATGCCGAAGTCGTCGATCACTACTCTTTGCCTGAGCTCTAGATTCTTCTCTCTCAAAGACTCTTTGACTCTGATTTTCCAAGTTTTCCACCTCGATTTTCTCGCCATGGCTTTCTCGACCTTGGATTTCTCAACCTTAATTCTCTAATTTTTCGACCTTTATTCTCCAATTTTTTGACCTTGGACCTCTATCAATAGAGGTCTCTATTTATAGAGTTTTGGTGACAGTGACCACTCAGTCGGCGTAGAAACCGAGTAGTGGAAAGTACAGCACCCTTTTACACGATGGTTATAATAACCGTTACCCGCGTGTAGATGACCTTTTGAATGAGCGTGTGACGCATAATGCGTATAACTACTGCGAAGGTCACGGCATAAAAGCCACGTAGGTAGTTATCCCTTGCGTAGAAGAGGTTGGCATAGAAGCCAATAGCTGTCACCATGGCGTAGAAGCCAAAGAGTTATCAAATTGGCATAGAAGACGAGTGGGCATAAAAGATAGCTGATCCTCCTCCCCTGATTGAGGCCTTAAGCGAATTCTGGACCGAATAGCCTTAATACGCGCTAATGCAAATGTGGCCTGAGTTGGCGTACTCCAAGGAGATAGCGTACAGTGTGCTCCCATAGCTGAGAATAGCCTGATGGCGTACTGTGCCAACGTGATGATGTGGACGTTTTAGCCGAAATTATGGCTTTTGGAGATATAGTCAAATCTCTTGCATTAAATGCAGAGATCTGCCATCATCCTGTGCATTAAATGCAGAGGCGTGTCTTGACGATGCGCCATCATTTCGCACATTAAGTGCAGAGACGTGCCTCGAGTCCCGTACGAAGAGCAGCTTTTGACGTGGCAGCCTGTCTGTCTTCTACGGAGCGTAAAACAGCTCACATATGCCTGTGTAAAACTAGGCAGTGTATTCCTTCGTATGCGTAACAGCAGTTTACGTCGAGGAGATGTCACTAAACGACAGTCTGGGTGACATTAATCAAATCTCTTTGCATTAAATGTAGAGATCTGTCATCACCCTGCGTATTAAATGCAGAGGCGTATTCCGAAGGCCTGTCACCATTCTGCACATTAAATGCAGAGACGTGCCTCGAGCCCTATACGAAGAGCAGCTTTTGACGTGGCAGTCGATTTGTCTTCTGCAGAGCGTAAGAAGCTCACGTCTGTCTGTGTAAAACTAGGCAGCGTATTCCTTTGTATGCGTAAAAGCAGTTTTTGCCAAGGAGATATCACTAAACGACAGTCTGGGTTGTTGTGCCACGCCATTATTATAGCCGTCGTTTGGGTAACCGTATAGTACTCTTTGTCAGGTGTCAGATGTCAGGTTCACTGCATGATTTGACAGGTTCATTTCGAGGAATACGAAGCGTTCCTTGTACACTTCAATGCTGTATTGAAAGCGGATGAGTTTCACGCCATAAAGGCGATATAGCACTTTTTTTACCCTGAAGCGGTCGGGACATACTGCATTACGCGGATGGTCCTTGAGCTTATATTTTACGTCGTGCTCAGCGAAAAAGCTCTGTTTGCACGCCGATGTCTCTGAAGTCATCTTTTTACGCTGTCCAGCATCAACATGCTGCGTATAGCTATCCAGCGTATTTTTTATGCTTCTACAAGACCCCCTTCAAAGCTTTCAAATTCCTCATAATTTGGAACGCTTTGAATGAAGCATAAAATGGTCAAGTCTGACACATTCTTCAAGGCTGACTTTCTGGCAGATTTATTGGAGATTTGTTGGGATTCGGTGCGTTCTTTTTTGCCTATAAAAAGGTTGAGGAGTTAACCTGTTCTTCCCATATTTCCTTCACCACACAGAGATGATCGCCGAAGTTCGTCGGGTTATCTTGAAGAAGAAGACCATGTTCTTCCAACATATAAGGAGCCAAAAAAGATGGTGTCTTCGAGCAAATGTCCTCTGCAATGATGGATCATGGAAGGATATCATAGCCTCCTTTGCTCGGGATAGTCAGCAACTTTATATGGCGATTCGTCCAGGAGAGAGGAAGGGTCTTTTTAGACCACACAGCTTGCAAGCTATAAATTTTCTCCTGATACTTTCGTGGACGAGAGCAGACAAACTGTAACTGCCGTCCTCGAATGTTGAGTTGGGTGAAATACCTTAACTCAATCTGTCATGGCGTATTGGAGGATGGGTCTGTGTAGAAAATGCCCAGTTTTGTATCCTCCTGCCATTGATCATTTTCTTGTTAGTCGGTTGCGGAAACCGACTAACTGCTGAAGAAGACGGAAGAAGATCTCTACCAATGTGAGAACCTGGCAGAACAGATTCTATGGGTGGCCTTCCGATGACGACGAGGAAATCCTTTGTAGACGGGATTTCCCTCATATGTAATCATGGAAATGAAGAAAAACCCTTATAGACTGTATTTCCCTCATATGTAACCATGATTTAATAAAAATCGTCTTCTTCTGTGCATATGATTATCTCGCCATATACTTTGCTGTGAAGTCTGAATATGTGTAGCTTTGACACGTCTGGTAATTTTATGCCGACTCTGATGAAAAGAGTATTAGGTCCCGTCCTGTCTTTTGCGCACAACTAAGGATCCGCAGAAAGCCGTTTAGCAGTTAAGTCGAGTATTCGAACTGTCCTGCTGTTAGGAATGGGGAGCCGCATAGAATTTTAAACTATCACTTCTGATAAACAGAGTTTTTGTTCAGACCATCATCTTCAAGAATGATTTATCGAAAATCCCTTGGAACAGGGCGAGAAATGGCTGTCAAACTGAGTCACCATCTTGAACTGTAGATGATATATTCAGACTGGATTCTGGATGAACTTCCAATCGACCCAAGGAGAGTCATTTTCAATGTCGAACTCCGTATGCTTTGGGTACTTGGGATATTTTGGGGTCAAGAAGGAGTATCTTCTGTGTGAACTCTTGCAATTGACCGTCTTGAGAATTGTTCAGATATACGCATACTTTTGGCCTGCGTATTCTCAGATATGTGGGAAGTCATAGATCTGTAATGTGGCTGAGCGTAAAATCATAAGTTCGTAGCCTCTGAGCGTAAAAGCCATCGAGCATGAAATCATAGATTTGTAGCTCCTGAGCGTGAAGTCGTAGGTTTGTAGCCTCTCGAACGTAAAAGCTACCGAGCATAAAAGCATCCGGGCATAAAATCATAGACTTATAGCCTGCGAGTGTAAAACCGTAGATCTGTAGCTGCCGAGCGTAGAAAGCTCCTTGGCGTAGAAACTGTAGATCTGTAGCCTCTGAAAAGGAAATCTTCTGAGCGTGAAGTTGTGGATCTGTTGCCTCTGAGCGTAAAAGCCACCAAGCGTGAAATCATAGATTTGTAACTCCTGAGCGTGAAGTCATAGGTTTGTAGCCTCTCGAGCATAAAAGCTACCGAGCATAAAAGCATTCGGGCGTAAAACTATAGACTTATAGCCTGCGAGCGTAAAACCGTAGATCTGTAGCTGCCGAGCGTAGAAAGCTACTTAGCGTAAAAACCACGAATCTGCTTTGTACGAAAGCTTTTCGAATTTTCTGACTATCCGCCTTCCCTGAGTAATAGGCTGTCGTAGTACCCCAATCATGACCGAGCATTAAATATCGGGTTCGGGATCCGAGGAGTCCACCCGAACTCTATATATATCCCGAGCTTTTTCAGAGAAAACTTTTTATCTATCTTTTGCAAAAGAAAGCTTTCGACTGTTCGAGTTCTCTCCTTCGTTTCTTCTCCGAGCATTCAGAGCTTTCAGCAATGGCCCCGAAACCGATCTCCTCCTCCTCTAAGGGAAAGAAGACTGACTCTTCTTCTCGCACTTCTGCCCAAGTGAGAGCGATTTCCGTCGGGCAAGGCGAGCTTCCTTCTGAACGAAGTATCCCGCCGACGAGCAGCGCACCCGGAGTTATAGGTAAAGCTTTTGGGGTGAAAAGAACGACGAAAATCCTTCGCACACGTTGTACGTGACCACGCTAGGTCGTCTTCTGTGCTGATAGCCTCTTTGAGGAAGATGATGCACGGAGATGTTTTAATCTTTTACGCCCACATTTCTAATGTGTCAGCGTAAAAACTCCATATTTTCGCAGTTGGACGTAAAAGCTTTGACTGTCGAAAATTTGGCGTATACTATAAAATTCGAGTTTTACGCTTCTGGATGAGAATTCCGGCGTAGAAAACTCGAATTTTGTCAGTCTGGCGTAAAACACAGACTGTATACTGCCAACCTTGAATTTTACGTTTTAGGAAATAGATTCCAGCGTAAATGATCAAGTTTTTTACAGTCTTGGCGTAAAGCACAGACTGTCGCCTCTTGGCACATGCCGCAAAATTGTAATGTCTAGTATAGAAACTGACGTGTTTTCTTGCACTTTGCAATTAACTTGCATGCATCTCCACTGGCCGACGTGATAGGTTCTGCTGCCGGGATGCTGCACTCCAACTACCTGGAGGATTTGTCCCACGTGACATTTCCTATGTCCGGACCCCAATATCCTAAAGGAAGGGCAATCCTGATATTGGCTCAAGGCGAGCGAACGCTGTTGAACATGATCAACGGAGAGCCCCTGACGTACGTAGACGAGGAGAACTATATAAAGCCGGCTTTTCTCTTCGGGGACATGATTGACAAGCAGTCCCAAACGAAGCCGAAGAAAGAACTCTGGGTCGTCTTCGCCGGAGGCTTGGTCATGTATCTGCCCAAGATGCTGAGGGACTACCCCATTTCGGCCTTTTTCCACGCCACACATCCTAGGAGGATGTCGTGGGTGCTGACTCCCAATCTTCACGGCCGACCGGGGAAGATATTTTACCAGAAAGGATCTGGCCAAGGGTCATTTGTCAGCCTTCCTTCTGGCTCTATAATGCCGTTCAGGGGATTGTACCCGGGCAGTGTCCCGAGTGAAGACAGCTTGGTGCCCCTGCCAGTCCAGTTATCGACTTTCTACAATGATTTCATGGGGCACGGAGGAGTATACCCTAAGGGAAATCCTCGGTGCAATGGGTGGATCACCCCAACAAATCTTCGATGGGCTCGCTTAGTTGACTGGGCCCTGAAGCATTTTCAGAACGAGCTGGAGAGCATTGGTCTGTATGCAGCTGTGGATGCCACCAGCGTTGGGTTGCCTCTCAACCCCAACCTGTTTCTGGCCTTGATGGAGCGATATATCTCGCTCACCGGGACTTTTGCCACTCCACTGGGGGAGTTGGGATTGGCCCTCCACGAGATGGCAGAGATTTCGAGACTGCCAATGGGGGATACTCCATATGAAGAGTATGTTCCCACGAACCGGGAGCTGGGGGATTCAGACTCTCGGGTAGTGGCAGTATACCAGGAGTTGATGTGTCACTACCTGGCGTGTAGCGCCTTTTATGGTGAGCCTTCAGATTTGGCTCACATCAACAAATGGACGTCCTACCTCTTCTTTCACCGGGCCAGGACTGCTCAGCCGGAGAAAGTCTTGGAAGGCAAGGATCAGCCTCTGAGTTTTTTGAGCGTGCTTACTGCTCAGGAAGTCGACGACCTCATGGAAGACGCTAGGGCTCCAGATCTGATTCTCGACGAAGGGATAAGGAAATATCCTGCAGGCACTAAGGCCTACAGCTATTTGAGGTGCTGCAACAGGCCTCTGTCTAAGTAGGCTCAACTGGCTGGCTTCCTCTCTATATGGCTGTGCCGACTGGTGGAACCCGGTATTGCATCTTCGGACCGCATTCACCGCAACACGCTATGGCCTGCAGTGCATCTGGTGTTCAGGGCAAGACTGGGCTTGCTTCCTGCCATGGTGTGCCGCATACAAGATGGCCTGAGGGCCATGACTGATGGGTTACTTGCTGATGAAACTCGGCGTGATAGCTTTCCCAGGGTAGAATTACCATACCTGTATTTGATGGGATGGTTAATTCTCCATAACCCCAGAGTGATGTCTTTTGGCTCTGGCAGTAGTTCGGGGGGTAGTTTCTTGCTGAATTACAAGAAATCCTCCTGGAAGTGGCCACAGTTTTAGACTGTCGGCGGGTGCTGAACTTCAGTCACAGCTGGAAGATTTTCTGCACTATTCCACCCGTACATATGAATCAATCGGGGATCAGACTTCAGGATATAGGCGACAGGAAGACCGTCCTTTCTCCTGAGGCTTTTAATTGGTTAGTCTGTATTAGACCTTCCCATTTACTGTACAGAAGTGAAGACCAATGCTTCTTGGAGCCCTACCTGCCTAGTCGGTTTGCCAGGCAGTTTGGGTATGACCAACTGTATGTGGGCAATGCCGTCACCAGCTTCAGGTCCAGGGGTAGGCTCATTGATGGAGCGAGAGGATGGCGATACTTTATCATGGGTTACACTGAAGCAATTTTCACCGTGCCCGTCATTTTGCCCTCCACGGAGCTGCATATCCTCCATACATACGTACAGTTTTACGTGGCAACCAACACCTTCCATCGTAATTTTGACATACTTGGAAGTTTCAGGATGCCCTCTTCCAAGTCTGGGGGAAGAGTCGATGTCCGGCTGGCAGTATCGGAGAATCTCTGCTTGAGGCTGCTGTTGCTGCTACCGCTTCAGGCAGTGGTACGAGATCGCCTTCGGGGTCGAGCCGAATAAGGATATCTCTATCCAGATCGGCATCAAGAGAAACCCCTGCCGTGTCTGTCAGTGTACCCAGCGAGATTTCAGCTGATGAACCTCGGTTGGAGCTTGACGAGGGCCTGGAAGAATACTTACCAGTGTCGGTTGACACACCACCTTCTCCAGGTATGACAGCTCGCTTAGCGTCGTTAAGACATGATTTAGCTGAACTGGCTGCCGATGCGACATATATACCATCAGCCATGGGTAAATGTCGTCTTTACGCCTCTTTTTAGAAAGTTTTAACATCGTTTTATTATTAACTTTCTTTTGTCTTCTTTTCAGGGGAAGACATCTTCGGGGAGGGCAGTGTTGATGCGCCTTTTGGCATTGTTTCAGGTCCTGGCGATGACATGGAGGTGCCTCGCTTTGAAGAGGAAGCATCTTTGGGTGCCGGCTTGCTCGAAATGGTTCTGATGTCTCAAGAGGAGGATGAGCCTGTCATTGCGACAATGCCTCCTTTGAGTACGCCGGTCACTTCGTCCGGTGTTGGCACATCTTCTTTTGTCGCACCACCTGTTGAGGCAACGGCTGTGGCAATATCATCTGCGGTCATTCCCGGAGGGAGGTTCGCCAATCTCACAGCCACTCCCGGCGTCAATTTGGACCTAGCCCTTGTCACGCCCCAGTCCCAAAATACCGAGGGACTAGATACGTGGCAATGGCCAGCAGCACGCACCGATGGACAAACCTAATTTAATGGATCCATCAGGGCATACTTAAGCTGTAAAACAAAGTCTACGACAATCAGGGCACAACTAATCTCATCCACACAAGATATAAAATATGATCCACATAATAAATAAGGAATTTAAATAATTAGCTAGTCCCAACAAAGTGCTTCGGGGAACAACCCGATAAATATCTGATACAATGGTTCAACAGACCAGAAATATAAATGACTGAAATAAATAAATAAATACTGAGCATGGAACATGGATGCTCAGGCAAAGTCCTCAGCTAACACCTCGTCCTCAGATGGCGGTACAGCTCCTAGATCATCTCCTGCTGCGGTCCCGTAAACCTCAGGATAAATCTCGTCTGCAAATCCTGGGGACATAATCCGGATCCAGGTCCTCAGGGGACATAGCAAGGTACAAGATAATACAAGCCAAAATACAAGCAGTACAGCAAATAATAAGATAAATAGGGTAAGTATGTAATCATCTATGTGAAATGCAAGAGAGAACATCAATAGTACTCAGGTTGAAACAACTACAAGCTCTGTGTAGGGGAGCCGGTAGCAGTGATATCATGAGGTGGTCTAGCTCAGCAGGAGACTGAGTAGCCGGCATAACATAATCAACCTGTAGCCTGTGGGTCTCTCCAGCAATAGATGGTACAATAAGGGAATACTAAAATAACCAGCTAAGTGATATGCAAGATGAGAGCAGCACTAGAACCCAGGCTGAAGCCACTACAAGCTCTGTGTCGGGGAGCCGGTAGCAGCAGTAATAATGAGTAATGGGCCAAGCTCGGGTTTCAGAGTCTTGTGCCTCACAATAATAGGGGTGTATATATATGATCAGTCTGTAGCCTGTGTGTCTCTCCCCACCCAATCTAACCACGCATATCATGACCACAACGTCTCATGTCCATGTCAGCGGGATCATAACTAATGCACAAGTCAGAATGTATCTAAGAATATAGTATCTCTGTCAAGTCCTGTATCCTATACATAATCACCACGAATATCTCAGGAAAATCATGTCTCATGAACAGTGTCAAGTGTCCTGGGTCAAAGTGTACTTGGTAAGACAAGTACGAGAAGATAAAGTGTCACGAATATCCATCTCTAGATGACAATACACAACACCGCGTACGGTGTCGGCACCCGACTGATAATCGGACGCTAAGTACGTCACACGGTCCTAGGTTAAGCATGCACAGCAATATAATGAAGCAAGGAAAATATGTAACAATACTGCAGAGTTTGGCAAGGTACACTTGCCTGGAGTGTGAATATCAAAAGCTGTCCCTGTATCAGTGGATCCGGTGGGTACTCCTCCAAAAGCTGTAATAAACGTCACCGACAGTCTCAGAAGATAACAAATAGCTAGAAATGCCTGTCCTTACGTCCAATTTGGACACAGGGGCAAAAATGACATTTCCGGGCCAAAGCGGGGTCCATATGTGGGCCACTTTGCACCGAAAAGTGTGTCAGGGTCAAAGGTCTCCAAAATCCTCAAACTCAGTGTCTACAAGTCAGGAACGATGATACGAACCCAACGGAACTTACAAAATTGGATTCCGATGAGCTTATCACAAAATCGCGCGTCAAGTGGAGCTTGTGGGGCCCACGACACATAATTTTGTCAATGTTCTCAGAATCGGACCAAACTTGAGTCACAGGACCAGCGTATTGCTACGAGTCCGATGGCACAAGTTTCGTCTCGATCCGTGTACACAAAGTTACAGCGTGTTCCAGAAAGGACAGATATGGGGTGTCGTCGGCGGATACGCGTTGATTTCGGGGTGCACGCACCTCCGAATCGACTTCTGCGAAATCCTACACGACCGTATCAACGACGCGCACGTTTCGGTAAAGACTGCGTGCGACCAAGTCGTCCCGTTTGGCGGGGCACACTCAGTTCCGGGGTGAAACAGGGCGTTGTTTTTCCTGTTTTTGGATCGCGGTGTGCGATCACCACAGGACGCGATGCACCGAACGAGTTGTACGGGCACCGAGAGGGTTATACAGTCTACGCGTAGCAACTGACGGAAACTAAAACGGAGTTGTGAGGTGAGAGAAAATGGTACCTCAACAGGGCTTCGTGAATTCTGAATTCTCGTGTCCGAGCGTCTCCTTCGTGTCCTGGACGTCCGAGTCTCTGTGTCCAGACTAGGGTTTCTGTTTGCCGGAGGGGGTGGCTCGAGCGGAGGCTGGCGACGAAGTGGGCGGCGCTCGGCTCGGGGTCGGCTCTGGCCGGAGGGCTCACCGGATCTGCGGCGGGGAGGAGACGCGGGGTGCTCGGGTGCAGCGCTGGCAGGAGGCGGGAAGAGCAGTTCCGCCGGAGTCGGCCGAAGCGGTCTGGCGAGTCACGGGCGAATCGACGGGGGAAGACGTTCGTCTAGGGTTCAGGTCGGCTGTGAGCGGGGAGGGAATCTTCGGAGGTCGTGGGGTTTTCCGGGCGGCGCGAGGTGCAGGGAAGTGGAGGTCGTGGCGGGTTTTCTGGGTTGAACGGGATGACCGGCAGTGACCGGATCGGCGTGGTCGCTGCGTCGGAGGATGAGTGGAGAGAGAGAGATTTCGATGGCGGCGGGGGTCGACACGGAAGTCGAGGGGGTTTTATACCGGCGGCTACAGGAAATCCGGTAGCTAGGGTTCCCAATGGATTTCGGGTCGGGTTTGGCTCAGATCCGACCCGACCCAACCCGACCCGCTATGCTGGGTTTGGTTCAGGCAGGGTTGGTTTGATTTGGTTTGGTTCGGTTTAGTTGGATTTGGCTCGGTTTATCAATCCAATAGTTTTTAAGGCTTTAAACGCGACTCCAGAGTCCAATAAATTCACCGAAAAATACCACATATCCGGTTTTCCATTTTACACCATAAAATATTATTTCCATAATATTTTAACATCAATTAGAAACTCTTAAAATTCTTTAAATCACAATCACCTTCGTTTTAAATTCCAAAAAATTACCGAAAATTCGGATTAACTCATTATAAAATTATTCTCAAAAATCAGGGTGTTTACAATCTACCCCCCTTAAGAGGATTACATCCTCGCAATCGTAGAATAAGCTACTAAAGGAAGAACTATAAAATACAAGGTTGCTCAGGTACTAACTGCCTCCGCGAATAAGTGGGGATAACGCTGGCGCATACTATCTTCTCGTTCCCAAGTTGATTCGCCAGGAGATTGATGTTTCCATGCTACACGAACCAGTCTGATTGTCTGTCCCCGCAATGTCTTCTCACTGACGTCGAGGATGCCAACTGGTTGTTCTTCATATCTCAAGATAGGGCCTACTATGATCTCTGAATGATCGACTACGTGACTTGGGTCGGTCACGTACCTTCGCAGCTGTGAGACGTGGAACACGTCATGCACTCCCTCTAAGGATGGAGGTAATGCAAGACGATAAGCCACCTCAACAATGCGCTCTAGGATGTCAAATGGCCCAATATACCTTGGGCTCAACTTGCCTCTGCTCCCGAATCTAATAGTACCTCGAGTGGGCGAAATCCTCAAGAATACGTGCTCTCCTTCTTTGAACTCTAGGGGACGTCTGTGTGTATCTGCCCAATGCTTCTGTCTGTCCTGAGCTGCTCGTAGATGATTCTGAATCTGTTTTACCTTCTCCACTGTCTGCGTTACCAATTTTGGACCTAGTATTTGACGTTCACCAACATCACTCCAACATATAGGCGATCGGCACTTCCTTCCGTCTAATGCCTCGAATGGTACCATCTGAATGCTGGCCTGATAACTGTTGTTGTAGGAGAACTCCACTAAGTGCAAATGATCTTCCCAAGATCCTCCAAAGTCTAGCATACATGATCGCAACATATCCTCCAAGATCTGAATGGTGCGCTCCGATTGGCCATCTGTCTGTGGACGGTAAGCTGTGCTGAATTTGAGTCTGGTGCCCAGACTCTCTTGCATGCTTCTCCAGAAATGAGATGTAAATCTCGAATCTCGATCCGATACAATACTAACCGGCACTCCATGTAATTTGACGATTTGTCGCATATACATGTCGGCTAGTACCTCTGTGGACTGTCCAACTCTAAATGGCAAGAAGTGTGCCGATTTAGTGAGTCTATCCATGATAACCCATACTGCATCTCTTCCGCTGGGGCTCCTTGGAAATCCTGTGACAAAATCTATCGTGATATGTTCCCACTTCCATTCTGGTATAGGAAGCGGCTGTAACATACCTGCAGTCCTCTGGTGCTCGGCCTTTACTTGCTGGCAGACTAAGCATTTGGCCACAAATCTTGCAATCTCCCTTTTCATTCTATGCCACCAGTAATACTGTCTCAAGTCTCGGTACATCTTGGTTCCTCCTGGGTGAATAGAGTACATAGAGCTATGTGCTTCAGTCATTAACTCCTGTCTCAATTCTCCATTTGGAACATACAGGCAATTTCCAAACCTCAATGTCCCGTCTTCGTGTATGCGAAGTCCTGTCTGCAGTCCTGCTTCTGTCTTCTCTTTCAGTCTTCAAAATCTGGCATCGGTGGGCAATGCCTCTTTAATCTTCTCCACGAGTGACGACTTAACTTCAAGATTAGCTAGCATTCCACTCTGTCCTGGTAAAATAACCTCTATTTGAATCTCCTGTAGATCTCTCAACAACTCGGGCTGCATCGTCAAGAAATAAGCCGTAGGCTTCCTGCTGAGTGCGTCTGCTATGACATTCGCCTTTCCCGGATGGTACTGCAGATCTATGTCAAAATCTACCATCAGTTCAAGCCAACGTCTCTGCCTCATGTTAAGCTCCTTCTGAGTATATACATACTTCAAACTTTTGTGATCTGTAAAGATGTCTACCTTCTCCCCATAAAGGTAGTGCCTCCAAATCTTCAATGCAAATATAACTGCTGCTAACTCCAGATCGTGCGTTGGGTAGTTCTTCTCGTGGACCTTCAACTGTCTCGACGCATAAGCAATGACTTTGCCATGTTGCATCAAAACACATCCCAGTCCACTACCTGATGCATCACTGTAAACAACAAAACCTCCTAACCCTGAAGGAAGAATCAAGACAGGTGCTGTTGTCAATCTTCTCTTCAATTCTTCGAAGGCCTTCTGGCAGTCTTCTGTCCAAATAAATTCTTGGTCCTTACGTGTCAGCTTCGTCATTGGTTCTGCAATTCTCGAGAAATTTTCTACAAACCTTCGGTAATATCCCGCGAGTCCGAGAAAACTTCTCACCTCTGCAACTGATGTGGGTGTAGGCCAAGTCTCTATTGCCGCAACTTTCTCTGGATCCACTGAAAGTCCTTCTCCTGAGATGATATGTCCCAAGAAAGGCACTTTGTCCATACAGAACTCACACTTACTAAGTTTGGCATATAACTTTTCTTGTCTCAAGGTCTCTAACACGATTCTGAGATGCTCCTCGTGCTCTTCATGGTTCTTGGAATATATGAGAATGTCGTCAATGAACACAACCACAAATTTATCCAAGAACTGATGAAAGACTCTGTTCATTAAACTCATAAACACTGCTGGCGCGTTGGTTAAACCAAACGGCATCACCAAGAACTCATAATGTCCATACTTGGTCCTGAAAGCTGTCTTTGGTATGTCTTCCTTCCTTACTTTGATCTGATGATAGCCGGATCTAAGGTCAATCTTCGAGAATACCCTTGCACCACTCAATTAATCGAATAGATCATCAATGCGTGGTAAGGGATACCTGTTCTTGATAGTCACAGCATTTAGTGTCCTGTAGTCAATGCATAACCGTACTGTTCCATCCTTCTTTGGCACAAATAATATGGGTGCTCCCCAAGGTGAAACACTGGGCCGAATGAAACCCTTCTCCAGAAGATCGTCAACCTGTTCTTTCAACTCCACTAACTCCTTAGGTGCCAGCCGATATATTGAGGAAGTGATAGGCTCTGCTCCTGGAATTAAGTCTATTGTGAATTCTATTTCCCGATCAGGCGGTAAACCTGGAAGATCATCGGGAAATACATCCAAAAATTCAGATATGACTCTCGGGTAACTTGTCTCCCCTTCTACAGTTAGTACCCTAAGAGTAGGCTGAACTCCTTGCTCTACTGCTGCTCGAAGAAACTCAAATTCTGGATGTCCAGGCGGTCTAAATATAACCCGCCCAAGTCGGCAATCAAGAGTCGCATGGTACTGACTTAACCAGTCCATACCAAGTACGACATCATAATCCGGCATGGAAAAGATTAGAAATTGAGCTCGCATTTCTCTCCCACAAACTACTACAGAACATGCTCTACAGACGTCACTAACCGGAATAATTCCACCTCCCATAAGAATTTTCTTCATCTTCGGAAGGGGTGCGGTAGCTACTCTATGGGTGGCTACAAAGCTAGCTGCTATAAATGAATGCGATGCTCCAGAATCAAATAATGCTACAGCTGATAATGAAGCTACTAAAATAGTACCTGCGATGACCTCGCCTGCAGTAGCTTCCTCCTCAACGGCTAATGTGAATGCCTGTCCTCGTCCCTGAGCTTGGCCTCTCTGCTGCTGAGCCTGCTGAAATAGAGCTGCCTGTGGTGCCAGGGGTGGTCTCTGCTGATTTCCTCCTGGGGCTGGGGGCCTGACGCCTCCAACTCCTGTCTGCTGTGCTCCTACTGTTGGATAAGCTGGTCGTGGAGCAGGTAAAGCTAATCTCGGTGCTCCCTCTCTGCGCTCGGTGTAGTCTCTGGTCTGATGCTGGTTGGACCCGCAAGCCAGGCAGAGTCCCAACTTACGTCTGCATTCTCTCTCAATGTGACCTATCTTGCCGCAGTGGTGACAAGTAGGAAGAGATATGGCCCTGTGTGCTGTCCTCTCTGGCATACCCCTCTGGGTCCATTTTGTTGAATCCCTATGTGCTGTCCTGGATGGTGTTGAGGTGATAGGCCTCTTCAGGTTCGACTCCCTTCTAGTGACGCGCTCTATGCGTCGTGCTGCTGCGAGAACGTCGGTATAAGATGTAGGTACGACCGATCCAATCAATCTCTGAAGCTCGAACTTCAGCCCGTCAAAGAATTTCTCAGCCTTCTCTTCCTCTGTCGCAATCAAGGTTGGGGCAAAGCGACTGAGGCGAATGAATTCTGCGTTGTAATCTTCCACTGTCATATTGCCTTGGATAAGGCGGTTGAACTTGTCTCTGAGCTCTGACCGTGCTATTGCTGGAATATACATCTCTTTGAAGAGTCTGGAGAACTCTTCCCAAGTGACTCGGTCCTGTCCGAGCCTCCTCTCTTCTGCTAACCACCAGTGATGTGCATTTTTAGTTAACTGCATTCTGACTGCAGTCATCCACTTCTCTCTCGAAAGTTCAGCTGCTTCCAACTGATGCTGAATGTTGGTGAGCCATTCATGAACTTCTGTTGGCCCCTCTTTACCAGAAAATGTACGAGGTTTGAGATGACGGAAGTCGGTGATAGATCCCGTCGTCGATCACCTCGCTGGTGGATTTGCCTGCTCCAATGCGGATACCAGGCTGGTTCTCTGATACTCGGCCTCCTGCCAATGGGCCTCTTGCTGAATTTGCTGCTGGGCTTGCATCATAGCATACATCATCTGGAATATCTGTTGCCCGTCCATAGCTTGTCCTGGCGAAAAAACTGGCATCTGGGGAGTGAACTATGGTGGAGGTGGGATGTCATCTCTCCGGAACCTTGGATCAGGCTGACCGGTTTGATCGCTCCGCGATGCTTGTCCTCCATTCCCTGGGGTCACTCCGTCTATATAAGTAACCACAGCGTCGTGTGGCGTATCCAAAGGAATCTCATCTCCGTTCCTGGGATCCATTACTCTGCAACCAAAAGATAAACTGTAAGAACGCTCAGAGGAGTCAAACAAGATGCAAATCAAGTAACAATTTCGAGTTCGATATAGAGTTCAATAATGGTTTAAATAATGGATGAGATCCTAGAACTTATCCTATCCTTAGGGCAGGCTGGTTCGGTCGCTAAGTTGAAACCGAACAATTTAGTCATAGACCTGCATGGGCCACCACAAAAACCATGTCACGCCCTAGTCCCAAAATACCGAGGGACTAGATACATGGCAATGGCCAGCAGCACGCACCGATGGACAAACCCAATTTAATGGATCCATCAGGGCATACTTAAGCTGTAAAACAAATTCTACGACAATCATGGCACAACTAATCTCATCCACACAAGATATAAAATATGATCCACAGAATAAATAAGGAATATAAATCATCATCTAGTCCCAACAAAGTGCTTCGGGGAACAACCCGATAAATATCTGATACAATGGTTCAACAGACCAGAAATATAAATGACTGAAATAAATAAATAAATACTGAGCATGGAACATGGATGCTCAGGCAAAGTCCTCAGCTAACACCTCGTCCTCAGATGGCGGTACAGCTCCTAGATCAACTCCTGCTGCGGTCCCGTAAACCTCAGGATAAATCTCGTCTACAAATCCTGGGGACATAATCCAGATCCAGGTCCTCAGGGGACATAGCAAGGTACAAGATAATACAAGCCAAAATACAAGCAGTGCAGCAAATAATGAGATAAATAGGGTAAGTATGTAATCATCTGTGTGAAATGAAAGAGAGAACATCAATAGTACTCAGGTTGAAACAACTACAAGCTCTGTGTAGGGGAGCCGGTAGCAGTGATATCATGAGGTGGTCTACCTCAGCGGGAGACTGAGTAGCCGGCATAACATAATCAACCTGTAGCCTGTGGGTCTCTAGATGACAATACACAACATCGCGTACGGTGTCGGCACCCGACTGATAATCAGACGCTAAGTACGTCACACGGTCCTAGGTTAAGCATGCACAGCAATATAATGAAGCAAGGAAAATATGTAACAATACTGCAGAGTTTGGCAAGGTACACTTGCCTGGAGTGTGAATACCAAAAGCTGTCCCTGTATCAGTGGATCCGGTGGGTACTCCTCCAAAAGTTGTAATAAACGTCACCGACAGTCTCAGAAGATAACAAATAGCTAAAAATGCCTGTCCTTACGTCCAATTTGGACACAGGGGCAAAAATGACATTTCCGGGCCAAAGCGGGGTCCATATGTGGGCCACTTTGCACCAAAAAGCGTGTCAGGGTCAAAGGTCTCCAAAATCCTCAAACTCAGTGTCTACAAGTCAGGAATGATGATTCGAACCCAACGGAACTTACAGAATTGGATTCCGATGAGCCGATCACAAAATCGCCCGTCAAGTGGAGCCTGTGGGGCCCACGACACACGATTTTGTCAACATTCTCAGAATCAGACCAAACTTGAGTCACAGGACCAGCGTATTGCTACGAGTCCGATGGCGCAAGTTTCGTCTCGATCTGACGTGTGTACACAAAGTTACAGCGTGTTCTAGAAAGGACGGATACGGGGTGTCGTCGGCGGATACGCGTTGATTCCGGGGTGCACGCACCTCCGAATCGACTTCTGCGAAATCCCACACGACCGTATCAACGACGCGCACGTTTCGGTAAAGACCGCGTGCGACCAAGTCGTCCCGTTTGGCGGGGCGCACTCAGTTTCGGGGTAAAACAGGGCGTTGTTTTTCCTGTTTTTGGATCGCGGTGTGCGATCACCACAGGACGCGATGCACCGAACGAGTTGTACGGGCACCGAGAGGGTTATACAGTCTACGCGTAGCAACTGACGGAAACTAAAACGGAGTTGTGAGGTGAGATAAAACGGTACCTCAACAGGGCTTTGTGAATTCTGAATTCTCGTGTCCGATCGTCTCCTTCGTGTTCTGGACGTCCGAGTCTCTGTGTCCAGACTAGGGTTTCTGTTTGCCGGAGGGGGTGGCTCGAGCGGAGGCTGGCGACGAAGCGGGCGGCGCTCGGCTCGGGGTCGGCTCTGGCCGGAGGGCTCACCGGATCTGCGGCGGGGAGGAGATGCGGGGTGCTCGGGTGCAGCGCTGGCAGCAGGCGGGAAGAGCAGTTCCGCCGGAGTCGGCCGAAGCGGTCGAGCGAGTCACGGGGGAATCGATGGGGGAAGACGTTCGTCTAGGGTTCAGGTCGGCTGTGAGCGGGGAGGGAATCTTCGGAGGTCGTGGGGTTTTTCGGGCGCCGCGAGGTGGAGGGAAGTGGAGGTCGTGGCGGGTTTTCTGGGTTGAACGGGATAACCGGCAGTGACCGGAGCGGCGTGGTCGCTGCGTCGGTGGATGAGTGGAGAGAGAGAGAGATTTCGATGGCGGCGGGGGTCGATACGGAAGTCGAGGGGGTTTTATACCGGCGGCTACAGGAAATCCGGTAGCTAGGGTTCCCAATGGGTTTCGGGTCGGGTTTGGCTCAGATCCGACCCGACCCGCTATGCTGGGTTCGGTTCAGGCAGGGTTGGTTTGATTTGGTTTGGTTCGGTTTAGTTGGATTTGGCTCGGTTTATCAATCCAATAGTTTTTAAGGCTTTAAACGCGACTCCAGAGTCCAATAAATTCACCGAAAAATACCACATGTCCGGTTTTCCATTTTACACCATAAAATATTATTTCCATAATATTTTAACATCAATTAGAAACTCTTAAAATTATTTAAATCACAATCACCTTCGTTTTAAATTCCAGAAAATTACAGAAAATTCGGATTAACTCATTATAAAATTATTCTCAAAAATCAGGGTGTTTACAGCCCTGCTGACTGAGAAGTATACCAGTATCTTCTACACCACCTTGAAAACGCTAATATCAATGGTGTTGGAGAAGAATCTAAGCTTCGAGGCTCTGAAGAGGTCCTCTCAGTCTGCATTTGTGCCGGTCAGGGAATTCGACGACACTGGGGTAGCTGACACCCTGGAGGAGATGGTTAATGGTTTGGAGCAACCCATTAACGAATATCTGAGGCTATCTAGAGACAACATTGAAGAACTGGTCCAGGCCAAATATGACTCCTTAACTGCGCAGCTTGCTGAAAAGATGGAAGGCCTAAATAAATTCATCCAGACACATCAGCAGGAGATGGATGAAGGAAAAGTCGTCTTGAAGGAGACCATTTCTCTTCAAACGAAGTACCAGGCTGAGCATGAAGGGAATGTAGCGAGGGTCCGTAGACTGGAAACAAAACTCGCTAAGGCAAAGGAGTGGGCTTCTCAGTCGTCTGAAGCTCTAGATGTGGTGAATGGTCGACTGGGCATAGCTCAGCAGAATTTGGCGCGTGCAGGGGTTGCCCGTGCTGGTTTTCTTCGAGCTAGAGCCGAACTGTCCCTCCTGAGCAACGACGAGGCACGGCTGGAGCGGGCCCGCACTGATGTCTTGGGTTCTAGGACTGAGAGGATGGCCGCACTTGCGCAGCAGATTCGTGACCTGACCGCTCCCCCTAAATGATGTACCTCTCTCTTTCTTCTTTTTTTTTTTGCTGGGGATAGAACCCAGAATGCTTTTCAATGTACTTTTGCTCTTTTTGGGAATAATAAAGAGGCTTTCATCTGACTTTGTGGATCCATCATTTTGGAATATAAATGACAGGTTTGGGTGAAAGTGATATCAGAGGTAATATGGACGTGATATACTCTCGGTAAGCTTTAGCAAGACATATCTATTCAGAGGTTATATGGACGTGATAGAATATACTTTGACTAAAGTTTGTACACAAAATACTATCAGAGGTAATATGGACGTGATAGGTCTTGGAGTTCCAAATTAGTCGAACATATCTATTCAGAGGTTATATGGACATGATAGAATATGATCCAACTAGTATCGTTTTAGAAGTAGTATTATCAGAATAAGATCTTTACCATACTCCGGTTGAGCAAAGGAGGTTAAGCGTAGTACCTTTTCAGGAATTTGCCATTGATAGGAGCCATCAACAAGTCTCCGTTAGGCTGGGCCAACCTGTAAGCGCCGTTTGAGAACGTCGTCTCGATCACATAAGGGCCTTCCCATTTGGGCTAGAATTTGCCCTTACTCCTGTGAGTAAGAATCATTGGCCTTCTCACAGCAAAAACTAGCTCGCCAGTTTTGAATACTCTTTCCTTTACTTTTTGATTAAAAGCTCTGGAAATGAGTGCCTGGTAGAACGTAATGCATTGTTGAGCTTGAAGGCGTTTCTTGTCTAATCCTTCTAGCTCTTGAAGCCTTAACAGGTCATTCTTTTCTTGAGTCAAATCATTAGCCACTGCTATCCTGAGTGACGAAATTTGGACTTCGATAGGGAGAACTGCTTTGCTCCCGTAAACCAATGAGAAAGGGGTGCAACCTGTCAGTGCTCGTACCGTTGTGCGGTATGTCCAGAGGCATTCTCCTAGCTTATCATTCCAATCTCTCTTGTTTGAAGAGACGAACTTCTTCAAGAGTTTGATAATAGTTTTATTGAAGGCCTCCGCCAAACCATTAGCAGCAGGATAATACGCCGTAGAGGCCACATTATATATTCGATTTTTATCGCAAAATCGATGAAACGCTTGGCTGATGAACTAAGGCCCATTGTCATGAATTATCCTCCGGGGTATCCCAAAGCGATAAATGACATGATGCTTGATGAAGCTGATCACACTAGATGCCTTTACCTCAGCAAGAGGGATCGCCTCTGCCCATTTGGAGAAATAATCCGTGATAGCCAGTATGAACCGGTGACCTCTGGAAGAAGACGGGTGAATAGGACCAATGATATCCATACCCCATGCTTCGAAAGGCCAGGATGCAACCGTAGGATGTAGATGTTCAGAAAGTTGATGTATAAAGTCTGCATGAACTTGGCAAGCTTTGCATTGTCTTGCATACTTTATTGCATCTGTGACCATAGTAGGCCAGTAATAGCCCATTCTCCTGATGCGATCATGTAGCTTAGGACCGGGTTGATGTGCTCCGCATACGCCGTCGTGAGCTTCACGGATAATCTGCTATGCTTCGTCATCAGAGAGACATCTCAATAGTAGCCCGTCGTAGGTCCGGCGATATAGGCATTGTGAAGACGCATCGAAGTAGAAGCGTAATGATCATCTTTTGACGGATACTGCTCCTTTAGAGTCCTCCGGCAAGATTTTGTATGCCACAAAATCTATAAAGGGACTTCTCCAGTCTCTGTTGGGAGGATCGGTGTTCACAGCGTAGCTGCGTTCTATGTGAAAGTTGTTTTTCACACAAAATAAATTTCTGTTAAGAAGGATGACCGAATTCTGCCTCCTTATAGGAATAGCTAAATCTGCACCTAGACTGGCTAGGGCATCAGCTTCCAGATTCTGAGATCGAGGTACATGCCCTAGAAAGAACCCTTTGAATGTCATGGCTATCTCGACCGTCGCTTGGTGATAAGGGATGAGGTCTGGATTTCGGACTTTATATATTCCTCTGACTTGATTGACGATCAGCAGAGAATCACCAAAAGCTTCCAGAGATTCGACGCCCAACTCTTTAGCGACTTGGAGCCCGATCAGTAGAACGTTATACTCTGCGACGTTATTGGAACAGGGCTCGCTGAGAGAGTATGCTCGATAGATGACGAGTTTATCAGGAGTAACTAGGACAATTCCTACTCCTGAAATCACGTTTCCCCTGGGACCAGTCCTGGAGGCACCATCGAAGAATAGTTGCCATGCATCACTCTCCATTACGGAATTACATTCTGCAACTTCGTCGGGAATATCCTCGTATAGTTTGGAGGTCTCCGGGATCGAATGAGCAGCTAGGAAATCAGCCAATGCTTGGCCTTTGATGGACTTCTGGGGGATGTACACCATGTCATATGGTGTTAATAACATCGCCCAAGTCGCGAGTCGGGAATTAAGAATACTTGGCGTGTTCATCAGTACCCGAAGAGGATTGATCCTGGAGATGATATGAATAGTCTGGCCTGTGACATAGTGCCACATTTTCTGAATAGCGAACATCAGAGCCAAGCATTCTTTTTCTACTGGACTGTACCGGTGTTCAGCTCCGACCATCATCCTACTTAGATAGTAGATAGCCTGTTCATGACCCGCATCATTGTTCTGTGCGAGAAGAGCTTCTAGAGAATGATCCATCGCTCGAACATACAGCAAGAATGGTCTTCCTATGACAGGAGGCACCAGAACTGGCGGATGAGTGAGGTAGCATTTGATATCGTTAAACGTTTGCTGGCAGGCTTCGTCCCATACGAAGGATACACCTTTCTTCATGAGACGAGAAAAGGGCTGACATTTCCCGGAGAGGTTGGATATGAATCTCCGGATATAAGCCAGACGACCTTGAAATCCCCTGAGTTCCCTCAGATTATGGGGCAGTCGTATTTCTAAGATGGCCTTGACTTTATCAGGGTCCACTTGAATGCCTTTGGCGGTGATGACAAATCCCAGGAATTTGCCACTAGATACACCCAGAAAGGACTTCGTGGGATTCATTTTGAGTTGATGGTAGCACATTAACTCGAACACTGTCTTCAAGTCTTGGATGTGATTAGCCTTGAGGCGGCTTTTGACAGCAATGTCGTCTACGTAACACTCCATTGTTTTACGTAAATGCTCGTGGAATATGTTACTCATAGCCCGTTGATACGTAGCCCCGGCATTCTTTAATCCGAAGGGCATGACCGTATAGAAATATACCCCCAATGGTGTCCGGAAGGCAGTATTCTTCTCGTCTTCAGGATGCATCTTGATTTGAATGTATCCTCAAAATCCATCCATGAAAGACATACGTTCAAAACTGCATGTATTGTCAATCATGACGTCTATAATGGGAAGAGGGAACTCATCCTTGGGGTAAGCTACGTTCAAATCTCGGTAATCGATGCAGACTCGTACTTTCCTATTTTTCTTCATGACCGGGACAACATTAGTGACCCAGTCGGGATGCTGTTCTTCCCGAATGAAACCACAGGCTATCAACTTCTTGATTTCAGCTTCAATGGCGTCCATCATATCCGGGCGGAACCGGCGTTGGTGCTGCTTCACAGGCTTCGAATCCGGCAATATCTTGAGTTTATGAGTAGCCACTTTTGGATCAAGACTGGGCATATCCTCATAATTCCACGCAAAGATGTCGATGAATTCTTTTATCAGCTGGATCATATCTTCTCTTTCTGCTGGAAAAAGATTGTTACTGATAAATATTGGCTTTGGTGAGGTTTCATCCCCAACGTTAATCCGGATAACTTCATCTTCGGTGGGAGGTTCTCTCTGTTCGAACCGGAGTTCCCATTGCGTATCCATTTGCTGAGCCCAAGAGTCATTCTCAAACGGTTCAGATTCTTGTTCGTCTGCTTCGAAGGAATCTGCCACTATCGTATTCCCTGATAATGTTCGTTCGAGGGCATCAGATGAGTTGGAGGGCGGCGAGCCATTTTGAGAAGAGGAAAAGATATCCTTATTTGACTCAGAAACTGCCAGAGAGGCGGTATACCCTAACCCGAAATGAGTTCGTTGACAGTAGGGATCACCGTGCAGCGGCATTCGTCTGCCTTTCCCGTAGTTGAGACCTGGTTCCAGCTTCAAGTCGTAACCCATACTTTGCATGATCTTCAAAGCTTACGGGCTGTATCTGTGGACTTGCATTTTACCAGCATCGTCATCGAAGGAATCTTCTTGTATAGTCGGTTCATTGTGCATGCGGCCGAAGACTATTGAATGTTGACTACTGCGGGCAGGCGGGACAATGAAGATAGAATCCTCATGTGGTCCATATGTCGTGACGACATTGGATGATGACGCTACTTCCCACACATATGGATGATAGGAATCTATAACTTCCAAGAATTTTTGCGCTATAGGTTCTATATCGTCATGGGGAAAGGATTCCTGATTTAGAATTTGAGCGTCAATATACTGGGAAAAAGGACCTTTATTATCATCTGAAACCGTATTCCTGGTTGTGTTTACATCAATCGGCTGTTTGCTGCGCCGAAGGTTGATGACCAAGGGTGGAGGCTTTTGGTTCAAAGTGATCACTAGAGGATCACCTTCTCTTCCCGACCTGGTTTTGTTCAGGTGGATAGCCATAGGCTGTATGGCTTTCGGACGAGTAGTTCGCCCTTTCACCTTAATTGACAGAGGTTGCTTGGCAGAGGGTTCTTCTGGCTCCCGGTGGGATTCCTTCTCTGCTTCGCCCGATACCTCTTCCATGTAGTCTTGAGAGTACAACACGACATCTGAGTAGTAGGATTCTACTCCTTTAAACGGGTTCAGGTCACCAACCTCCGTTTGTACTGTTCCTTGGGCATCTACATATTTAAAGCATTGATGCAGAGTCGAAGGAACGATTTTGTTGTCGTGGATCCAAGGTCTATCCAGCAGAATATTGTAGGACATGTCTAAATCGATGACATAACATGTAGCCACTGATCTAAGGTCAGCGATCTGGATCCTCAGACGAATTTTCCCTAAAGGCTTACTTTTCATGGCGTTGAAACCCACGATTATAGTGGTGGTGTAAGCCAGCTCGCTGGTAGGAATCCTCAGTGGTCTGAGCAGACTATGAGGAATGATGCTGATTGATGATCCCGGATCTATGTGAATCCGGTCAACCTCCATGGAACCGACGTACCCGGTGTAATAGAGGGGTCTGTCATGCCTGTTATGTTTTAATAGCATGTCATCTTGAGTGAAAGTGATATTCCGGACCACCTCCATCACACTGTGGCATTGAGGACATGCCACGGGTTCTTCGTCAGGGGACTTGAGCTGGGTCAAGTATGCATCCGCCTGCATTAACGCTTCACTCAGGGCCTGACGAGTGTCTTGAGAAAGCCTGAGTAGTTCGAAGATGGACAACCTGGCTGGTGTATTAGCCAATTGGGCCAGGATGTCAAAGTTGTATGGCTTTTCTAAACCTTTGTTTTGAATGTTTTTCAAAGGTTTATCGAAGAGCACTTCCTTTTGCTTCCCCTTGTCCGCCGAAGTTGGTCTTGAAGGACCGGCCTGTGGTATGGCGGGTTCTGGTTCTGAAGGTTTGGCGGGTTCTGGTTCTGAAGGTTTGGCGGCTGAAGCGTCCGTCGGTGCATCTTCCTGATTTATTCCATAGTCGTTGAGGTAAGCTTTCCCTGAACGGGTTCCAGTAGCCAAAACCTCTTCCTCTGATGTCGAGGATGTCGCAACCATATGGCATGGTTTACGCTTCGAGTCCTTTTTAGACTTAGCTTTAGCAGATTGAGTCTCTTTCTCGATTTCTGACACCAGATCTAGATAAACCCATATAATCTTGCCTCGCAGGGTGGTCAGGGGTACCAGGTCATGATTTTGACCCTTTGCTGGAGGGAGATTAACGATGTTCATCGTTTTCCGGGAAATAGGTGGAACACCATCCGGGACTTCTTGGGGAGGCAAATTGCCAAATTACAGGAAGGTCATGTTGGCTGTGACCGTCTTCTCGCTGTTGCATAGAGTGATGGCCTTAGCATCGATCGGCTCCTGGATCTTTCGCTTTAGTATATAACACGCTTTTGTAGGGTTGTATATGTATCTGTGGAAGATGCAGTACTTGGGGTTATTAGTACTGCCAACTTCATTGGGCCGCTTCTCCTCAGGAAGGGTAATCTTGCCGCTCTTGACGAGACACTCGAATATGCTCGGAATATCGTCGTCGTCGAAAGAGTATACTTCAGCGGGCCTGGAAGTCCCAGGTCTCGTCTGTGTGGTAGCCGCAGTCTTTTGCCTGGACGTATTGATTGCCAGAGCTTCTTTTCCTTTGGAACCACGAGGATGGTCATTGTTGGGGGATGACCTCTTGCCTCTATAGGAGGTAGAGATCATGATGTCATTATCACGCGCCTTCCGACTGTTGTCCTCGGCGGCTACCGCTGAGATGATGAACGAGGGCCAGTTATGGAACTGATATGGTCCTGTGAACACCGAGATTATGGGAAGAAGGTGTCACGCCCCAATCTCCCGCAAGCCCAATAGTCCCCGCTGAACGTGAATCACCACGTTGCAGCTCTCCCGCAGGACAATCGTTCTCATCGGGACGTGATGTCGTACGAGCCTGGGATTGTGCTCGTACAAGGCGATGTTGTCAAACACCAAATGTTATCATCGAAACAACCAAGTTGCAGTGGAAGTCAAGTATTGTGTACCAAGCACACATCAGAGTAATACGCAGCGGAGCTCACGATAGGGTCCAAATGAAATGCCTCATCGAAGGCAATGCCACAAAGGCGATGCCACGAGGGCGATGAAATACTCTTGCTCTTTTCTCTAGCCCACAAAGGTACTTACAGTTCATACATCATGTCTCGTATATCCAAGCAGCGCCACTACGCCTGCGTACCTGAAATATTGCCCACAAACGTGGGTCAGTACACAACCGTACTGGTGAGCGGGGTAACCCACTCGCCTAAGCCGACACTAAGTAAAATAGTGAATGCAAACAGTTATATGGTGATCTTTCTAGTTGAATCCTAGATTCATTTCATGGCATAGGGATGACATGTTAAGGAAAGCTGTAAAGCAGTTTAAGCATGCAAGCATTCAACTCAAACCAAGCGACAAGCATTTATATATAGCAACCCGAAGTAAACTAGCATGCAACCGTCTTGCTCAAGTCCAAGCAACACGATAACATATCGAACCGTCAACCAAGCCTCAATATCCATCCTCAACCAACACTTATAATCCAATTCCAAAGTGCACACTCTTGCCGAGGCAAGGTGGCCGCGCCTACACGAAACCAAACCAACAAAAGAAAAGCAAGCCAACACTAGTCTATATGAAGTCACTGGCCAAGCCATAAAGGACATATTCCAAGCATTAGCGGTGCGCCCTATCAGCCCGGGTAGCAAGCCCCGCTGGAGGTCCCGCAATGCATCGTGACTAGCACGAATCGATATTTCCCTCCGGATCGATACGGTCCCAGTGCCCCGGGAAGCCGTTTCGAGGAAATGTCAAACCCTGTGTACACAGGTTGTCCATGACATGCAGAAAGTAGGTATGACGAGAGGATCGAACATTCTCGCCCCACCAAGCGATCCTAGACTCGTTCCATGAATTATCCAACCAAAACATCCATAACCAAAACATCCATAACCATTCTTCCAACATATTGCCCAAGGCACCAATATCCAGTTATCCCATATTCACAATGCCGCTTCTCAGCAAAGTATTCCAAATGGTGCAACACCCACGCTCAAAGCAATCCCATGGCACAATGCCCCAACAGTGGCACAATGCCCTCGCCGATGCAGTTGTTCGGTTTCGAACCACAACTGCTCGCTTTGCAAGACAAAGCGACCAAATGATACTCGTGCACGGATGCACGCTCGCTCGCCCAAATCCCAAGGTTTCCAATATCTCACTGTATCATTCCAACTATCCAAGCATAATCCCAATCATTCAACCAACTGCCTCAAATGATAATCCAACCAACTCTAGCTCCAACTATCCAACGCGCAAACCAAATCAAGCCACAAACCTATCCAAGCAAACGACGTACACTCTATGCACGCCTCAGTGTAGTGATTCCCCATGTTCCAGTCCAAGTGTTCAAGCCTATTACGTGTTTTCCATATTATTAGGCATGAAGGAGTAGAGGAGAAGGGAAAGAGCCCACTCACAATGTTTGACTCCGTTAAGCATCCTGTCCTGCCGATACGGCCAATCCCTTGAACCCATGGTCTGATGCAAGCGCGATCTACTCAACTGGTATGACCGTGCGAGCAGGCCGTGCTCTACAAATCATCCGACCGATCGGACTAAGGAAGATGGCATTATCATTCCAACCCAGCTATCTCAGTACTGCTCTGAACGAACACCTGATTTCCATCGAACCCGCTAGCCATCTGCACATCAAACAACTCAATCAATACTTCTTCCCAAAATCCAACAAATCAAATGTAACCAGTATTTGTTTCATTCAATCTGACTCAGCGTAACGCACCGTGCGGTGGCGGGCGTTACATAATATACCACTTAGAACAAGGTTCGTCCACGAACCGTGCTGGTACTCATTCCTATCACATGCCGTTGTCCAATCCAAAAATCTAATCTATGCAACCCACATTGTCCTGACTCAACATCTCGCTCTGCTGAATGCTCGTACAAATTCTATATTCCCACATCCTCCTTGCAGCTCAATACGAATTCTTCGTATCGCTTAGTTTTGGATCGTACACATATTTAAGGCGTCCCTAAAATACATGCATTTCAGCCGAGCTTTGCGATAGCGAATTTGGACAAGTTACAAGGGTATCTTTATGTCCGAGGCATCCATTTGCTTTACTCCCAAATTGAACCAATCATGATTTCCTTTCCAACATATTCGCTTGAGCACTTTTCTCAAATATGATGCTTTTCCGCCGACTCAATCAGTTCGGGTTCCAACTCAATCCATCCAACTATTTTTGAATCCGCACTAGCAACATCTCCAAATATGTCTCATACACCGAACAATCATCTCAACTGATACTACCCCAACTAGGCGACTTACCCAAATATCAAACTTTGCTTAGATCAGCTCAACCAAACACCTCTTCCTGTCATCTTAATACCTCGCTGGGTGAACATCTATATTGAGGTTCGTGTGATACACGAAGATCTCGCCGCCACGCCAAAGGGATAGTGTCGCCACGATTTCAACGTGGACACACTCGCCACAATTCCTAGGTTGCGCATGGAATAGTTCTTCGCGCTGCTTCCACTGCCTTGAAGCATAGGATATCACAATTGCCTTCCGAATGAGCACGCTTCCCAGACTAAGTTCCGATGCATCTTGTAAATATGAGGCAAATCTGTCCCTTCCAGTATTCGCAAGAATTTGATCTGAACGAGCCGCCACAGTCGTCCATTCATATAAATGTTATTCCCTTCCAGGGCACGATGAGTCAGAGGCGATGCCATCTTCAAAAATCTGTGACTCTGAATCTCATCAGTTGACTAGGCTACCTCCACCATCGCTTCGGTCTTCTGGCTGCTTCTTCAGCTGAAGGCTATCCCAAGGGTCTCTCAAATCCAACACTCAGTCAATCAGGCCAAATCTCCAACACACACTACTCACATCTGCCCTCGACGCATTCCCAAATACGCCGCCTCAAGGGTCGTTCTATGGGTCTACAATATTCATCTCTGATCGGGCGGGCAAGTCGCTAGGGTCAGCTGTCCCGAAGCTATGCTCGATAATTGTAATCATCACGATGGACAGTTACTATGAACCATGCTATATCTCATCTGCAAATCCGAACAATGATCCAACCATTCCATCCGAGCGAACTTCCGAATCCGAGCACTTCATGCACTACCTCTGATGATCTGCCAACTAATGTCGCTTAACCACCTAGAGTCCTTCTATCTATCCAAGCCACAGTTCGAGAACTGCGCTCGTTGAAACCGTCTTCCATCAATCCGTCGTTCTGCCCTGAATCCATCAAATTTTCCGAACTGCCATGTTCGACTTCTCGCACTACCACTTGCAATGATTCTCGAAACCAAAGACTTGCTCCCAAATCCTTACCAGTTTGCAGTATTTCACAATGCAAGTCCAACTTACTCGAGCAGCACAGTGATTTTCTCCAACGTTGCTCCCATGTTTAGCTATCTTTAAAAGTCTGTCCGCCACAATTCTTGCCTTCAGTTGTTGCCAAAATCCGTTCACATCTATCGTAGAATCCGTCTACCATCGTTGCACCGTTTTGCCCAAAATTTCACTTCCGCTAAACCTGAGTCAACTTCTCGAGCAACAATATCCAAAATCCTTCAAGTCGTGTGAAACCATCGCATTGCCCCTCCAAACCAAGATCGTATTTCATTACTCAACCATCAGCTCAAATGTGTTGCCCAAAATCGTAGTCCGTGCTCGCTATCCTTCAAATTTCCAAACACTCAATCCCATTGCTTGTCCCGATCTCATCCACGCTCTCAAGTCCAACAAGACTTCTATTTGCACAAGTCCGTTCTCGATTGCTCAACTCAATATTTGCTTGCTCCATTTTTCATTCTTCCCAACTCAATCGATGTGCAACAACCAACTTATATTCCCATTACCCGAGTCCGTTCAGGCAATTCCCATTGATACATATCCAAGATACTTTCAATGCCTTGCTCACTATGTGGTATCCCATATACCACTCCAAATCAAGTCGTTACTCGCATTACGATTCCATGAACTGATCCAAGATCCGTTCGAACCATCCCTCATGTATGATCCTGCCTTGCCCTACTCAAGTCTGACAAGAAACTCAGCCAACAAGTGAACCATCTTACTCTTTTCATCAATCTCGCTAGACAACTTATGCTATGTTCCATTCTCAATGCTTTCAGCTATTCTCAAACCGTCTGATACTTTCGCAACACGAGCAATCCATGCGACGATTCCATCCAAGTAATCCAACCCAATACCCAACTGTTCCACACATTTGTTGTACGAGCAACTCGTACAACACTATCCTGATATTCCCAAGCCAAACTCAAACTTACTCAGCCGACGCGCTATGTGATATACCCAGCCAAAGTTCAAACTTCTATCCAACACATTCGCTACACGAGCAACTCGTGCAACGATCCATTCTCAATCGATGCTTCTACTCACAACATGCCGCATAACCAATCTCGTCTGCCAACCAACTGAACCACTGATGCAATCAAAAACTCCCGAACGACAAGCCAAGCCAACCCAACGAAAGCCCACAACTTGTTGCACAAATGCAACAACGCCAACCAACTTGCTGCACGAATGCAACAACGCCTAACGAGGCTAAGCGATCCTACAAAAACCAACCAAGGCAACCCAACCAAGAAATGAAATACAGCCAAAACCAGCAATATATAGACTTATTGCATGAAACATCCAATGCGGCACTGAGTAGAGTCAAGAGCTAGACGACACGCGGAAGCTATTTAGAGTTTGTGATGAAGCGAAGGACCAAGTCCGAAGAAATGAACCAGGCGCTCTGATACCAATTTGTCATGCCCCAATCTCCCGCAAGCCCAATAGTCCCCGCTGAACGTGAATCACCACGTTGCAGCTCTCCCGCAGGACAATCGTTCTCATCGGGACGTGATGCCGTACGAGCCTGGGATTGCGCTCGTACAAGGCGATGTTGTCAAACACCAAATGTTATCATCGAAACAACCAAGTTGCAGCGGAAGTCAAGTATTGTGTACCAAGCACACATCAGAGTAATACGCAGCGGAGCTCACGATAGGGTCCAAATGAAATGCCTCATCGAAGGCAATGCCACAAAGGCGATGCCACGAGGGCGATGAAATACTCTTGCTCTTTTCTCTAGCCCACAAAGGTACTTACAGTTCATACATCATGTCTCGTATATCCAAGCAGCGCCACTACGCCTGCGTACCTGAAATATTGCCCACAAACGTGGGTCAGTACACAACCGTACTGGTGAGCGGGGTAACCCACTCGCCTAAGCCGACACTAAGTAAAATAGTGAATGCAAACAGTTATATGGTGATCTTTCTAGTTGAATCCTAGATTCATTTCATGGCATAGGGATGACATGTTAAGGAAAGCTGTAAAGCAGTTTAAGCATGCAAGTATTCAACTCAAACCAAGCGACAAGCATTTATATATAGCAACCCGAAGTAAACTAGCATGCAACCGTCTTGCTCAAGTCCAAGCAACACGATAACATATCGAACCGTCAACCAAGCCTCAATATCCATCCTCAACCAACACTTATAATCCAATTCCAAAGTGCACACTCTTGCCGAGGCAAGGTGGCCGCGCCTACACGAAACCAAACCAACAAAAGAAAAGCAAGCCAACACTAGTCTATATGAAGTCACTGGCCAAGCCATAAAGGACATATTCCAAGCATTAGCGGTGCGCCCTATCAGCCCGGGTAGCAAGCCCCGCTGGAGGTCCCGCAATGCATCGTGACTAGCACGAATCGATATTTCCCTCCGGATCGATACGGTCCCAGTGCCCCGGGAAGCCGTTTCGAGGAAATGTCAAACCCTGTGTACACAGGTTGTCCGTGACATGCAGAAAGTAGGTATGACGAGAGGATCGAACATTCTCGCCCCACCAAGCGATCCTAGACTCGTTCCATGAATTATCCAACCAAAACATCCATAACCAAAACATCCATAACCATTCTTCCAACATATTGCCCAAGGCACCAATATCCAGTTATCCCATATTCACAATGCCGCTTCTCAGCAAAGTATTCCAAATGGTGCAACACCCACGCTCAAAGCAATCCCATGGCACAATGCCCCAACAGTGGCACAATGCCCTCGCCGATGCAGTTGTTCGGTTTCGAACCATAACTGCTCGCTTTGCAAGACAAAGCGACCAAATGATACTCGTGCACGGATGCACGCTCGCTCGCCCAAATCCCAAGGTTTCCAATATCTCACTGTATTATTCCAACTATCCAAGCATAATCCCAATCATTCAACCAACTGCCTCAAATGATAATCCAACCAACTCTAGCTCCAACTATCCAACGCGCAAACCAAATCAAGCCACAAACCTATCCAAGCAAACGACGTACACTCTATGCACGCCTCAGTGTAGTGATTCCCCATGTTCCAGTCCAAGTGTTCAAGCCTATTACGTGTTTTCCATATTATTAGGCATGAAGGAGTAGAGGAGAAAGGAAAGAGCCCACTCACAATGTTTGACTCCGTTAAGCATCATGTCCTGCCGATACGGCCAATCCCTTGAACCCGTGGTCTGATGCAAGCGCGATCTACTCAACTGGTATGACCGTGCGAGCAGGCCGTGCTCTACAAATCATCCGACCGATCGGACTAAGGAAGATGGCATTATCATTCCAACCCAGCTATCTCAGTACTGCTCTGAACGAACACCTGATTTCCATCGAACCCGCTAGCCATCTGCACATCAAACAACTCAATCAATACTTCTTCCCAAAATCCAACAAATCAAATGTAACCAGCATTTGTTTCATTCAATCCGACTCAGCGTAACGCACCGTGCGGTGGCGGGCGTTACAGAAGGTTCTTCCTGCAAATGTCCACCAATGCCGAGTCTGGAACTCCGGGAGACATTTGTAAAATGGCCTGACGAAAACGTTCGATGAAATTACGAACGTCCTCTTTTTCCTTCTGCTTTACTTCGATGAGAGAGGACATAGACATGTCCATCCCTCCCTTGTAGAATCATGCGAAGAATAGAGCCTTGAAGTCTTCGAAGGAAGTGATTCAGTTGTTCGCCAGACTACGGTACCACTGATAAGCCACTCCCGAGAGACAGCCCTTGAACACCCGAGTGAGGAGGGCGTCGTTCCCTTGTAATAACACCGTCATCATACTGAAGTAGTTCATGTACTGACTCGGTGATGTCTTTCCCTCGAACAAAGCCATAGTCTGCGGCTTGTATCTCGGGGGGGGAAGGGACCTCCTCCCAAAAAGCTGGGTAAGGCTGGTTGATTCCCAATTTCTTGAGCTGATCGTTGTGCTTCAAGGCATCAAATTGGGCTTTCAACTCTCGTACTGCCTGCATCGGATTTTCAGCCGATAGCGGGACCACGGAGTGGTGGGGAATCAGTTGCATCATGACTCCAATGGGAGGTAATATATTCTCTGAGTGAGGAAGCGGAGGAACTGTTGACTCTTGGTCCAGAGCAGGCTCTTGGATCGCGTTGGGTGGTGGTAAGTCCACCCCCACACGTATCTGAGTTAGAGGGACCGATGCTTGATCCATAGCAGCTGTGTGTTGAGTCAGCATCATCTGGTGCATGTTCTCCATCATGGATTGCATCTCCTTCAGAGACGTCTCTAGTACAGTAATGCGTTGCTCAGCGCTCCCCGACGGAGAAGCTTCCTCGCGTTCATCTCCAATGGCATAGACTCCCATCTCCCTAGGTGTCATTGAAGGATCAGTATAGGTCTCTGTAGAAGTTGACTCTATACTTTCAGCATCTGATTCGGGAGACTGGCGACCCCCAACATCGGAATTAGAAGAGTACGAAGTCAGTTGTCGTGACCTTGAACGGGTGTTTCGGAACACCCCAGCTTCAGTGTTCCTAAGAAGTTTATTGAATCTCCTTTGGCTCGAAGTTCTAGAGGGATGACGTCTTGAGCTCGATCTTCCTCTAGGTATGTGTGAAGCCATATTCACTGATGCATGTGTGGGCTCTTCTTCCTGGAAAGACGGAGAGTAGCTCAACTGGTCGAAAACCGACCATTTTGCTTTAGAACAGCAACAATCAACGACAATCCTATGACTATTACAATAGTGCTCGCTTGGAGGCGTAATAGACATGTTGGAAGATCCCCTATCCTTGCGCTTCTGGATCAGATACTCACGCAGGTCAGGAGGATTTACAGAAGAAGAAGATAGCTTGTCCCTTCTGTTCACATCAGTGGGCATGCAGATGTTGGGAACCATAATTTTCCCTGTGCCACCCGTATACAATAGGTTGGCCATCTGGGTAGCGGATAATCCCCGAGGAGCTTGTTCTTCCACAAACCGGGCCTGCTTTACGCTGAGGGAGTTCTTCTAGCATAATTCTGGCTGGCGTAAAGCTGAGGAGGTCTCCAGTCGGCCATCAGCACCTCGCGTAATCCGGAGGGCGGGCAGATTGTTTCCTTGCTGGTGTAAAGGCCGAGAATTTGACCAGTCCGCCGCTTGCTTTCCCTTACGTAGATTGCAGGGATCATCTGCTCTTCCGCGGAGGGCAGATGCATTTTTACACGTGGAGCGTGTTTGGACCTTCTGATTTGGCGCTAAGGCATTGTCAGAAGTTTTGTCTGCCCTGCCAGTGACAGGAGACTAGTTTTTACGCGCAGAGCACGTTGTATACTTTTGGGTTGGCACTAAGGCACTGCCAGAAGTTTTGTCTATTCCGCCAGTGGCGGGAGACTGAATTTTATGCACAAGGCGCGGAGTATACTTCTGGGTTAGCACTAAGGCATTGCCAGAAGTTTTGTCTATTCCGCTAGTGGCGGGAGACTGAATTTTACGCACAAGGTACGGAGGGAGCGATGCTACAACCTCGTTGATCGGAGGGGTCGAAGAGTCGATAGGAAAGGTAGGGGATGTCTTGGGCATCCAGACCTTACGTAGCTTCCTGTTGTCTTGAACATAGAGAGAGTGAGAGCTACCCCCTGCTCGAAGCATGTCTTGGTAGGCAGACTGGTCGAACTGGACGACCAGGGTCTTCTTTACGGATCCCACGGATACCGCATCGTGTTGAGCAATTGCTTCCTCATCAGAAGAGAAAGATGTCCCCAGCAGAGTCGCCATTCTTGTTCTGGATAATATAAACGAAAGATACAGAAAATAGGTTTATACGAAAGCCTTTCTTAGGTTTACAAACAAGACGTATAATTAATCCTATACGAGAATGTCGAGTACAATTTTTTAATCTGGATAAATATTGCTATAGGAGTCTGATCTGCGGTCGATCACTTTGTCCCTTGGACCACACGATGACGAAGAGGTGCCGTAGAAGAAGTAGAAGCTTCGAAGGTTGCTAAAGAGAGTGGCTGCTCGATGCCGAAGTCGTCGATCACTACTCTTTGCCTGAGCTCTGGATTCTTCTCTCTCAAAGACTCTTTGACTCTGATTCTCCAAGTTTTCCACCCCGGTTTTCTCGACCTTGGCTTTCTCGACCTTAGATTTCTCGACCTTAATTCTCCAATTTTTCGACCTTAATTCTCCAATTTTTTGATCTTGGACCTCTGTCAATAGAGGTCTCTATTTATAGAATTTTGGTGACAGTGACCACTCAGTCGGCGTAGAAACCGAGTAGTAGAAAGTACAGCACCCTTTTATACGATGGTTATAATAACAGTTACCCGCGTATAGATGACCTTTTGAATGAGCGTGTGACGCGTAATGCGTATAACTGCTGCGAAGGTCACGGCATAAATGCCATGTAGGTAGTTATCCCTTGCGTAGAAGAGGTTGGCGTAGAAGCCAATAGCTGTCACCAAGGCGTAGAAGCCAAAAAGTTATCAAATCGGCATATAAGCCGAGTGGGCGTAGAAGATAGCTGATCCTCCTCCCCTGATTGAGGCCTTGAGCGAATTCTGGACCGAATAGCCTTAATACGCGCCAATGCAAATATGGCCTGAGTTGGCGTACTCCAAGGAGATAGCATACAACGTGCTCCCATAGCTGAGAATAGCCTGATGGCGTACTGTGCCAAAGTGATTATGTGGACGTTTTAGCCGAAATTATGGTTTTTAGAGATATAATCAAATCTCTTGCATTAAATGCAGAGATCTGCCATCATCTTGTGCATTAAATACAGAGGCGTGTCTTGATGATGCGCCATCATTCCGCGCATTAAATGCAGAGATGTGCCTCGAGTCCCATACGAAGAGCAGCTTTTGACGTGGCAGCCTGTCTGTCTTCTGCGGAGCGTAAAACAGCTCACATCTGCCTGTGTAAAACTAGGCAGTGTATTCCTTCATATGCGTAACAGCAGTTTACGCCGAGGAGATGTCACTAAACGATAGTCTGGGTGACATTAATCAAATCTCTTTGCATTAAATGCAGAGATCTGTCATCACCCTGTGCATTAAATGCAGAGGCGTGTTCCGAAGGCCTGTCACCATTATGCGCATTAAATGCAGAGACGTGCCTCGAGCCCTGTACGAAGAGCATCTTTTGACATGGCAGTCGGTTTGTCTTCTGCGGAGCGTAAGAAGCTCACGTCTGTCTGTGTAAAACTAGGCAGCGTATTCCCTTGTATGCGTAAAAGCAGTTTTCGCCAAGGAGATATCACTAAACGACAGTCTAGATTGTTGTGTCGCGCCATTATTATAGCCGTCGTCTGGGTAATCGTGCAGTACTCGTTGTCAGGTGTCAGATGTCAGGTTCACTGCATGATTTGATAGGTTCATTTCGGGGAATACGAAGCGTTCCTCGTACACTTCAATGCTGTATTGAAAGTGGATGAGTTTTACGCCATAAAGGCGATATAGTACTCTTTTTACGCTGAAGCGGTCGGGACATACTGTATTACGCGGATGGTCCTTGAGCTTATATTTTACGTCGTGCTCAGCGGAAAAGCTCTGTTTGCACGCCGATGTCTCTGAAGTCATCCTTTTACGTTGTCCAGCATCAACATGCTGCGTATAGCTATCCAGCGTATTTTTTATGCTTTTAAAACTGCATAGGTGGTAGTCACCTGTGTTTGCAGATTAAGGCCCAGACCATACTCTATTGAGTATAGTGTACTTATATGTGCACGTTCAAAGTAGTTCAAAGATAACTCTTTATTTATAAAATAAGGTATCTTTGCTTCGGGGATTACATCATCGAGAGAAGGGACATTGGCATGAGCAGCTACATACTCCTCCAGCTTATCTTTCTCAAGGGCCACCCTAGTGCGAGCGACGGCTTCGGTGGATTCCTGTACAGTTTTACCACCAAGGGTTCTGAATTTATAAGAGGTGCTGGAGCCTCCCTTGGTGGTCTTCGAAGGCGAATGACCATAGGTTCTGAAGGTGTAGACGATGTCGAATCTTCCTGCTGCAGTCGATTCGGCCTATGAAGGTGAACGACCAGAGGTTCTAATATTCTAGACAATGTCATATCTTTCCTCTGCGGTCGATTTGGCCTATGAAGGCAAATGACCAGAGGTTCAGATGTTGTAGACAGTATTGAATCTTTCTTTGGTGGTCGACTTGGCCTGCGAAGGCGGACTACCAAAGGTTCGGGTACCTCCTTGTGCAATTTTATGACAAAGGGAGTGGTTATGTCGGAAGCGTGTGCCTTGAGACGGACCCTCAGGGGCTCCTCTGGTGTTGTCACTGCCTCTGCTTCATCATCAGCATTATTTTCCCCCTCCTCTTGGGGGACTTGCTTGTAGAGGATTGCATCGGAGTAGTAGGTCTAGACCCCTATAAACGGGACTATGTCCGCGAATTCTGTCTTGAATGTGCCATGGTCGTCCATATAATTTTGATATTGGTGGAGTGTTGATAGCACGATCATGTATTAGAGTATCCAAGGTCGTCCGACTAGGACATTGTAGGATACATCCACATCAATGATGTAGCAAGTGAGCTATGTCTTCAAGTCGCCTATCTGATATTTCAGGCAAATCTTGTCCAGAGGGTAGCTTCTTTCTGTGTTGAAGCCACTAATGGCAGTATTAGTGGTTGCCAGCCGATGCATCGGGATGCCAAAGGTCTGTAACAAACTTCACGAGATAATGTTGATTGATGAACCGGGATCGATGTGCATCTGGTCTCCCTTAATGGCGTCGATGTACCCTATGTAATACAGTGGACAATCATGCCGATTATTCTTTAGCAACATATCCTATTGCAAGAAAGTAATATTAGGTATTGCCTCCACGATATTATTGCAGTAGGGGCAAGCAGCCGGATCATCAGTTGGCGGCTTGATCTGAGCCCGATAGGTGTCAACATTTTGTAATACCTCGCTAAGAGCAGCCCTAGTATTTCTGGAGAGTCGCAGAAGCTCAAATAGTGAAAACTTTGCCGGGGTTTGAGCCAAGATATCAAAGTTGTAGGGCTTTTTCAGTCCCTGAGTCGTTTTATTATGCAACGGCTTATTGAAGCATCCCTCTTTTTGTTTGGACTTGTCCGCTGGTGGGGGTTGAGATGGACCCAGATCAGACACGATAGGTGTAGTAGTTGGAGTTGTATTGACGTTAGGAGCTTCGTAATCTTGCTGGTAAGTAAGGCCCGACCTGGTTGCCCCTTGTCACCCTCACTTTTTCAGCTAGGAGTAGTTTGGTAATTTGGCATGGGTATTTAATTTAGGAATAAATATTAATATTTGTGTAATATAATATTATTAGGGTGCTTATATTATTTATTTATTAATAGATTACTATTTATTTATTTAGTGATTGGTATTAATTTATTTAAAGTTAGGGACTAGCCCAATAGTTAGACTTGACAACTTGTAGGCCCAACTAGAATTGTCATGACAACATGAGCCCAATAGACCCATTTTCCATTAATTAATTAGGTGTATTAGAGATAATTTAGATTAGTTAGAACCCTTCCAAATATACCCTCCTTAACTACTATTTATAATGAACCATTAGAGGGCATATTGGATATTTGACAATGACTTGGAGAAGGGGGAAAGGGGGGGCGGCCATAAGAGCCTCTCTTCTCTCTCTCCTCTCATTTGTTCATTTATTTTTGATTCCTAATTTAATAGATCTCCAATTTCTTCTTACCTTCACCAATTCACCTCTATTTCCTTCTCAAATTCTTCACTCTTGGAGCTTAGGAGATTGGAGAAGCAAGGAGCACAAAGAGGAGGAGCTTTGGAGTTAGAGATCATGTCTGAATCATGTCCAATTGTGTTTTTATTGGGAATCCATCTCCCAATTGATAATTTCAGAATTTTTCCCTCATTATAGCTTCTTAATCATGAATTTGACAATTAGGAATGACCCCATGTTACAGGGATACCTATAGGAACAAGTTCTAGGCTAATTGGCTATGTATTGTGAGTTCTATGTGGTATTTTCTGTGTATGTTTTACGATATTGACACATCAAATATGTGTCATGAGACCAATTAGATCTAATTATACTTAGATTAGAGTTATATGACTAGGTACGTATCCACAAATGGATACGTGCAGGCCGTACATGGTATTTTATGATACTGTGCGACACGGGAACCAATTTTGGGTGTTTTGTGTAATTATTCCTTAATTCTCATTGTTGCAGGTTAGTTTAGTTGTATTGTAATGTATTATATATATAAGAATAATTATTGTGGAAAAATTGGGATTGTGGTTTCTCACTTGGGTATTTTTTTTAATGTCTCTAATATATATATATATATATTTGATACATAAATTTGTTTATGGTGTGACCTCTGTGACTGATTGTGTATACCCTCGTGTATTAGTGAGTGTCAAGTTTAGTGAAGTTATGAGTTAGGTGTTGTGTGTGGGTATCAAGCAAGTGAGGGGAAAAGGGTTAGCTCAGTATCAGATGTGCACACTTGTACAACAATACTAGTGCAGGGGTGTCGGGTTTTAAGCAGCATGAGCATAGCAGTTGCAGTAGCAACATGAGCAAGTATTAGTAGAAGCAGCATAAGCATAGCAGTTGCACCAGAAGCATGAGCAAGTATCAGTAGCAGCAACATGAGCATATCAGTTGCAGCAGCAACATCATGAGCAAGTATCAGTAGCAGCAGTATGAGCATAGCAGTTGCAACAGCAACATAAGAAAGCAGTTGCAGCAGCAACATGAGAAAGCAGTTGCAGCAGCAACATCATGAGCAAGTATCAGTAGTAGCAGTATGAGCATAGCAGTTGCAACAGCAACATAAGAAAGCAGTTGCAGCAGCAACATGAGAAAGCAGTTGCAGCAACTGATGTGCAAGTATCAGTAGCAGCATCATGATCATATCAGTTTCAGCAGCAACATGATTAAGTATCAGTAGTAGCAGCATAAGCATATCCGTTGTAGCAGCAACATGAGCAAGTATCAGTAGCAGCAGCATGAGCATAATAGTTGCAGCAGCAGCATGAGCATGTAGTAGAACAACAGTAAGAATATAGCAGTGCCTTATGTGCAAATATTGGGTGTTGGATTGTGAAGTTGGTTGAGTATTCGGGCAAGGTGTTATAAAGAGTTGTAGCTACTACTTGTGGCAAGGTAGCAGATGTACAAGTTTTAGGTAGGTGTGCAAGAATTTAGGCTTGGGTTGTGTATATTTGAGTGTATGTGAGATAGTGATAGCTTTTGGTGATTCGGGACTTAAGTGTAGGAAGAGTAGGGATAGTTTGGAGTGTCATGGTATCTCTTGTGTGCTGTAAACAGACAGGTACACAGTAGTAACAATATATGATGATTTGGTGTGTGGATAGTTTGAATATCAGTTGCAAGTTAGGGCAGGATACCAATTGTGTATCAGAGAAATTAGTATATCTATAATCAGTTAATACAGTAGTGTATTAGTCAGTTATACATGTTAGTATCAGTTAATTAGGGTTCAAATTTTAGTTAGTATAAATTAGTGTGTCTGTTAGAATCATAGACAATAAGTTAAGTTAGTATATGTATTAGAATATTTGTTAGTGTATTGTTATCAATTAGTAATTATCAGTTAGTTATACTAAAGTAGGTGAGTTAGTGTAAGTTAGTTTGTTAGATAGTGTATTAGTTATCCTTAGTATATGGTGTTGACAGCTAGTATAGTTAGAATTAGATCAGATAGACATTGTATCAGTTATCAGTAGGAGACCAAGTATAACTAGTATAAGGTAATTAGCGACCAATATAGACCAATTAACCTAGAATTGACCTAGAAGCATGTTACTGCATTTTTTAACTTATTTAACCTTCATTACACAATTTAACTTAATATTTCCTAAATAGGATTGGGTGGCACCAGCTTGGGCATCGAGAGACACACCTTGCTCAGGACCAGAGGCGAGTACATTTCTCTGTTGATTTTTATTTCATAATAGTATATATATTGCATGTTCTAGAACTGTATTCTTGATTCCGACACAGTAGTTACACGGACTGGTACTATATGGATCCTGTTAGGGGATGTTATCACTTACCGTGTTCAACGGGTACTCCTTCACATGTATTTTATCGTATATATTGGGTATTGATTTTAGTATACTTTTTGTACTTTGTGTTCACACACTGCTCGTGTTCAGTGTACCCATATTCGTGTTCGTAACGTATCATGATTGGATCCATTGGTATTGGTTGGGGATAGGGGAATAGGAGTTGGTTATGTGATCAAGCCCAAGTGTATTCGTATACATATCGATTATATATCACACGTGTAATCGAGTTACCATATAATATTCATGCTCAACCCAAACCGATCACATAATGAACTTGTATTTCCCGTCACATTAGCTAGTTTTATTTATTTCCATTATATTGAAGTTATTCTATTCTCTGTTCTTCATTCCAGTCATTATCTATTCATTATAGTTCACTCTATTTCTAATATTTATTTATATTATATTCTTTTCTATTATCTGTTATATATGCTCGATTATGTATTTGAAATTGCTTTCAGAGGTATGTACTTCGCTCCAATCCTGACTGGATATATTTTTCAGATGATTGACTAGTGGACCAGTGTCCCACCAACTATAGGCCGTAGGACGGCGTACCATTAGAGGATACTCCTTTAGAGCAGGAGGATCTAGTACCAGAGACTGAGGAGGCTTAGATTATTTGTTTAGACTTGTATAGACTTATTGAGGTTATTGGCATGTATATATTATTTTGGACTTATGGATATTGTGACTCTCTTCCTTCGTTATTCCATCTCGTGCTTTATGTTTCTTAGTTTGCATTGTGATATACCATATTGTTCCTCCGTTTGGAGTTGAGATGACATTGACAAGTACTTTATACATATGTGTGAGATATTAGATAGTATGGTTGACCATACAATATTCTACCGCCAATGCTGCAGCGTAGGCTGGGCGTTGCTCATTACTCGTGCCCTTATTCCGGGTGTGGGTCGTGACACATTTTTAGTAGTGTCTCATGCAGGTCCAAAGTCGCATTTAGAGCGATATCTTAGTAGTGCTCACCTAGAGTACTGTTATGAGCCTGTTTTAGGATTTAGGATATAGGCTGAGAGTATACTCAATCACAACTAGGGAAAAATTCCAAATATCTGTTTGCTATCCTTATCTATTGAATGTTTGCTTTACTATAAATAATTTCGGCCTTCTTTGATGATATCATATCGTACTCAATATTGATTAATTGTTTCAATCTATTTTCAAGATGCCGCCAAAGATGTGTTCCCAATGCTCAAGCGTAATGACAGCAAGGTCGGTCACTTCGTCACTTATGAGGGCAGTACCAGCAGACGTTGTTCCAGCAGCTATATTCCAGAGGTCCGCTTCACCGCTCCACCTCCGGTACAGAGGACAGCACCGACAGTTTCAGAGGATCTTCCACTTCCACCACCCGTAGTCGAGCAGACATAGATGTTTGTGCTTTTTTAGCAGATAATGGAGGCACAACAGCACCAGTCAGAAGTTATAAACCAGGGTATTGAGAATGTCCACCAGATTGTGCTTGCAGTAGTCAAGAGAGTCACCTAAGTCCAGCTACAGACGATACCACCTCAGTTTATCCCACAACAGCCAAGGCCGGGGACTATCATAGATTTCAAGAGGATGGGGCTGAAGGATATTAAAGGCACTGAAGGAATTATTTATGCTGATGATTGGATAGAAGATATTGAGAGGAACCTGTGACTGGCACAGATTCCATAGAGGTTATAGGTAGAGGCCGCTGGAAGCATGATGTTTGACATCGCACTGACTTGGTTCAGGACGGACCCCAGGATCTTATCACTGGGACTTAATTGGAAAGTTTTCAAGGAGCTCTTCAAGGAAAAGTTCTTTCCATATGTGGCAGTGACGTCTCTAGAGAGCCAGTTTTAGTACCTCATTCAGGAAGATATGATGGTAGATGAGTCTGTGGCAAAGTATTGCTGATTAGGCCGCTCTGTGGAGGGGCAGAATCCCAAAGGAAGGGCCAGGAAGTTCAGAAAGGGCCTTAACAAGGAGATCAAATCACATATAAAAGAAGATCCTGTCGCCACTTTTGAGGAGATTTTGAGGCAGGCACAGTGGGCAAAGGATAATCTAAAGCTTGGCTCTAAGAGGCCGAGGGGAATAAGAGGATCCAATACAAACATGGGTCCAATAAAGCGGCCTCACTTTCAGAAGCAACATCAGAGGCACTTCCAGTAACCGAGGCAGCAGTACCCGGGACTAGCTAGAGCGCCAGTACAGCAAACACACCCGATCCAGAGGCCAGCTATTCCTTGCCCATTCTGTAAGAAGCAAGGACACAGATGGGATGCATGCAGGGTAAGATTGGGCCAATGCTTATTCTGTGGATCAGGAGACCATCTGTTGAGGGCTTGTCCTAGAGCTCTAGCTTGTCCAGTACAAGGTGGGGTACAGTGTCACACCCCAGTCCCAAAATATTGAGGGACTAGACACGTGGCAATGGCCAGCAGCATATACCGATGGGCAAACCCAATTTAATGGACCCATCCTAGTGTACTTAAGCTATAGAACAACAATAATGGTCTAATATACTAATCTCATCCACAGAAATGAATATAACAATATCAATAAAATAAAATATAATCATTATCAAGTCTCAATAAATATATCTCGAGGAACAACCCGAGGATAAGTCTGATACAATAGTGTACCTTGCCAAAACTTAGTGTCTACAAGTCTGGGATTCTGGTATCCGCGGGATTTGCAGATATCCGCGGGATTTGCAGATACTCCGCTGGTTGCTGAAATAGACATCACCATCAGGTTCAGAAGACATCAAATAGATAGAATTGCCTATCCTTGAGTCCAATTTGGACACAGAGGCAAAAGTAACAGTTTCTGGTCAAAGCGGGGTCCACTTGTGGCCCGCTTCGCACCAAAAAATGTGTCAGAGACAATGTTCTCCAAATTCATCAAACTTAGTGTCTACAAGTCTAGAACGATAATACGAACCCAACGGAATGTCCAGAATTGGATTCCGATGAGCCGATCACAAAATCGCCCGTCAAGTGGAGTCGCGGGGCCCACGATACGTAATTTTGTCAAAGTTCTCAGAATCGAATCGAACCAAACTTGGATCACAGAACCAGCGTATTGCTACGAGTCCGATGGCACAAGTTTCGTTTTGATACGATGTGCATACACAAAGTTACAATGAGTTCTAGAACATGGCCGATACGGGATGTTATCGACGGATACGCGTTGATTCCGGTGTGCACGCACATCCAAATCAACTTCCACAAAAGCGCACACGTCTGTATTAATGGCGCGCACCTTTCGGTGAAGTCCACACATGACCAAGTCATCCCATTTGGTGGGGCACACTCAGTTTCGGGGAAAAATTGGGTGAATATTTTTTTAATTTTGGATCGCAGTTCGCGATCGCCACAGGATGCGACACACCGAGCGGGTTACACGGGTATCGAGAGGGTCATGCAGGATTTGTATCACAGCAGACGGAACGAGAAATGGGACAGCGAGGAGAGAAAATGGTCACCTGAACAGGGCTCCAAAAAGACTAAAAATTTGATCTCGCGAGACGTCGCGACATGGCGGCAGGGCTAGGGTTTCCTCGCCGGAGGTTCTTCGCTGGAGCTAGTGTGATCATCACGGCGGAGGAGGTGGCTGCTCGTGGTGGGGTCGTCGGGGCAGCGGAGCCCGGAGCTGGAGGCGGCGTGCTGGCGGAGCTCGGCTGTGGCTGAGTTGTCGAGGCACGGCTGGGTCGAGGGCTGGAAGAGACGCCGGAGGAGACGGTGGAGGCTGGAGGCAGGGGAGCTTGGCACGACGGAGGCAGAGACGCTCGTGGAGGCTGGAGGCGGAGGAGAGAGGTGGAGCTCGGGGATGACAGTGGCTGGGGGTGTCGATCGGGGCTACGGGTTATATAGGAGGTTGGAAGGGAGAAGAAGCGGCGGCCGTTGCTGGCAGAGGAGGCTGAGCGGCGGCGATTGTGGGAGCGGAGGAGGCGCAGGACGGTTGCGGGGGAGGCGGAGAGCCACGACGGGGATCGCGGCGGCCGACGGTTACAAAAGTCGGGGGAATTTAGGAATTAGGGTTCCCAACATAAACGGGTTATTGGGTTGGGTTTCGGGTCGGGTTCAGACCCGATCCGACCAGCAAAATTTGGGCCCGGTTCAACTAGACCGAGTCGGTCCGGTTCAGGTTAGTTTGGGTCAGAATAAACCAGATTTATTTAGGGTTTATTTTGGTTTAATAAAAAATTAGTTTTTAGGTCTTTAAAAATATTTTTGGGGTCCAATAAATTCCAAAAAAATTATCATATGTCTAATATTTTATTTTACTCCTAAAAATAGTATTTTCATAATATTTTAATATTAATTAAAATTATTTAAAATTATTTAATTCTATATTACCTTGATTTTAATTAGTTAAAAATTACAAAAAATTCTAGAAAATTATAAAATTTGATTTTTATAAAATTTCTGAAAAATCAGGGGGTTTACATACAGGCACAGAGAGCACCCACGAGACCACCAACGGGACAGCAAAGAGGACCTCCCCTACCACCACAACAACAGCATTCGCTCTGCACCAACAGCAGTAGAGAGGTACCCAGCGACAGGGGCGAGCTTTCACTTTAACCGTCGAGAAGGAAGAGCCAGTCGGTAATATTATTTCAGGTTTAGTCTATCTTGATTTTATTTCCAGCTCATGCTTTATTTGATTCTGGTACTTTACATAGTTTTTTATTTGTATCTTTTGCTCTAAAATATCACCTCGAGACTGAACCGTTGGCGAGGACTTACAAGATCATGACCAGGGGTAGCATTATCCTGGTCAGTGATGTTTGCAAGGATCGAAGAGTTTCTTTGGGAGGCCGAAAGTTGAGCATGTGTCTACTCATAATTCCACTTCTGAGCTATGATATAGTACTCATGATGGATTGGTTGAGTAGGCATCATGCTAGTATTGATTATCGTAGAGGCAGAGTTTTGTTTTAGATACCAGGAGAGCCAGAGTTTAAGTTCGTCAGAGGAGCAGCAAAGTAGAGCGAGGAAGACTTCTGTGGAGCTGTGGTGGAAGAGCATGAGCTGCCACATCTATTGATTACAGAGTATATAGACGTCGTTCCAGAGGAGTTACCGGGGTTGCCATCAAACAGAGATGTGGAGTTCTCTATAGACTTAGTGCCAGGCGCAGAGCTAATATCACAGCACATCAATAGAGTGAATAACAGTGAACTGGTAGAGTTGAAGAAGCAGGTGGATGAGTTACAGGACAATGGCTTCATCTGCTCCAGTTTATTACCGTGGGGTGCTCCGATATTATTTATCCCAAAAAAGGATGGGTCGGTACACATATGTATCGACTACAGGGCACTCAACAACCTCACTATCAAGAACAAATACCCGTTGCCATAGATTGACAATTTATTTGATCAGTTGAGCAGAGCGAAGGTATTCTCGAAGATAGACTTGAGGTCAAGGTACCACCAGGTGAAAGTGAAGAAGGAGGACATTCTGAAGACAGCTTTTAGAACTCGATATGGGCAGTTATAGTTCTTAGTAATGTCATTTGGGTTGACCAATGTCCCGGCGGTATTCATGAACCTGATGAATAAGGTATTTTATCAGTACTTGGATCAGTTTATGGTGGTATTCATTGATGATATTCTGATTTATTCAAAGACCCTGGAGGAGCATGAGAAACACCTGAGGATAGTTCTAGAGACCCTCAGAAATGAGAAGCTTTATGGTGATCTTTCGAAGTGTGAGTTCTTCCTTGATAAGGTTGATTTCCTCGGGCATGTGATTGTAGGAGACGGGATCTCAGTAGACCCGAAGAAGATTTCAGCAGTTGAGTCGTGGTCTACCGTGAGTTCATTGGCAGAGATCAGGAGTTTTCTTGGATTGGCGGGCTATTATCAGAGATTTATTCAAAAAATTTCCAGGATTGTGGAACCGATGACTAGACTAACCAAAAAGGACGTAAAGTTTATCTTGACTGAGGATTGTCAGGCTACTTTTGAGAATCTAAAGAAGAGGTTGACTACAGCTCCAGTGTTGACATTGTCATCTAAGATAGGAGGATTTTCTATATATAGTGATGCATCGGATAAGGGCTTGGGATGTGTGTTGCAGCAGAACGGGAAGGTGATTGCCTATGCTTCTAGGTAATTATGCCTGTATGAGAAGAACTACCCTACCCAAGACTTAGAGTTGGAAGCAGTTATTTTTGCTCTTAAACTATGGAAGCACTACTTATATGGGGAGCGAGTAGAGATCTTTACAGATCACAAGAGCTTGAAGTATGTGTTCACACAAAAAAACCTCAACATGAGACAACGGCGAAGGTTGGAGTTGATGAAGGACTTCTATATTTATTTATAGTACCAACCAGGGAAGGCCAACATACTCGCTGATATCTTGAGTAGGTATCCAGTGGATATATACTTGACGAGGGATAGGCACTTGTTGGGTGATCTTGATAGCTTGGGTATTAAGGTGTTAGTTCTTCGAGTTGTAGCACAAATATGGGGACTCTAGGTACAGTCAGAGTTGTTGGACCAGATCAGAGTTGTACAGTTTGAGGATGAGTCTCTGAGGAGCATCAGAGTATAAATTTGGATGGGATTGGCAGAGGATTTCAGTATTACAGAGGATGAATTATTGCGACACGGTACCAGATTGTGTGTGCCGAGCAGAGCATTGCGCGAGGAGGTTCTTTAGGAGGCATATCGATCTCAGTACTCTATGCATCCAGGTGCCAACAAGATGTATAGGGATATGAGAGAGCATGTTTGGTAGTATGGTATGAAGCGGGAGGTGGCTAGCTTCGTATCCAGATGTTTAGTATGCCAGCAGGTAAAGTAGAGAGACAGAGGCCAAGTTGATTGCTTCAGCCTTTACCTATTCCAGAGTAGAAGTGGGAGCATGTGACGATGGATTTTATTTCGGGGCTTCCGTATTCTCTAAGAGGTAAAGATACGATTCGGGTCATCGTAGACAGGTTGACCAAATCAGTCCACTTTCTGCCATTCAAAGTGGGTACGTCTATGGAGAAGCTCGCAGAGATGTATGTGCATCAGATAGTCAGATTGTATGGAGTTTCTGTGAGCATAGTTTCGGATCAGGATAGTTGCTTCATGTCCCATTTCTAGAAGAGTTTGCAGGCTAGCTTGGACACTCAGCTCAAGTTCAGTACCGTATATCACCCTCAAACTGACAGGCAGTCAGAGAGGACTATCCAGACTCTCAAGGATATACTATGCACATGTGTTTTAGATTTTGGAGGCTCTTGGGAGGATCTACTTCACTTGGTAGAGTTTGCTTACAATAATAGCTACCAGGCCAGTATAGAGATGTCACCATTTGAAGCGTTGTATGGACGGATATGTTGCACTCTGTTATTATGGGAGGATGTTGGTGAGAGAGCCTTATTAGGACCAGAGATGGTCATGGATGCAGCTGAAAAGGTGAAGCTCATCAGGAGTAGGCTTCGGGTGGCACAGGACAGACAACGGCATTGGGCCGATCGCCACTAGAGACCATTGGAGTTTGAGGTGTAGATTTTGTTTATATTGCTTGTGATTGATTATTTTGTTAGAGTACTGAGGCTATATTTTGTACTAGGTTGGTGATCTGGTATTCTTGAGGATTTCTCCGACACGGGAAACGATTCGCTTTGGTGGAGGCAGAAAACTTAGTCCACTGTATATCGGACCCTTCGGTGTTCTAAAGAGGGTTGGTGCAGTGGCATACAGACTAGACTTACCACCTGTATTAGAGGGAGTGCATAACGTATTTCATGTATCGCAGCTGAGATGGTACATGGAAGATCCTAACTATGTACTAGGTCACTCGGAGATTGAGGTTGGTCTGACTCTCAGCTACCCAGAGCAGCCCGCAGAGATTCTGGATCACAGGAAGAAGGTGTTGCGGAACCAAATGATTTTTTTGGTGTGTGTCGCATGGTGGCATCACTCGCCAGAAGAGAGTACTGGGAGCGAGAAGCCGAGATGCGCGAGCGATATCCATATTTGTTTGAGCCGTGAGGTATAATTCTTTCTTGCTTGTATTGATTGCTTTTGGTAGTTAGTTTCTTCTTTAATTTTGAGGATTAATTTTTTCTAAGGTGGGTAGGATTGTCACCCTCACTTTTTCAACTAGGGATAGTTTGGTAATTTGGCATGGATATTTAATTTTAGGAATAAATATTAATATTTGTGTACTATAATATTATTAGGCTTCTTGTGTTATTTATTTATTAATAGAGCACTATTTATTTATTTAGTGATTGGTATTAATTTATTTATAGTTAGGGACTATCCCAATAGTTAGACTTGACATCTTGTAGGCCCAACTAGAATTGTCATGACAACATGAGCCCAATCGGCCTATTTTTTATTAATTAATTAGGTGTATTAGAGCTAATTTAGATTAGTTAGAACCCTTCCTAATATATCCTCCTTAACTACTATTTATAATAAATCATTAGAGTGCATATTGGACATTTGATAATGACTTGGAGAAGGGGGAAAGGGGGGCCGGCCATAAGAGCCTCTCTTCTCTCCCCCCCCCCCCCCCCCCCCTCTTATTTATTCATTTATTTTTTATTCCCAATTTCATAGATCCCCAATTCCTTCTTTTCTCCACCAATTCACCTCCATTTCTTTCTTAAATTCTTCACTCTTGGATCTTAGAAGATTAGAGAAGCAAGGAGCACAAGGAGAAGGAGCTTTGGAGCTAGACATCGTGTCCAGATCGTGTCCAATTATATTTTTATTAGGAATCCTTCTCCTAATTGGTAATTCCTGAATTTTTATTTTATTATTGCTTCTTAATCATGCATTTGACCATTAGGAATGACCCCATGGCATAAGGTTACCTATAGGAACAAGTTCTAGGCTAATTGAATATGTATTGTGAGTTCTATATGATATTTTGTGTGCATGTTTGAAGAATTACGATATTGACTCATCAATTATGTGTCATAAGCCCAATTTAATCTTATTAGACTTAGAATAGGGTTATGAGACTAGGTACGTGTCGACAAATGGATACGTGTAGGCCGTATCATGGTATTTTGTGATACGGTGCGACACGGGACCCAATTTTGGGTATTTTGTGTAATTACTCCTTAATTCTCATTGTAGCAAGTTAGTTTAGTTGTATTGTAATATATTATATATATATAAGAATAATTATTGTAGAGAAATTGGGATTGTGGTTTCTTACTTGGGTGTGTATCATGAATTTTCTCAAATACACACTCTAGGTGTTTGTTTTAATGTCTCTAATATATGATATATATGTGTGTATTTGATATTTAGAGTTTATATATATATATATATATATATATATATATATGTGTGTGTGTGTGTGTGTGTGTGTGTGTGTGTTAATGTTGTGACCTCTATGACTGACTGTGTATACCCTCGTGTATCAATAAGTGTCAAGTTTTGTGCAGTTATGAGTTAGGTGTTGTGTGTATGGGTGTCGAGCAAGTGAAGGGAAATGGGTTAGCTTAGTATTAGATGTGCACACTTGTGCAGCAGTAGTAGTGAAGGGTGTCGAGTTTTAAGCAACATGAGCATAACAGTTGTAGAAGCAGTATGAGCAAGCAGTTGCAGCAGCAACATGAGCAAGTATCAGTAGCAGAAGCATGATCATAGCATTTACAGCAGCAGCATGAGCAAGTATCAGTAGCAGCAACATGAGCATATCAGTTGCAGCAGTAGCATGAGCAAGTATCAGTAGAAGCAGCATGAGCATAGTAGTTGCAGCAGTAGCATGAGCAAGCAGTTGCAGTTGTAGCAGCAGCAGTATGAGCAAGTATCAGTAGCAGCAGCATGAGCATAGCAGTTGCAGCAGCAATATGAGCAAGTATTAGTAGCAGTCATGAGCATATCAGTTGTAGCAGCAGCATGAGCAAGTATCAGTAGTAGCAGCATGAACATAGAAGTTACAGCAGCATGAGCAGGTAGTGCAGCAGCAGCATGAACATAGCAGTGCCTTATGTACAAATATTGGGTGTTGGGTTATGAAGTTGGTTGAGTATTCGGGCAAGGTATTATGAAGAGTTGTAGCTACTGCTTGTGGCAAGGTAGCAGCTGTACAAGTTTTAGGTAGGTGTACAGGAATTGAGGCTTGGGTTGTGTACACATATGTGAGATAGTGATGGCTATTGGTGATTTAGGACTTAAGTGTAGGAAGAATGGGGACAGTTTGGAGTGTGGTAGCTATTGTGTGCTACAAACAGGCAGGTACACAGTAGTGACAGTATATGATGATTTGGTGTGTAGATACGTTCGAGTATCAATTGCAAGTTAGGCTAGGATACTAGTTGTGTATCAGAGAAATTAGTATATCTATAATCAGTTAATACAGTAGTGTATTAGTCAGTTATACATGTTAGTATCAGTTAGTTAGGGTTCAAATTTTAGTTAGTATAAATTAGTGTGTCTGTTAGAATCATAAATAATAAGTTAAGTTAGTATATGTATAAGAATTTCTGTTAGTGTATGGTTATCAATTAGTAATTATCAGTTAGTTATACTAAAGTAGGTGAGTTAGTGTAAGTTAGTTAGTTAGTTAGATAGTGTATTAGTTATCCTTATAGATGGTCTTGATAGCTAGTATAGTTAGAATTGGATCAGTTAGACATTATATCAATTATCAGTAGGACACCAAGTATAACTAGTATAAGGTAATTAGTGACCAATATAGACCAATTAACCTAGAATTGACCTAGAAGCATGTTAGTACATTTTTTAACTTATTTAACCTTCATTACATAATTTAACTTAATATTTCTAAATAGGATTGTGTGGCACCAGCTTGGTCATCGAGAGACACACCTTGCTCAGGACTAGAGGCGAGTATATTTTTCTGTCATTTTTTATTTCATATTAGTGTATATATCGTATGTTCTAGAACTGTATACTTGATTCTGACACAGTGGTCACACGGACTGGTACTATATAGATCATGTCAGAAGATATTATCCCTTACCATGTTCAGTGGGAACTCCTTCACATGTATTTTATCATGTGTATCGGGTATTAATTTTAGTGTACTTCGTGTTCACACACTACTCGTGTTTAGTGTGCCCATATTCATGTTCGTAATGTGTCATGATTGGATCCATTGGTATTGGTTAGGGATGGAGGAATAGGAGTTGGTTATGTGATCAAGCCCAAGTATATTTGTGTACAGGTCAATTACATATCACACGTGTAATCGAGTTACCATATTGTATTCTTGTTCAACCCAAACCGATCACATAATAAACTTGTATTCCATGGCACATTAGCTAGTTTCATTTATTTCTATTATATTGCAGTTATTCTATTATCTATTCTTTATTTCAGTATATTACTTGTTCACTCTAGGTCACTCTATTTCTGATGTTTAGTTATATTGTATTCTTTTCTATTATCTGTTATTTATGCTCGATTATGTATTTGAAACTGCTTTTAGAGGTATGTACTTCGCTCCAATCCTGACTTGATATATTTTTCAGATGATTGGCTTGTAGACCAGTGTTCCACCTACTATGGGCCGCAGGACGGTGTACCATTAGAGAATACTCTTTTAGAGTAGGAGGGTCTAGTACCAGAGGTTGAAGAGGCTTAGATTATTTGTTTAAACTTGTATAGACTTATTGAGGTTATTGGCACACATATATATATATATATATATTATTTCATACTTATGGATGTATTGTGACTCTCTTCCTTCGTTATTCCATCTCATGCTTTATCTTTCTTAGTTTGCATTATGATTGAGTAAAGTTATCATTATCATATACCATATTGTTCCTCCGTTTGGAGTTGAGATGACATTGATAGGTACTTTATACATATGTGTGAGATGTTAAATAGTATGTTTGACTAGACAGCGTTCTACCGCTGATGCTACAATGTAGACTGGGAGTTGCTCACTACTCATGCCCTTATTCCAGGTGCAGGTCATGACACCCCTGTCCAGGCCTCCTCAGCGGTGGGAAAAACCATGCGGCAAGACTTGGTTTTTCATGTTTTAGGCTTGATGGCCGGAGGCGCTGCTTACTGCATCAAGTCTGGGACCCGATCTGGGTGGACCCACATGATCTCGCCCCGAGGCATAGTAAGAGTGTAAAACCCCTATTTTCTAAAAACCATATTTATTATTTTTTTATTAATTAATAATTTAAATATAGTATTTAGTGGCTAATTAGGAGAAATAGATTTTTAATAATTTTTATTTTTGGTGTTCGGGCACTTAGAGGATTTATGGGACCATCAGGAATTTTTCGGAATTTATTTCATGTAGGAGACCCCTTGAGCAGTTGCTAGTCTAACGGTGTGCATTATCCTAATCTATAAATTTTCTTATGTGTATATATATATATATATATATATATATATATATATATATATATATACAAATATATATGTGTATATATATATATTTAAAAAGAAAGGAAAAGAAAAGAAAAGAAAAAAAAGAAAAGAAGTAATAATATAATAATAATCAATAAAGTATTAATATACTACTACCAACTTACTATTCTTAGCAAAAAATTCCACTTGCTAGCAAACTTGCTAGCAAAACACTAGCAAAACTCTCCCCACAAGCAACACAGCACGTTAACAAAACCCTTCCAAACTTAAGACCCGACCCCCCCTATTCCTATACCATCACAGACCCCTTTTTCCCCCGCGGGTCTTTAAACAAACCCACTATCTCTTCCCCTCTATTCATATATATATATATATATTTTATATCTCTAAATTCTAACTTAAAATCTCCAGACCCTCCTCTTCCCATCTAGAGCCGCCACCGCAGCCAGAGAACCCCGTCAGGCCGTCCAAACCATCCCGACGACCCCGACCTCGCGCACTGCAGATTCCCACACGAGGCACCTTCGCTCCGGAGTTGTTTCCCGTCGACTCGCTCAACCAAACGTCGTTCCATCTTTACCGGTATGCTCACCCCTTAACCCTCTTCCATATTTGTATAATAGCAGACCTCGAACAACGTGTACCCATAGGCAAAAACAACGTCCAAGTTGGCGCGAGCAGACCGAATTCTGGGATCACAGAAAACTGCGGTGACCACCCATATTGCCGAGTTCGTATCTCCCACCACAGAGATCCGAATTCAGTGATTCTTTTTGATATGTGTAGAACACTTGACCTAGTTTATTTTCTGTTAAATAATCCTAGATTATTAACTGTTATGGACCGAATTAAATTCGTCACAAAACTCTGCGAACCCATTTTTTCCAGAATTCTAAAAGTTGGAAAACGGAGCGCGCCCCGCCAAACGGGACCACCCCGCCGTGTACCAAGTGTACCGAATGGTGCACGCAGCGTTACCGGACACATAAAAATTCGTGGAAACTGATTCGGACGCGTGTGCGCGCCGGAATCAGGCCGTATCCGCGGACACACCCCGTATCGCAACTTTTGTGGAACTCGTGCATATTTTGTGCATGCTTGTCAGATTGCGACGAAACTTGCGCCACTGGACTCGTGGTAACGCGCTGGTCCTGTGACCCAATTTTCATGCAATTCTGAGATGGTTGACCAAATTGCCAATTGGTGGGCCCCACAGTTGACTTTTTGGACAAATTGTGTTCAGCCCATCGGAATCCATATTTGGACATACCGTTGGGTTCGTATTAACATTTAGAGTTGTTTGACATATAGTTTGTCCCATTTAGAGCTGTTATCCTTGGCACATTTTTCGGTGCAAAGTGGGCCACATGTGGACCCCACTTTTATTGGAAATTATAGTTTTGCCCCTGTGTCCAAATTGGATGAAAGGGATGTGCTTTTTAGCTATTTTGATCATTCTGGGAACGTTGGTGATATTTATTTTAGCATCCGGAGACGTTCATTCTGAGGCCGTAGCTTCTGACTCTTGGGTTTGACATCGGGACATTACATTTTCGCAGCTTTCTTGCCAGGCAAGATACCTTGCCAAATTGTTACAGTACTTTTGCATGCTATTTATATTTCTGTATATTTATTGCATTCTGTATATTTCTTGCATGTGTAGTTTTCTTTCAGTCATTACTATGTATTAGATATGTTGACGCCCACATGCCACTTAGTATCATAGAGGACAATTATTAGGTGTATGGGCTTCTAACCACTCTGGTAAACCGTAGTACATAGTTCGCACTACGGGCGTGTGTCGCGCTGGTCGCTACCCCAGAGGTATGTCGATTTCTGTAGAGTCGCGCTGGTCGCTACCCCAGAGGTATATCGATTTCTGATGTCCATTGACGGGTGTGTGAGTTGTGAGGCTTAGATCGAGTAGCCTACCCTTGTCCATACGTCGAAAAGTTGTCCTCATTTGCATTTATATAGATTGTCTTGTACAGCGTACTTATTTATTTTCAAATTATATGCATGTTTACTGTATTCAAGTTGGCTCGCTTTTCTGTATCTTGTTACGTCCCTCTGAGGACCTGGTCCTCTGCCAGGTGTATCTGCTCTTGAGTATTTGCAGGAGTACGGGCCTAGACCTGACGCATTATTTTCTGTCAAGGAGGTCTTACCTTCTGAGCATCGTTGATTATCTGGCGATGGATCCTTTTAGCTGATACACTTCTGTCTTCACATTATTTTATATTGGAGACTTTGTACTCCTCTCTCATTTTAGTTTTGGATAGAGTCATTGGTAGTGGATTTGTCTCCACCCGACTAATATTTTGGATATTTCAGACTCCTTATTCTAGTTTAGTATTTCTTTTCTATGACTTGTTGTTGTGTGGATGAGATTAGCATATCTGTGACTTGTGACATTATATATACCACATGTGAGTTTATATTCATATTACAGCGTACGTATGGGTTATGGTTTCCATATATTGGAGTTGCCATATCCATGCGGCTGGCATGCTTACGTGTTCTAGTCCTACGTATTTTTGGGACTGGGGCGTGACATGTTTTTGTGGTGGCCCATGTAGGTCAAGTTAGCCGTTTCGGTTACGTAACTGTACCGAGCGGGCCTGCACCTAGGATTAGAATTTTAGATCTCATCCACACTTGACTATAACTTACCCTCCTTCCAACATGTCCTACTTAAGTGCTTGCATCCTGCTTGATTCATGTACTCTTCTTAATTCTTCGTCCATCTCTTGCAGAGAGATGAATTTGCATAATGGGCATGCCGCCACCGGGGACAACACGTCTCCAGGGGACGACGACCAATCACCAGGAGTGACCTCAATGACTCCTCTTCTTCCCGGACCGGATGGACTGACTAGCAATCCAATTCCATCAACCCCTCCCACGATACCTAATGGGACTTTTCCAGCTCCACTAGCACCGCAAGATGGCCAAGCGCAGCTGTTCCAATTCTTTCAGATGATAATACAGGAACAGAGGCAACAGGCAGCAGAGCAGAGGCTAGAATTTCTGGCAGCGCTCGAGAGAATGGCTGCACTAGCCCCTGCACCAACCCAGGCACTAGTTTCAGTACCACAAGCTTGGGTTGGCTCAGTCAAGGACTTTGTGCAGATGGGCCCTAAGCCATATAAGGGCAATGAGAGTCCAGAGGAGACCACGAACTGGATTGCCAATACCAAGAAGTTGTTAGAGGCATCACAACTACCTACTGACCTATGGATGATAGGCGTGAGGACTCAGTTGGAAGGCAACGCGCATCACTGGTGGGAATCAATGGAGCGCCAGTTGGGTACGCGTCAGACTTTGGAACAATTCTTGGAGTGCTTTGAGAGGAAGTACTTCCCGGATACTGTAAGGGACGCATTGTACGATCAGTTCCTCCATCTAGAGCAAGGGGACAAGACAGTTGATGAGTATGACACAGAGTTTAGCCGTCTCAGTAAGTATGGTACAGTCCTAATACCTAATGACTTGGAGAAGGCTAAGAGGTTTCACCGTGGGCTGACTCGCGAGCTCCAACACTACACTAGCTCCCAGTCCCGGATCTCTTATGCCGAGTTATTGACAGAGGCCAGGATTTAGGAGGCCATCAGCAAGGGAAACGGAATTCAACAGAGAAGTCACCAAGGACCAGTAAGGATACAGCAAGGAGGACCCATTCGACACCCTTTGACACGCCAACAACCAAATAGTGTCGCACCATATCCAGCCAAGGGGCATCGTACTTATAACTTTTGTGGTATACCAGGTCATATTCATAGAGATTGTCGTCGTCGATTGGGATTGTGCATGGTATGTGGATCAAGTCACCATCAAGCCCGAGAATGTCCTCAGCAGAACCCGGGGTCTATGGCATTAGAATCAAGAACACCGCATACACCCCCAAGTATAGAAGACCAAAGAGACCCACCACTGCTTCTACAGTCTGCACAAATAGAGGGGACTAGACCCCAGTTGAACAACCAAGGACAAGGCCAAGCACTCATTATGACAAGTATGGGAGAGCAGACACATGAAGCCGTAGATACAGGTACGACCTTTAGTTATAATTGTCTTTGCGTACTCATAACCCCATTGTGACACAAGATCTTAGAGATACCAATAGATGTAGAATTATATATATGGTAGCTTAGCAGTTATGAGGATATATTTCTATTTTACCCAGATGGCATACACGTGATGCTAATGGATGACGTGAGTAGCAGTAGTAGTATTCTTCCCCTATCCTTATCTCGCCCTCTTGGGTGACTCATTTTCTCCTTTTATATTCGTTTCTTATCTCGTGCTTAACTCTTTCTATCATAGTCGTATCTTTCGTGCTATTATGAATTGTTTGATTCATATCAACCTCACCCCTATTTTGTTAGTAAAATATAAATATGTAGTATTGCTTGATGACTAAGGATGAGTTCTTAATATGTATATGTACTCTAGCAAGATCTGTATTCTTTAGTAAGTTAACCCTTAAGTAGCACTATGTAGCCTAGTAGAAATTGTTAGATCATTTGAGGCAGATCATACCCCTAATAGTTAGTCAAGACCTTAAGTGTTTCCCTAAAAACTTAGACTATGCCTAGGAACGAGTTGAAGGCACTTGTTACGAACTGATGACTATGACAAATCGCCGGCGAGGTAGCGACAGTTGCCGCTAGACGATTTTGGTAGAGTAGTCGAATTACTTGCAGCCATACTAGCCAGGTGGCGTGGCAGTATTAGACTATGATACTTGACGGTTATGGGAAAAAGTTATAGTTATGAGATTCCAGACAAGTATCCCAAGATTCTTGACCCAATAAGTATAATTGCCTTATAATCTAGACAATAGCTTCAAAGAAGGTGACCACTAGTAGAAATCTTACAAGTTGGGTAGCGTAGACGAGTTAGAGGATGATAAAATAGTGGATGGACAATAGATGAGGAAGTGTTAGAATGGCAGACCATGAGTTTTAGGAGTCCTACTAGATACCAATGTAGTGTAATAGTTATAGTTATCATTATGAATATGGGTTAGTGTCAATTTCGAGGACGAAATTTTTGTAAGTTGGGTAGAATGTAAAACCCCTATTTTCTAAAAATCGTATTTATTATTTTTTTATTAATTAATAATTTAAATATAGTATTTAGTGGCTAATTAGGAGAAATAGATTTTTTAATAATTTTTATTTTTGGTGTTCGGACACTTAGAGGATTTATGGGACCATCAGGAATTTTTCGGAATTTATTTCATGTAGGAGACCCCTTGAGCAGTTGCTAGTCTAACGGTGTGCATTATCCTAATCTATAAATTTTCTTATGTGTATATATATATATATATACAAATATATATATGTATATATATATATTTAAAAAGAAAGGAAAAGAAAAGAAAAGAAAAGAAAAGAAGTAATAATATAATAATAATCAATAAAGTATTAATATACTACTACCAACTTACTATTCTTAGCAAAAAATTCCACTTGCTAGCAAAACACTAGCAAAACTCTCCCCACAAGCAACACAGCACGTTAACAAATCCCTTCCAAACTTAAGACCCGACCCCCCCTATTCCTATACCATCACAGACCCCTTTTTCCCCCGCGGGTCTTTAAACAAACCCACTATCTCTTCCCCTCTATTCATATATATATATATATATATATATATATATATATATATATATTTTATATCTCTAAATCCTAACCTAAAATCTCCAGACCCTCCTCTTCTCATCTAGAGCCGCCACCGCAGCCAGAGAACCCCGTCAGGCCGTCCAAACCATCCCGACGACCCCGACCTCGCGCACTGCAGATTCCCACATGAGGCACCTTCGCTCCGGAGTTGTTTCCCGTCGACTCGCTCAACCAAACGTCGTTCCGTATTCACCGGTATGCTCACCCCTTAACCCTCTTCCATATTTTTATAATAGCAGACCTCGAACAACGTGTACCCATAGGCGAAAACAGTGTCCAAGTTGGCACGAGCAGACCGAATTCTGGGATCGCAGAAAACTGCGGTGACCACCCATATTGCCGAGTTCGTATCTCCCACCACAGAGATCCGATTTTGGTGATTCTTTATGATATGTGTAGAACACTTGACCTAGTTTATTTTCTGTTAAATAACCCTAGATTATTAACTGTTGTGGACAGAATTAAATTCGTCACAAAACTCCGAGAACCCATTTTTTCCAGAATTCTAAAAGTTGGAAAACGGAGCGCGCCCCGCCAAACGGACAGCCCCGCCGTGTACGAAGTGTACCGAACGGTGCACGCAGCATTACCGAACATGTAAAAATTCGTGGAAACTGATTCGGACGCGTGTGCGCGCCGAAATCAGACCGTATCCGCGGACACACCCCGTGTCGCAACTTTTGTGGAACTCGTACGTATTTTGTGCACGCTTGTCAGATTGCGACGAACCTTGCGCCAATGGACTCGTGGTAATGCGCTGGTCCTGTGACCCAATTTTCACGCAATTCTGAGATGGTTGACCAAATCGCCAATAGGCGGGCCCCACAGTTGACTTTTTGGACAAATTGTGTTCAGCCCATCGGAATCCACATTTGGACATACCATTGGGTTCGTATTGACATTTAGAGTTGTTTGACATATAATTTGTCCCATTTAGAGACTATTACCCTTGGCACGTTTTTCGGTACAAAGTGGGCCACATGTGGACCCCACTTTTATCCAAAATTACCGTTTTGCCCCTGTGTCCAAATTGGACGAAAGGGATGTGATTTTTAGCTATTTTGCTCATTCTGGGAACGTTGGTGATATTTATTTCAGCATCCGGAGACGTTCATTCTGAGGCCGTAGCTTCTGACTCTTGGGTTTGACATCGGGACATTACATTTTCGCAGCTTTCTTGCCAGGCAAGATACCTTGCCAAATTGTTACAGTACTTTTGCATGCTATTTATATTTCTGTATATTTATTGCATTCTGTATATTTCTTGCATGTGTAGTTTTCTTTCAGTCATTACTATGTATTAGATATGTTGACACCCACATGGCACTTAGTATCATAGAGGACAATCATTAGGCGTATGGGCTTCTAACCACTCTGGTAAACCGTAGTACATAGTTCGCACTACGGGCGTGTGTCGCGCTGGTCGCTACCCCAGAGGTATGTCGATTTCTGTAGAGTCGCGCTGGTCGCTACCCCAGAGGTATGTCGATTTCTGATGTCCATTGACGGGTGTGTGAGTTGTGAGGCTTAGATCGAGTAGTCTACCCTTGCCCATACGTCAAAAAGTTGTCCTCATTTGCATTCATATAGATTGTCTTGTACAGCGTACTTATTTATTTTTAAATTATATGCATGTTTACTGTATTCAAGTTGGCTCGCTTTTCTGTATCTTGTTACGTCCCTCTGAGGACCTGGTCCTCTGCCAGGTGTATCTGCTCTTGAGTATTTGCAGGAGTACGGGCCTGGACCTGACGCATTATTTTCTGTCAAGGAGGTCTTACCTTCTGAGCATCGTTGATTATCTGGCGATGGATCCTTTTAGCTGATACACTTCTGTCTTCACATTATTTTATATTGGAGACTTTGTACTCCTCTCTCATTTTAGTTTTGGATATAGTCATTGGTAGTGGATTTGTCTCCACCCGACTAATATTTTGGATATTTCAGACTCCTTATTCTAGTTTAGTATTTCTTTTCTATGACTTGTTGTTGTGTGGATGAGATTAGCATATCTGTGACTTGTGACATTATATATACCGCATGTGAGTTTATATTCATATTACAGCGTACGTATGGGTTATGGTTTCCATATATTGGAGTTGCCATATCCATGCGGCTGGCATGCTTACGTGTTCTAGTCCTACGTATTTTTGGGACTGGGACGTGACAAAGAGGTATCAACCCGGCTGCTTGGTCGCGAGCTGGTGGAAGATTGACTACCTCCATTGTTGCCCTTGGGATCAGTATAACTTCGTCCCGGCCTTTCGTCACGGGGAAGTTGTCGAACTGGAGGGATACCATATTGGCGGCAACTTTTACGTCATCGAAGTCCAAGGAGAGAGCATTGGTATCGATGAAGTGCTAGATGTACCAATTCAATGTGTAATAATCCTGTATCGCATGGTGGACGTACCGGTGGAAGTGACAGTACTTTAGGTTATTTATGTCTGCCTCTTTCGGCTGGCGTCTGACGTCGGGGAGTCAAAGTTTTCGTCCCTTCATCAGCATGTCAAAGATGGGCATGACATCATCATCCTCGAAAGAGTAATTCTGCTTTAGTTTCAGAGCTTCCTACTATTTTTGCTTCGGCTTTTTGGTTAAGTTGGTGACCAGGGCCTACTTCCCTTTTCCTCGCAGATGTTGTTGTCGTCGTTGTTGTTGTTGGGACATCTTCCCCTATCATAGGCAACAGGAATCTGAATGCCTAAGAATTAGGCATCCTTGACTTTCTTTTCGGCACCGATAATGTTTATAATGAACGTCGTCCAGTCTTTAAGCTGGCTATCACCCATCCAGAGGCTGATTATCAAAAGTAGGTTTCTCCAGCATATTTTTATCAACATCATTTCGGAATTGCCAGGAGGCAGCCTCAGCACAGCTTGTCGGAACCGCTCGATATAATTTTGTGCTAGTTTATTTTCTTCCTGGACAACGTCCATCAGAGAGGACATAGTCATGTCACTTCCTGCCTCATAGAATCTTTGGAGAAAAAGACTCTTGAGGTCATCGAATGATGAGATACCGTTATTGTGGAGGCTGCAAAACCAGTCGAAGGCCACCCCGGATAATGCCCCGATGAAGAGCCTAGTGAGGATAACATCGTTGCGGGGTAGGTGCGCTATCATAGTTTTAAAGTAGCTCATATACCGGCGGGGGAGGACTTCCCGTCAAATGTGTCAATATTAAAGGGTTTGTACTTAGACGGATATGGTACATCCCTCCATTCCAGCAGATATGGCTGCTGTCATGACCCGCACCTAGATATTCGGGCATGAGTACATGGGTACGTCTAGCCTACGTCGCAATATCGGCGGTAGAATGCTATCTGGGTCAACTCTACTATATAAATATCCTAAACAATATATATATGGTTCATGTCAATTATCTCAACTCCAAACAGAGGAACAATATGGTATCTGATAAATATAAACTATACTCAATCATAATGCAAACTAGGGAAGATAAAGCACGAAATAGAATAACAAAAGAAAGAGTCACGATACAATCAAAATCCTGAAATAATATATACATGCCGATAACCTCAATAAAAGTCTAATACAAGTCTAACAATAATCTAAACCTTCTCAGGCTACGGTACTAAGTCCTCCTGCTCTAAATGAGTATCCTCTAATGGAACACCATTATGCGGTCCGTAGTATGTGGGACACTGGTCTACGAGCCAATCATCTAAAAAATATATCCAGTCAGGATTGGAGCAAAGTACACACCTCTGAAAGCAGTTTCAAATACATAATCGAGCATATATAATAGATACTAAAAAAGAATACAAGATAACTAAACAACATAATAAAATAAACTAGAGTGAATAGGTAATATACTGGAAAGAAGAACATACAATAGAATATCTATAATATAATGGAAATAATTGAAATCTAGATAATGTGCCATAGAATACAAGTTTATTATATGATCGGTTTAGGTTAAACACGAATATAATATGGAAACTCGATTACACGTGTGATATATAATCGAGATGTATATGAATACACTAGGGATTGATCACATAATTAACTCCTATTCTCCCATCCCTAACCAATACCAATGGATCCAATCACGACATGTTACGAACATGAATATGGGCACACTGAACACGAGCAGTATGTGTACACGAATATGAGCACACTGAACATGAGCAGTATATGAACATGAAGTACACGATAATCAATACCTGATACACACAATAAAATACATGTGAAGAAGTACCCGTTGAATACGGTAAGGGATAACATCTCCTGACAGGATCCATGTAGTACCAGTCCGTGAAACCACTGTGTCGAAATTAAGTATACAATTCTAGAACATGAGATATATACACTATTATGAAATAAAAACTAATAGAGAAATACACTCGCCTGAGGTCCTGAGCAAGGTATGTCTTTTCATATCCAAGCTGGTGCCACAAAGATCTATATATGGTATATTGCATTAATACAAGGTTTTGGAATGAAAATAAGTTAAACTAGTTCAATTCTAGGTCATAAAGCCATTTTTAAGTCAAAATAGTCAAACTAGGTCAACTCTAGGTCAAACTAGTCAAATTTGGTCAAACTATCTATTTCTAGATTGTATGAGTCCATCTCTAGGATACTGGGTTCATACACTATGTAACTAGGCTATACTAGCTATACAAGGATACTAGGATACCAACAAAATACCGTTCATAAGATACGCAAGTTATTAGATATGAAAATACTATAATATATATATATATATACAAGACAAAATATATAGTACTCCTATCCAAACTAATGCTAAGTGGATACCTCGACTTTGAACCAAATGCGGGATCACACCACCTACACACCCATCTTGATATACAAAATCAATACATTGAGTATAAACCAATACCTTGACATTACCTTAGTATCACAAGGTAATTCAATATCTAACATATAACTAACTACCCATGTACCTTACTATACACTAATATGCATTTAAACTTATAATAATACTATAGTAAATTAACATACTAACATTTCTCTTGATATTTAATACACGTATCCAAGATACCTCAACTCTCATTACCTCGGTGTAACTCAAGGTAAACTAGAAATAATACTAACCAATGCTAACTAGTGCTGATATATTGACATTACTTTAGTATCACAATGTAATACAATATCTAACATTAGCTACCTAACCAACATACCTCACTATACACTAACATGCACTTAAACTTATAATAATACTATACTAACTAACATAACTAATATACCCATCGGATATTCAATACCCATACCGAAGATACCTCAACTCTCATTACCTTGTTGTAACTCAAGGTAAACTAGAAATAATACTAACCAGTGCTAACTAGTGCTTATATATATATATATATATATATATATACACTTAACTCACTAACAATATATATATATAACTAACTATCAATATAAACTAAATTAGCATATTAACTAGCTTAACTTAACTTATCTACAACTTAATTACTAAGCACTCAAACTACTGCTGCTTATTGCTCTGCTTCTGCTTATCACTGCTGCTGCTTATTGATTCTGCTGCTTATTAATTATGCTGCTGTAGCTTCTGCTTACTGCTTCTCGCTGCTGTAACTTATTTCTTGTTGCTGCTACTGTAGCTTGCTGCTTCTAGCTGCTACTGCTTCTTACTGCTTATGCTCATTGCTGCTGCTGCTTCTCGGCCTGCTTCTGCTGCTGCTTCTCGGCCTGCTTATGCTCACTGCTGCTGCTGCTTCTCGGCCTGCTTATCACTGCTTATGCTTATAACTTTCCCTCTCTAGGTCACATGCACACATCTAATATACATATACACTCACTCATATATATATATATATATATATATATATATATATATATATATATATATATATATATATATATATATATATATATTACCACATACCTACACTAATGATGCACATGCACTTTACTATTCTCCCATGACCACCCACACATCAAAATAAAATATAAAACATACACATAATTATATATATACATATATATCATATAACAATTATAATTATAATACTCTAATAGCTATAACCAAGGTAGTTTGAATTAAAATGCAAGGAAATAAATATGTAGAGTACACCGCATCCGGATCACACTCAATCTATGATACGCTTGCGATACGGATCTACCATACCACTAAACCTACCTCGAAGGACATGAGCAAGTCTAAAATCATAATTAGAAGCAACATGAAGTGTTAGCTATTCGTCTATGTGCCCGTGTCAAAATGTGATATGCTCAAACCCCCGTGTCGGAAGAAAACTCCCAAATCAACCCATATCGCCAAATTATCAGAATACGGCCTACATGTATCCAATTATGAATACGATACTAGTCACACACAATCAAACACATGTCAATTTGGTCTAATTGACCTATTGACAAATACAAGATGTGCCAATCTCGAAATTTCTCCAAAATTGATACAAAATACCACATAACTTTCTCCATAGGCCTCCTATGAACCTAATTCCAATTCCTATATGTAGCCTTAGTACATAGGAGGGTTCCTAATGATTAAATTATAGATTTAGAGTCTATTTAGAGAGGGAAAACTAAATTGTACCTATTGGGAGATGGATTCCTAATAAAATCTCTAAATTAGTGTCAAGAGCCTTCAACTTGTAGATCATTGCTCCTCCTTATATATCCTTGCTTCCTTCTTGTAGATTCGTGCTTCTTCCTTGTTCTAATAGCCTCCAATAATTAATAGGGAAGGAATTAGGAATTAATTTGGGTAGGAATTGGTGTAGGGATGAAGGAATTTGGAAGAGAGAAACTCTAGATCTAGATTTGGAAAGAAAAATGAAGAGAGGGAGTCTCTCTCCATTCCTAATATGGCGGGCCTCTACCCCCTCCTCCAAGATACTATAAAATGTCCACAATACCCCTTAGGGCTTGTCATAAAGGAATTAATTAAGGAGGAAAGGTTATAGTCTAATTGGTTTAACTAATTAATTTATCCTCCTAATGAATGGGATTACTATTGGGCTCAATTCTAACTAGAATTAAATATTGGTCCATGGATCTCACTACCAGAAAAAGTCAAATTAGCGACGCCCAAAAATGTCGCTAAATGACCAAAAAATGTCACTAATCAAGTTTAGCGACATAATTAGCGACATTTTACAGAAGTCGGTAATCATCACGTCGTTGAAAGGAAAAACATCGCTAAACGTTGCTATACCGACATTTTTTAGCGACTTAAAAGTGTCGCTAACTTAGCCACGTTTAGCGACGCAGAGTCACTAATTAGCGACGTAATCAAACGTTGCTAAATATTGCTAATTAGCGACTTATATAGCGATGTGACAGCGACGTCTTTAATGACCTGGCAGTACTGCCATATCAGCAATTTGCGACGTACAGCGACGTATTTATCGACGTTTAGCGACGTCATTAGTGACGGCTATTAACGTCGCTAATTAGCGATGTATTTAGCGACGTTTATAAACGTGGCTAAATATCGCTAAACGTCGCTAAATACGTCGCTAATTTTACAAAAAAAATAAAAAAAATATACTGAATTATTCTAAACTATTATTCCTGCAATTTATAAATTTTTAATTAAAAATAGACCCGGAGCAACCCTCCGTTGAATTCTCTGGGTTCGCCGACCCCTTCGGTGGAACACTCAACACCGGTATATTAACATCATTTAATATGAATAAAAAGTATCACAGTCATACAATTAATACACACAAATATTATAGACAGACCTGGAGCAACCATCCATTAAATTTTTTGGGTACGAAATAACACAAAAAATATATAAAATATCACAGTCACACAATACACACAAAATAAAAGTATCACAGTCACACAAAATACATAATATATAAGTATCACAGTCACAAAATGGGCATAATATATAAGTATCACAATCACACAATAACCACAATAAAAGTATACGAAATATCACAGTATCAATCTCGAGGATATCCAATACGGGAGGGCACATACCAGTCCCTCAGATACTGCGCATAAACATCGTCTATGTGATCAATCTTTGCTATGGGTGCTGGGTGACTGGAACTCACCGTCTGAGATACAGCCGCTATAGGTGCTGGGTGACTGGAACTCCCCGTCTGAGATACAGCAGGTGGTATCTCTTCCTCCTTAACAGTAGGAGGTATCACTTCCTCCTTAACAGTAGAAGGCATCAATTCCTCCTTAACAGTAGGAGGTGTCTCTCTCTTGGGTACCATCTGGTAAGATAGATAAAAACAAAGAATATAATTGATAACAGATATTACTTAAGACATACCCTTAATAATGCGGAATGGAAGAATTAGATGACTCACAAAGAATATAATTGATAACAGATATTACTTAAGACATACCCTCAACAGCCCTGCCTATAAATTATTTGTTGCAGTATAATAATGATAGTAATAATAAAACTACTTGCGGCTATTTAAATCTTCATTTTCCATTTGTCTTTGATAAGGGCCAACTCCCCTGTGTGAATAGTTTTTTTTATATTTCTTTAAATCTTCACCCCATATCTGTTTAGGTCTAATTCTACTCCTAGCATCTTCCTTTAACTACTATCTTATTCCTCTTCCATACCATAATATCTATTGCTCAATATTTTGTCCTAACAATAAAAATACTATAAGATGTATCTAGTCAACCAACTAATGTTTCTATTTAATTGATAGATCTTGTATAGGATGATGATGACAAAATGTATAGGATGATGACAATGATGATGTATAGGACGACGACGACGGCGATAACGGATACAAATCTATTGGTAGTGTTGATGATGGAGATGATAATACGAATGATGATGATTATTAGGGTTTTGTCAAGTCTTATATTTTATTAGCCTGTGGTAGTTTTTTGTGAGTTTGATGATGGTTAACTCTTAGTTTTATCTTTAGGATTTTATGTTCTCAAATTAAAAAAAAAATTTAATGTTGTTATGAATTGATTAGATATAATATGACTTTCTTTATTTAAAACTATATATTATTCAAAAAATTCAAAAATGTGTACCTCACTTCGTTGAAGCGCACACCTCTATGAGAATCTTGCATCTAGGCTCCAGAGTAACCTAGTGCCTCGAGTGCGCCTCACCCCTTTTAAAATATAGGTTGTGAACACAAACATTTACTGGTAGTTCCTCACTTCAATCAATAGTCGCCTTCATTGTAATACTTTGTGGTAATAAAGTGTAAAATGTGCTGTTATTTAATCCCTACTTGGCATTACGACTAAGTTTTCAGTATACTTGGAACTTATATATTTAGCAACTTGCTTCAGTCAAGACTCAAAATCTGGCCTCTTCTTTTACACTTGCCTAAAGCAATATAAAGTTATCTCACCTTGAAGTCGCCTTTACTGTGTATCAACTAGTTACAAAAATAAGCCCACAACTATGGCGTACAGTGGCACTTTTATGATATTGTTGGCTTAATATGTAAAATGCAAGCTCTTGGAAAAGATATTTTCAAGCACAAAAGTAATAATTTGTCAAATATATTTATAGGTTGCCTAATGAATATGATGATATGCACCGTATAGAAACTGTAATAAGAAATAACTTTAACATTCTAACGTCATCTCCTACATCCATCCTCAGGCCAGATGATGAGTAATCTTCAGAAAAGTAGGCAGGATATTCTTCTAGCTGAGATGAGGTATCTTACCAAGAGACTAACTAATGTCTACCTCTTTGCTGTTCTTATGAATATAGGAATAAGAGAGAACAAAATATTAGCTTCTAAAACAGCTTTGGTGGCTTAACAATATAGTTATGTGCACCCTCTAGAACATGCAATCATGAAGAACTTGGCATTCAAATGGAACCTCCTCCAACCATGTTCAAACAATGGATAACAAGCAATCAGTCATAAAATATGTGGCAAGATATCTTCAGTTGAAATGCTCTACCTTGCTCGGGGACACATTAATTTTCACCTGCTGGTGCACTTACGAATATAGAAAGTTGAGGAAAATAAATGTAGCTTATAAAATACCTTAAGGGCTCAAAGGTTGCATATCCCCGAGACTGAAATGTCCTAATTCAAAAAATTCGCACAAGTCTTGGTATGCTCAACAAGTCTAAAGGAAGCTGAATACCTACGAAATTAATGTATTATATGATCTATCTCAATTAGAAATAACTTTAATAATAGTCAGCTGACAGGATGAGCTATCGTCAAGGGACAAATAAGAACTTGATGTTGATCTAATACATGTAAAATTACCTTAATAAAAATGTAACCTTAAGTAGAAATACTCTCATGATACACCATCTTTTTTTTCTCCTTTAACAATGGACTTTTTGAAATAAATCTTAAGCACTAGTCCAAGGGCTCTTAACTGATTTTATTTTTATTTCACCTATCTATTTGTTATGGTATATAAATGACTTCCAAATATATATCAAATTAACTCACCAAAAGCAATGGCGTAAACCTCTACGGTTTTGTTTCTCAAAAATACTTCTTAAAGAAGTTATCAACCAAGCAATCACTTTTGTCTTGAATCAATCGATTTAAAACTCCATGGTAGTTTACTTAAGCATAAGTATTTCCCTCCATGGTAGTCACAGATAGCAACACACCTACCAGGAAGGACCGACAACAAAATAAAGAACCACTGGAACTCCTACCTCAAGAAGAAAGCAAATCCTTATTCATCCTCCAATTCTCAAGACACGAGTACCAACCATGTCCTCGTCGACGCCGTCGTCGCACATGAATCACCATCGCTCATCGACTCGGGCCAGTCGGCCCTAACCCTAACCCTAACCCTAACCCCATGTCAAAAAACCTAACCCTAACCCTAGGTCTTGATCAGTGTCTGTGTCAGTGTGTGTGTGTGTGTGTGTGTGTGTGTGTGTGTGTGTGTGTGTGTGTGTGTGTGTGCCGTGTCTGTGTGTGTGTGTCGTGTCTGTGTGAGTGTCACATATGTCCTGTAAGAGAGAGAGAGAGAGAGAGAGAGAGAGAGAGTTAGGGTTTACCTAGAGCTTGAGGAGGAGGAGGGGGATGCCGGAGTAGCCACGGTGGAGAGCCGGTCGACGGAGCGGGGGGGGCGGGGGAAATTTTTTTCTTTTTAAAATTTCGACAGATGGGGAAAAACGAAACCGAGCCCTAATTAACCAAATTTTAGCGACGTTTAGCGACGTCCAATAAAAACATCGCTAAATTAAATTTTAGTGACGTCAAGGACGTCGCTAAACACGTTGCTAAATATTTTTAATATAAACGTCGCTATATACGTCGCTAAACGTCACTAACGTAGACATATTAGCGACGTTTAGCGACCTTAATTGAACTTATAGCGACTTATCTTTTAAAATCTTAATAAAAGTCGCTAAACATCGCTAAATGTCGCCATTTAGCGACGTCTAGCGACGTTTTTATAAGGAGTCGCTAATTTATATATTATTAGCGACGTTTCTTTCGACGTCGCTAAAATACGTCGCTAATCCCGCTTTTTCTAGTAGTATCTAATCTAAACTAGTTAGGTCCACTAACACAAGTCCAAAATAAATCTAACATCTAACAATAAATAAATAATATAATAAATAAATTTTTAACATGTATAATATTTAATTAATTATAAAATAACCAAAATACCCTTTCCTAGAAAATATGGTAGTGACAGATGCCGCACTCCGAGATCGCTGAGTGAGTCTCGCTTGCTCATGGAATCTATACGAGCTCAGAGATCACGGACCTCCCTTATCTCTTCTCTAGCTTCATCTGTTGTGGGAGGAGCAGACGACCCTGGTAGAGCATGAAGGCCGCCAACGTAGGGAGCGGTTGCATTTGAATATGCATTAGTTCCAGGGTCTTGACCTGAGGTCCTTGGATATAGGGCAGCTACAGTTGCCATAATTTCTAGTACTGCTTGGGTCAAGGCTTGCATTGACTCGCTCATAGTATGCATCATGGCTTCGAGGGTTTCGAGGCGCTGTCGGTCACTAGGGCCTTCATGGTCGCCCTCTGCCATATATGTCGTTCTTACTTGAGGCGAGTAGGAAGGGATGGTTAACATAGCACTCTGTGCTTCGGACTCTTGCAGTGAATAGTCGTCGGGAAGATCTAGTAGTGATGGATCATGTTCGGACTCTGATAGAATACAACCCCCAGCGTAGGAGGTGGCATCTTCTCTCCGAGGGTGGCTACCCCCAGAGAATTCAGCATCCGTTCCTTGGAAATCCTCATCTCCTCGGAATGCCAGATTTTCGTACAGGTCCAGTGGATTACTACCCCAGATTGTGCAACCCCCAGTAGTTCTGAGGCAGAACTACTCCTAGCAGCTGGGAGCTTCTTCTTCGAATGGCTGTCCTAAAAAATACCTTTTGTGGGTCCTGCTGCTGGTCCTCCTGGTAGTCGCCTTTCAATGCGCTGGTTGAGATTAACGGACTAGAGGTATTGGATTTCTTTTCTTCCATAGTGGAAGGGACCATCCGAGCAGATTAACATGAGAAAAGTGATATCTCATCCTCCTCGAGTTTTTGCACCTGAACCTTGGAATATTGTGGGATAGGATTCGTCGGGTGTAGTCGTTGGAATGCTGACTGCCTGCTTGAAGGTTCTGCCACTTTGTTGCAGCAGTAGTTGATGATGATTTTGGCATAGTGATATCCTGGAGGGGACCCTTCGCATGTCGTAGCTGCCTCCCTCGCCTTGCAATTATGATTGATCATATTACGCAAGTCAGGTGAGCACGGGTAAATCGAGTGTACGGGTGCATGGGTATTATTTTTGCTCCCTGGTCTAGGGTTCGTACAAGAATATTCCCCAGATCGTCAGTAGAAGACTTTGGAGATGACCCTGTCCATTTGTCGCTCAGGACTGGACGCACGCGTTGGTCTTATATAGCTTTCCATCAGGGGCCCATATAACAGTTAGCGGTGCACTCTGACGGTCAGCTGAAAGGACAGTCGCTTGAGCACGATGAGCTCGTACTGCCCTTGACTTCTTCGACTTGGCACCCGTAGGCGTGTAGTATGAAGATTCCAATTTTGGGTTTTTACCATTCTCAGTATGGCGCATAGGGTCATCGTTGCGTGAGATTCGGTCAAAAATAGAGGTTCAGCTGCTGTGCAGGCTGCATGCAGCCATCTTCTTGTGGCAGTAAACCTGTGCTGTATATTCAGTCTTATGCGGCCTCCTACTAGGTTGCATGGAACTCACACCAAGATTTGAACGTCTGGCATCGTAGTATTTTTCTCTGCCAGAGTTCAGGTGCTGAGTATTTTCTACTTACGGCAAGAATGCCGCTTGGACAACCTGGGGGGGATGCCTGATGTCACAACCCGCACCCAGAATGAGGGCACGATAAGTGATCAATGCCCAGCCTATGCCACAGCATCAATGGTAGAACACTGTCTGGATCATCCATAATCTAATATCTCACACAATATATACATGATACCTGTCAGTCCTCTCACTCCAAACGGAGGAACAATATGGTAACTGATAAATATAAAATATACTCAATCATAATGCAAACTAAGGAAGATAAGCACGAGATGGAATAACGAAAGGATAGAGTCACAATACATCCACAAGTCCGAAATAGTATATGCATGCCAATAACCTCAATGAAGTCTAATACAAATCTAAATAAAGAGTCTAAGCCTCCTCAGCCACTGGTACTAAGTTCTCCTACTCTAAAGGAGTATCCTCTAATGGTTTGTCGTTATGCGGCCCGTAGTAGGTAGGACACTGGTCCACAAGCCAATCATCTAAAAAATATATCTAGTCAGGATTGGAGTGAAGTACATACCTCTGAGAGCAGTTTTAAATACATAATCGAGCATATATAACAGATAATAAAAAAGAATATAAGATAACTAAACATCATAATATAATGAACTAGAGTGAACAGGTAATGTACTGGAATAAAAAATAGGCAATAAAATAACTGTAATAAGGAAAATAGATAAAACTAGCTAATATGCCATGGAATACAAGTTCATTATGTGTTCGGTTTAGGCTGAACATGAATACAATATGGTAACTCGATTACGCGTGTGATATATAATCGACATATACACGAATACACTTGGGCTTGATCACATAATCAACTCATATTCTCTCATCCCCAACTAATACCAATGGATCCAATCATGACACATTACGAACATGAATATGGGCACACTGAACTCGAGCAGTGTGTGAACACAAAGTACACTAAAATTAATACCTGATACATACGATAAAATATATGTGAAGGAGTACCCGCTGAACACGGTAAGGGATAACATCTCCTGACATGATCCATATAGTACCAGTTTGTGAAACCACTATGTCAGAATCAAGAATACAGTTCTAGAACATGTGATATATATATACTATCATGAAATAAAAACTAACAGAGAAATGTACTTGCTTGTGGTCCTGAGCAAATGATACGAAATAGTGTCCGAAATGGTATCCCATGGACCAATATATGAAATGTTATGTCATTTGGTGTAATAAAGGGATAAACAAGTTTAAATAAGTTAAAATATATTTTTTAGGTCAAAACTAGGTCAAACTACCTAAAGGGTTGACCTTTAGGGTCAACACTAGTCAAAACTAGAATATACCTAGGTTTCTAGGCTAAGACTAGAAATTACATTGCTAATACCCAAGGTAAGTTGGATAATATTAGGTTATAGCTAATATCAACTATCACTAGCTAATACCCTATACCATGTATCATATAATATGTATATAACTCTAATATATCACTAATTTATATCATCTTAGCCCAATACTCATTTCCTTAGACTATACCTTGGTTTTTACTCATAACTGGATACCTATATCATACCTTAACTATGAGCTCATAACTTAACCAATACTTGCTACCCTACTATCCATATTGATACACATAGGGTTTTAAGTACACATTTATCACAGTGTATCAAGACATCACTAATACCTAACTAGCTCACCTCACTTGGCATTCGATACCCACAATACTAAACACACTTCTCTTAACCCATACCCCAAATATCTAACACTTGGGAACTAGGACAACCCCTACTCATCTCACTGATACATATCCTTCTTGCACTAATACTCACCAATACACCCTTCCCTCTTCTTATTAGCTATTGTTGTTACTCTAACACATGATCACCTCATATTTGACACTTGTACTTCACACAAAACCAAAACCACACTAGTATCTCACCCCTTTCGCTGATACTTTATGGCACACTCTAAAATCTTACTCAATACTTGATCCCCAATCCAAGTAACACAATGCACCACCTTACTTACTGTCAAAACTAACTACTACCTACACCATCTCTACCCGACCCTACCAAGACCAACAGTCAATCTCTGTTACTGCTGATATTGCTTAAAAAAATTGATACATGTTCCCCCTTAGTTCTAAAACTGTGATACACAATAGTTACATATGTACAACTTCAAAGTTGTTATTGATATATATATTAATGTAGCTTACCTTCAAATAGCAGTGCACTTAGTGCATTGTTGTTGTCCACTTATTCCTTGAACTCAGGCCTTCATAGACCTGATATTATGATATCCACTCTGCCTACAGTTCAGATATGAGCTCCTTGCAGCTTATTTCCATGCCACTTCACTATTTCTTCCCCAACATACATACCACTGACAACTGATACACGCATGGACCAACACTACACCCTCACCTCAACCCGATACCAACTGCAACACATCATATCTCAAATACTGATATGCACAGTACCCAAGTGATACCCATCTGGAACTAGAAGTTCTACTTGCTCCAATCTCATGCACCTTTGTTACATACTTCTATTGCTATTACTGCATACTACTAACCCTTTCCCCTCACTGCTCGATACCCATACATACAACACTTAACTCCTAACTGCACAAACTAGACACCCACTGATACCACTGTGGTGTCACAGTACACTCCCACACTAAATTACATACACACAAAAGAATTATAGATATATAAGTATAGACTAGTATATATATATATACATCACACATATACATTATATACCTATATAAATATATTCTAGTATCAATTGATCAAACACTTAGAGTGTGTACTTGTGATATTCATGATATGTGTCCAAGTGAAAGGCCAAAATCCAAATTCTTCATCAATAATCATACAAACACATTAACAACCCTATAATATGACCAAAGTAACTTGTTATAAGGAGAATTGAGGATTAATTATGCAAAACCCCCAAAATTGGTTCCCGTGTCATACCGTATCATAAAATACCACGATACGGCCTACATGTATCCAATTATGGACACGTACCTAGTCCCATAACCCCAATCTAAGTCTAATTAGATCTAATTAGTATCATGACACACAATTGATGTGTCAACTTTGTAATTCCCCTAACATCACACCAAACTCCACATAGAACTCACAATACATAGCCAAATAGCCTAGAACGTGTTCCTATAGGTAGTCCTATGCCATAGGATCATTTATAATGGTCAAATGCATGATTAAGGAGCTATAATGAAGAAAAATTCAGGAATTACCAATTGAGAGACGGATTCACAATGAAAATACAATTGAACACGATCCGGACACGATCTCTAGCTCCAAAGTTCCTCCTCCTTGTGCTCCTTGCTTCTCCAAGCTCCAAAGCTCCAAGAGTGATAAATTTGAGAAGGAAATAATGGTGAATTGGGTAGAAAATTAATGGAGAAAAAATAAAAAATTGAGGATATAGAATTTTGATCAAAATAAATGCAAATGAGGAGAGAGAGAGAGAGGAGAACCCCCCCTCTAATACTGGTCGGCCTCTTCTCTCCTTCCCCAAGCAAAAATTAAATATCCAAGTTACCCCTACATAATGAATTATGTGGAATAATTAAGGGTGGGTATTTTTGGAAGTCTCTAACTAATTATAATTAACTAATTCGCCTTAATTAATTAGTGAAAATGACTAATAGGCTTGGGTCCAAGTTGGGCTTATGTTGTCATGATAAGTCTAAATAGGTCCATATGTGTCAAGTCTAAATATTGGGCTAGTCTCTCTAACTAAACTAAATAACACGTTTCTAATTAAATAACAAATTCCAGCCACAAATAATTATAGCTCAACATAAATAAATAATTAATACAATCATCACAATAATATTTAATATTAAATCCTAAAATTAAATACCCATGCCAAATTACCAAACTACCTCTAGTTGAAAAAGTGAGGGTGACAATCCTACCCACCTTAGAAAAAAATTGTCCTCAAAATTAAGGAAGAAACTAACTACCAAAAGTAATCAATACAAGCAAGAAAGAATTATACCTCACGGCTCAAACAGATAAGAATATCGCTCACGCATCTCGGCCTCTCGCTTCCAGGTACTCTCTCCTGGCGAATGATGCCTCCACGTGACGTGCACCAAAGGAATCGTCTAGTTCCACAATACCTTCTCCCCGTGGTCCAAAATCTCTACGGGCTGCTCTTGGTAGCTAAGAGTCGGACCAACCTCGATCTCCGAGTGATCTAGTACATGGCTAGGATCTGCCACATACTATCTCAGCTGCGACACATGGAACATGTTGTGCACTTCCTCTAATTCAGGTGGCAACTCTAGTCTGTAGGCTACTGCACCGACCCTCACAAGAACAGATGCATAAAGAAATCCTCAGATCGTGAGGTGGCTAATGTGCACGATCGTGAGCTAATTTAGCAGGGCTAATTATCTTAGAACAGATGCATAAAGAAATCCTCAGATCGTGAGTTGTTAACAGGGCTAATCGAGCCATAGTAATCGTATAGCACATTATATAATATACATCGGTCCCTCGTAAGGCCACCATGCTAGAATCACATAGAACGTATTGTACAATATAAGTATTTGGATATTGTCGTCCACTAGTGCGGACGTGACCAATATCCATAGGGGTTAGCCTTTCACGTCATGACAGTTGTCTGAGGTGGCTAATGTGCACGATCTCAAAATTTTATCCCTCCCAATGGTTTACCATCTTTAGTTACCTAAATTATCCCTATTTTTTTAGTTGGGAATCACATGGCATGGTCACACGATCAATCCTCCTATATGTCGTACAAAAGTATGATCTACGCTAGATACGAATCCACTTTGTTAGTTGATAGCTCAAATTGGATTCACCCGAGCATGATGCAACAATCAATCAAGTCCTAGACACACTTTTATAGTTGACACATATACCATGCCCGTGCTGGAAAAAAATAATATAATAATATCACATGTCGTATAGTATAGGAGGTATTCTCGATGCACAACCCAAAATATATGATCTCATAGCACGTAGCAAGTTATTTCATACCTCAGTGCACATTATAATAGGGTCACACCTCATTGCACCTTATAACACAAGTACATGTAGCATGTAGTAATCGTATCAGCACAGATATAAGAAATCAGGTTGAATCACTAAACTTACAGTTGGTCGTATGAGTCTTATCGCATTGAATCACTTGGTCAAAAATATGATCTCCTTAAATTAGGTACACCTACTATCAACCAATTTGAAGCCAAACTTTATGTAAAATCTTCAAATTAATAATTTTTCCGCCGAACATGAGTAAGGGAGGGAAGTGTGAACCACTCTAGAGCAGATCCTTAATCCTTAAACCAAACAAGGATCGGGATTGTAGATCGTCTCCCGAGCAGAACTACGGCCCTTACTCTATCCGACGAACAAAAGAATAAGTTAATCTACTAATCTGAGTTTACTCTGGGTTGCCATATGGTCTACTACAGCATATAATCATACTATACACATAGTCAGTTCTAGTACATAGCCAGTTACAAAGGCCAATTTCCTTTAGAATAACATAAGCAAGAAACCACGATCAACCACATAGGATACAATAAGAAATATTCCAAATAAAATAGTTAAACCTAAGAAATCGTGGAACGTGTACATAGATTACTAGGGTCGTACAGGATCACATACGCATATGAGAAGTGCACGTATGGATAGCTGCATAGGATAGGTCGTATGTACTGATTAGGCGCATGAGCAACTAGCCGCATGGATGAGCTGGTAGCATGGACTGTCGGCCGTATGCTACCTCAGGCCGCATAAGATCCCTGGCCGCATGCTCCTCCAAGCTACATGCTCTGGCATAAAAGTTCACTCTTGGAACAAGTATCGAAGTGATGGATGTGACAAGCCATAAAGTGTCAAGAAGAAAAGACAAAACCATAGAAAGATGTGCCAAGATTTCAAAGTTATGCGTCCAAGGAAAAGTGGCCATATACTCTGCTTGCCGTATATGCCTGCTTGCCGCATATGGATCGGTGCCTCATGGAGGTATCTTGCACTTAGCGAATTTTTCATTCGACCAGCGAACAAAACACAAGGAGTTCTATCACTTTGCTCCAGAAAACTTTGTCTAATGGTCAGCCATGCTTCCAATGAAATGGATGCATACTGGTTGGCTATGCGGCAAAGAGTCCAATCGCATAAGGATCATCCCGCATGGAAGTCTCAGTCGCATATTGCGTTGGCCGCATGAGAACTTCATCTTCTCCAGACAATAAGTTCAGCCATGACGGAAAAGCTCCAAAAATCCAAAAATTGCTTTCTTCATAAAAAATTTATTTTAACTCCAAATCAAGTGAACCAAAAGCCAAAATATTCAAAATAAAGTTCTCCATCAACCAAAAAAAATATAAAATAATATGTTTTAAAAGATCAAAACCAAGAAAAACTTTTGGAACCCATGAAAACCCTAACTTTAAAACTCAAATCTACTCAAAACCGTTCATCAAAACCAAAAACTCCAAGAACTAAAAATAATGAGGACATCAAGAAGAATATTTTCTATTAAATACATTATAATTTACTAATCATATAAAAAATCCAAAAAATTATGTCTTCACCATTTTGAGCAAGATGTACTTGCCTTGGTGGACTAACAAACCTCTTCCTAGAACCAAGTCTAGGGATAGGACTAGGTCTAGGGTTCGGCCAAAGAGAGATCTTGAGGGAAGGAGGAAGAAGAAATAAGAAAGGAAGTGGAAATAAGGAAGAATGAGAGAGGAGATAGAAAATCGTATATATATATTAAGTGAAGAAATGAGGTTAGCCCTAAGATTAAGTCATGACACTCTCCAACAAAATCTCAACCATCCAAAATAGAATTAGTGGTTCCAAAAGTGAACAGGGTCTAGTATCTATCATGTATACGAGACCTAGCACGGGTCCATGTCAATCACCAAGGTGTTCACTATTGGTCTCAGGTAGTATCTCCTAATAAACAAAAATCAAAACATATAAAATATAGCATAACTACATTATCGGAAAAATTCAAAAAAAATGCCAAAAATTCAGAAATACTAAATCTGGGAACAGGTGTAACATCTCTATCCACCTTAGAAAAATTCTGCCCTCAAAAATTGCTAAGCTAGTCGAGCTGATCACCAAGCAAAGAAACTCATGAATCACAATTCCATGCACTACAAGATCTCATGAGATACAACTAACTAGAAACCAATCAAACATAGAATAGACAGGTAAATAAAATTAATCAACCACATATAAGTAAACGCATAACCAATCCACACAATCAGAAAGAAAGGAAGGGTTGGAGGTATACGAATAATTATCTCCTGAGTTAGCAAAAATAGGAACTCGTCCTCGCTGGCCTACGCTAACTCCCAAAATGGACAAGGATCAAGTCTCGAGATAAGTCGGTACCAACAACTTAGTCAAGAACATGACTCTACCCAGGACATGCCTTCGCAGTCGAGATATATGATATACACCATGTATCACGAGATTCTGAGGCAGATGAGTTAGACAAAAATTATCTCCACTTGCCGAATATACGAAACCCAAAAGATAGATATCATAGCCCTTTCTTGCTCCATCATCACCAGAGCTAGAGCAAACCTGCTCAGCCTGCACTGCGTATCCAACCACAGTTCTGCCAGATTATCTGTGATCAATAAATCTCTGTTATAGCACGTACTGTGCCACTACTCCGAAATATTTGGTCCTGAACCTGGTTCTAAAGTTATCCCAAGAGATAGGACACCAAGCCGACTTCCTCGGCCGCCCACCAGTCACGAGCAAGATCTTATAGTTATAATTGGACTTGATTGACTTGTTCCTCTGCTAGAAACTTAGTTGCCGCCATGATCGTCTCAATGTCTTAAAGCCAAGCATCTGCCGTAATAGCATCCTTTGTGCCATCAAAATAGCTCGGGTTGAGTCGACAGAATCTGTATGATGTCCTATAATCTTCTTCTTCACTCTCCTCTAGAGTCGTTTGCAGTCCTTGGTTTTACAGGATGTTCTGCTCCTGTTGTCGAAGTTGTTGGTGTAGCTGCACTTCTATCTGATGATATTGTGTAGCCATCATACTTCTGATAATTTCTAATAGTGTCGGGGTATCAAGTGTTGTTGGTGCCACTGGAACTATCGGGGTACCCAGGATCGCTGGTATATGTTGCCCACCTATTGGCTCTACTCGAAGATGATCTTGATAAAGTATTATCTCTTGTTGATGCTCAATGGGATCTTTCTCTACTAGTTGTTCTACCACATCAGCTGCCCTGACAGGAGGAGAAGATGTACCCCTGAAGGAAAAGGACACAAAGATATCAAATGACAGGATAGGAAAGAAAAAGGAAGCAAATTATTGATAGTTCAAGCTCGGTGTCGAAGAGGACAAATTCAGGATATCAAAGGAAACAATTTTGAATGAGACTCCTAGAACAAGATACCCCATAAGTCTGAAAAGACATAACTATATGGGCCATCACTAAAACCTTGTCATACCCTAGAACTAGAATACTAGAGAGCGGAGGAGTGACTCAGCTAATCATACCTTATGGAATACTGAAGTAACCCACAATGTGCTAAGGTTATCTAGAGACAAGGGAGTGCATACTACAATCAAGTCACCTAGGGTCAAGGATCTCTATATCTCAATCATCAACCAAAATATAGTAAGAATGAGCATGTAAGATACAGCAGTTAGGTGACCCTAATGCTATATCAGAATTATCATGAAACTAGTTATACAGGATGGTACACTAGTGCATTGCCAAGAGTATATGACTGTAAGTCAGCCGCGGTCTGAATAATATACAATCATGTAGAGGAACTAACATCCAGATAAACTAGCTAACAAGTGTCATCGGCTAAACGCTAAAAGCTAATACAAAATAATACTCATAGTAGGGAAGAAGAAACCGATTGAAGTTCCTCGACCGACATCCTCCTGATGTGCGCCATCGATCAGATACAGGACAGGATCCTTTGGCTCTGCTACTAAACTTGGCCAAACAAAACAAGTGGGGTCAGGCCCCGAGAAAAAGTACCACAAAGAAGCACAAGTGAATGAAGCAAAAACCAATAAATTACATAAAATAGGAATCTGTGCCACAACTGCAAGGGTATAACCTTTCATCAGAGCAGTATGACACCTCTACAACCAAACAAGGACAAGAGGTGTCGCACTACTCTGAGACAAGGTATGACTCACCAATTATGAACATGATAAAGATACAACACATCAACATAATCCAGAACACACATACCATAATATAAGCTAAGATATAGGTATAATATGCAACTTCAATACATGACCTATTAAGACACATGGGTGCAACCCTACAACCAAACAAGGAGAAGGATTGAACCGTCGCACCATAATAGTTCATGTCCCTAGACTACCAGCACATACTCTTTTAAATCGGCCAATCAATCCTAGACTTGTTATGTGGAGTCTGAGTTATCTCAGAATAGATGCATAAAGAAATCCTCAGATCTTAAGCTTTTTAGCAGGGCTAACCGAGGCATAGTAATCGCATAGCATATTGTATATTATACACCGGTCCCTCGTAAGACCACCGTGCTAGAATTACATAGAACGCATTGTACAATATAAGTATTCGAATATTGTCGTACACTAGTGCAGACATGACCAATATCTATGGGGTCAGCCTTGCAAGTCATGACAATTCTCTGAGGTGGCTAATATGTACGATCACGGGATTTCATCCATCCCAATGCTCTACCAGTTTTATTTGCCTAAATTAGCCATATGGTTATATTAGAAATTATATGGTGTGGTCACATGATCAATCCTCCTATATGTCGTATCATAGTACGGTCTACGCTATATACGAATCCACTTTGTTACTAGATAGATCAAACTGGATTCACCCGAGCGTGATGCAACAATCAATCAAGTCCTAGCCACACTTTGGTAGTTGACCCACATACCATGCCCGTGTTGGGAAAAATAATATAATAATATCATATATCGCATAGTATAGGAGGCATTCTTGATTCACAACCCGAAATATGTAATCTCATAGTATGTAGCAAGTTATGTTGTACCTCAGTACACATTATAATAGGGTCGTACCTCAATGCACCTTATAACATATGTACACATAGTACGTAGTAATTGTATCAGCACAAAAATAAGAAATCGGGTCAAATCACCAAACTTAGAATTGGTCGTATGAGCCTTATCACATTGAATCACTTGGTCAAAAATATAATCTTCTCAAATCAGGTACACAGACTATCAATCAATTGGAAGCCTAAATTTATGTGAAATCCTCGAATTAATGATTTTACTGCCGAACGTGAGTAAGGGGAAAGTGTGAACCACTCTAGAGCAGATCCACAATCCTTAAACTAAACAAGGATCAGAATTGCAGATCGTCTCCCGAGCAGAACTACGGCCCTCACTATATCCGACGAACAAAAGGATAAGTTAATCTACTAATCTGAGTTTACTCTGGGTTGCCACATGATCTACTACAGTATATAATCATACTATGCACATAGCTAGTTACTAAGTCCACTTTTTCTTAGAATAACACAAGCAAGAAATAACGATCAACCACAAAGGGTACAATAAGAAATATTCCAAATAAAATAGTTAAACCCAAGAAACCGTGGAACGTGTACATAGATTACTAGGGTCGCACAGAATTACAAACGTGCATGAGAAGTGAACACATGGATTGCCTCATGGGACAAATTGCTTTCACTGATCTAGCGCATGAGCAACTAGCCGCATGGACGAGCTGGCCGCATGGACTATCGGCCGTATACTACCTCTGGTTGCATATGATCCTATGTCGCATGCTCCTCCAAGCCGCATGCTCCAAAAAAAAAGTCCACTCTTGGAACAAGTATCGAAATAATGGATGTGATAAGCCATAAAGTGTCAGGAAGAAAAGACAAAACCATAGAAAGATGTGCCAAGATTTTAGAGTCATGCGTCCAAGGGAAAGTGGCCGCATATGCCGCTTGTCGCATATGAGTCGGTATCGTATGGAGGTCTCTTGGACTTAGCAAATTTCTCATTCGTCCAGCGAACAAAATACAAGTAGTTCTGTCACTTAGCTCTCGAACACTTTGTGTAATGGTCTGTCATGCTTCCAACAAATGGACGCATACTGGTTGGCTATGTGGCAAAGAATCCAGCCGCATAAGGATCATGACGCATGGTAGTCTCTTTCGCATATTGCGCTGGCCACATGAGAACTTTGTCTTCTCCAGATAGTAAGTTCAGTCATTGTGACAGTCATGGCAGAAAAGCTCCAAAAATCTAAAAATTATTTTCTTCATAAAAACTTTATTTTAACTCTGAATCAAGTGAACCAAGAGCCAAAATGCTCGAAATAAAGTGCTCCATCAACCACAATTTTTTTTCTAAATATCATATTTTAATAGATCAAAACCAAGAAAAACTTTTGGAACCCATGAAAACCCTAACTTTAAAACCCAGATCTAGTCAAAATCGTTCATCAAAACCAAAAACTCTAAGAACTAAACCTAATGAGGACATCAAGAAGAAAATTTTCCATCAAACACATTATAATTTACTAATCATATAAAAAATCATGGATTTACCACATTGAGCAAGATGTACTTGCCTTGGTGGACTAACAAACCTCTTCCTAGAACCAAGCCTAGGGATAGGGCTAAGGCTAGGGTTCGACCATGGTGTGCTCTTGAGGGAAGGAGGAAGAAGAAAGAAGAAGGAAAGTGGGAATGAGGAAGAATAAGAGAGGAAAGAGAAAACTATATATATATATATATATATAAACCAAGTGGAGAAATAAGGTTAGCCAGAAGATTAAGTCATGACACTCTCCAACCAAATCTCAAACATCAAAAATAGACTTAGTGGTTCCAAAAGTGAACCGGGTCTGGTATCCATCCTGTGTACGGGTCATAGCATGGGTCCATGGCAATCACCAAGGTGTTCACTATTGGTCTCGGGTAGTCTCTCCTAATAAACAAAAATCAAAACATATAAAATACAGCTTAAATATATAATCAAAAAAATCAAAAAAATGCCAGAAATTCAGAAATACTAAATTTGGTAACGGGTGTGATATCTCTATCCACCTTAAAAAAATTTCGTGCTCAAAATTTGCTTATTTAGTCGAGCTGATCACCAAACAAGAAAACTCAAGAATCACAATCCCATGCACTACACGATCTTATGAGCTACAACTAGCTGAAAACCAATCAGACATGGAATAGATAGGTAAATAAAAGCAATCAACCACATATAAGTAAACGCATAACCAATCCACACAATCAGAAAGAAAGGAAGGACTGGAGGTATACAAATAAATATGTCTCCTAAGTCAGCAAAAATAGAAACTCGTCCTCGCTGGCCTACGCTGACTCCCAAAATGGCTAAGGATCAATTATCGAGATAAGTAGGTACCAATGACTTAGTCAAGAATATGACTCTGCCCAGGACATGACTTCGCAGTCGGGACATATGACATACATCATGTATCATGAGATACGGAGGTAGATGAGTAAGACAAAAAAATTCTCCACTCAGCGAATATACGAAACCCAAAAGATAGATCTCATGGCCCATTCTTGCTCCGTCGTCACCATAGCTGGAGCAAATCTTCTCAGCCTGCAGAACTCTGCTGCATATCCATCTACTATTTTGCTGGATTGCCTGAGATCAATAAATCTCTGCTGCAACTCGTATTGTGCCAGTACTCCAAAATACTTGGTCCTGAACCTAGTTCTGAAGTTGTCTTAAGAGATAGGATACCTCAAGCCGACTTCCTCGGTCACCCACCGGACACGAGCAAGATATTGTAGTTGTAATTGGACTTAATTGACTTACTACTCTACTAGAATCTTAGTTGCCACCATGATCGTCTCAATGTCTTGAAGTCAAGCATCTAACGTAATAGTATCCTTTGTGCCTTCGAAATAGCTCGGGTTGAGTCGACAGAATCTGTATGACATCCCATAATCTTATTCTTCACTCTCCTCCAGAGCCATTTGCAGTCATTGGTTTAACAGGACATTTTGCTCCTGTTGTCGAAGCTGCTGGTGCTGCTGGTGCTGCTGTGGCTGCTGCACTACTATCTGATGATGTTGTATAGCCATCATACTTCTAATAAGTTCTAACAGTATCGGGATATCAAGTATTGCTGGTTCTACTGGAACTGCCGGGGGTACCGGGATCTCTGGTACATATTGCCCACATATTGGCTCTACTCAAAGCTGGTCTTGATAGAGTACTATCTCTTGTTGGCGCTCAATGGGATCTTGCTCTACTAGATGTTGTACCATATTTGCTACCCTAATAGGCGGGAAAGAGGTAGCCTTGAAGGAAAAGGACACCAAGATATCAAATGATAGGACAGGAAAGAACAAGAAAGCAAATTGTTCATAGTTCAAGCTTGGTGTCGAAGAAGACAAATTCAGGATATCAAAGGAAAAAAATTGATTGAGACTCCTAGAACAAGATACCCCACAAGTCTGCAAAGACAGACCTATATGGGCCACCACTAAAACATTGTCACGCCATAGAACCAGAATACTGGAGAGCGAGGAAGTGACTCAGCCAACCATACCTTACAAAATACCGAAGCAACCCGCAATATGTTAAGGTTGTCTAGAGACAAGGGGGTGCATACTACAATCAAGTCACCAGGGTCAAGGATCTCTATATCTCAAACATTAACCAAGAAACAGTAAGAATGAGAATATAAGATAAAGTAGCTAGGCATCCCTGATGCTCTATCAGAATTAATATTAAACTAGTTATACATGATGGTACACTAGTGCATTGCCATGAATACATGATTGTAAGTCAGCCGTGGTCTGAATAATATACAATCATGTAGAGGAACTAATTTCCAAATAAACCAGCTAACAAGTATCATCGGATAAACGCCAAAAGGTAATACAAAATGATACTCATAGTAGGAGAAAAGAAAATTACTCAAGTTCCTCGGCGGACATCCTCCTGGTATGCGCCATCGGTCAGATACAGGACAGGATTCTTGGGCTCTGCTACTAAATCTGGCCAATCAAAACTAGCGGGGTTAGGCCCCGAGAGCAAGTACCACAAAAGAGCACAAATGAATGAAGCAAAAACTAATAAAGTATATAAAATAGGAATTTGTGCCACAACTGCAAGCGTATGACCTTTTATCGGAGCAGTAGGAAACCTCTAAAACCAAACAAGGACAAGAGATGTCGTACTATTCCGAGACAGGGTATGACTCACCAATTGTGAACATGATAAACATACAATACATTAACATAATCCAGAAAACATATGCCACAATACAATCTAAGATATAGGTATAATATACAGCTTTGGTAAATGACCTATTATGACACATGGGTGCAACCCTACAACCAAACAAGGATAAGGGTTGAACTATCGCACCATAATAGTTTATGTCCCTAGACTACCAACTCATACTCTTTTAAATTGGCCAAACAAGCCTACGGCTTGTTATGTGGAGTCTGAGTTATCTCAGAACAGATATATAAAGAAATTCTCAGATCGTGAGCTGTTTAGCGGGGCTAACCGAGCTATAGTAATCGTATAGTACATTGTATATTATGCACCCGTCCCTCGTAAGGCCACCATGCTATAATCACATAGAACGCATTATACAATATAAATATTCGGATATTATCGTCTACTAGTATGGATGTGACCAATATCCATGGGGGTCAGCCTTGCATGTCATGACAGTTGTTTGAGGTGGCTAATGTGTACGATCTTAAGATTTTATCCCTCTCATCTACTAGTTTTAGTTGCCTAAATTAGCCCTATAGTTATGTTATGGATCATATGGCGTAGTCACATGATTAATCCTCCTATATGTCGTACCGTATATGGTCCATGCTAGATACGAATCCACTTTGTTACTTGATAGCTCAAATTGGATTCACTCGAGCATAATGCAGTAATCAATCAAGTCCTAGCCACGCTTTGGTAGTTGACCACATTCTATGCCCGTACTGAGAAAAATAATATAATAATATCATATTTCACGTAGTATTGGAGGCATTCTCGATGCACAACCAGAAACATGTAATCTCATAATACATAGCAAGTTATGTCGCACCTCAGTGCACATTATAATAGGGTCACACCTCAGTGCACCTTATAACACATGTACATATAGCACGTAGTAATTATATCAGCACAGATACAAAAAATCGGATTGAAGCACCGTACTTACAGTTTGTCGTATGAGCCTTATCACATTGAATCACTTGATCAAAAATATGATCTCCTCAAATCAGGTACACAGACTATCAATAATCAATTGGAAGCCTAAATTTATATAAAATCCTTAAATTAATGATTTTGCTATCGAACGTGAGTAAGAGAAAAAGTGTGAACCACTCTGGAGAAGATCCACAATCCTTAAACCAAACAAGGATCGGGATTGTAGATCATCTCCCGAGCAGAACTACGATCCTCACTCTATCCAATGAATAAAAGGATAAGTTAATCTACTAATCTGAGTTTACTCTAGGTTGCCACATGGTCTACTACAACATATTATCATACTATGCACATAGTCAGTTCTAGTACATAGCTAGTTACTAAGTCCACTTTTCCTTAGAATAATACAAACATGAAACCACGATCAACCACATAGGGTACGATAAGTAATATTCCAAATAAAATACTTAAACCCAAAAAATTGTATAATGGGTACATAGATTACTAGGGTCGCACAGGATCACATACGCTCATGAGAAGTCCACACATGTATTGCCATATGGACAGGCCGCATGCACTGATCATGCTAATGAGCAACTGGTCGCATGGATGAACTGGTCGCATGGACTATCGGCCGCATGCTACCTCAGGCCGTATACGATCCCAGGCCGCATGCTTCTCCAAGACACATGCTCCAGCACAAAAGTCCACTCTAGGAACAAGTGTCAAAGTGATGGATGTGACAAGCCATAAAGCGTCAGAAAGAAAAGAAAAAATTATAGAAAGATGTGCCAAGGTTTCAGAGTCATGCATCCAAGGGAAAGTGGTCGCATACTCTGTTTGTCGCATATGTCTGCTTGCCGCATACGGGTCGGTGTCGCATGGAGGTCTCTTGGACTTAGCAAATTTTTTATTCATCCAGCAAACAAAACACAAGAAGTTCTGTCACTTAGCTCCAGAAAACTGTGTAATGGTCAGTCATGCTTCCAACAAAATGTACGCATACTGGTTGGCTATCAAGAAGAACATTTTCTATCAAACACAAGAAGAATATTTTCCATCAAACACATTATAATTTACTAATCATGTAAAAAATCCAAAAAATTATGGCTTCACCACTTTAGGCAAGATGTACTTGCCTTGGTGGACTTACAAACCTCTTCCTAGAACCAAGTCTAGGGATAGGGTTCGGCCTAGGAGAGCTCTTAAGCGAAGGAAGAAGAAGAAAGAAGAAGGAAAGTGTAAATGAGGAAGAATTAGATAGAAGAGAGAAAATAATATATATATACCAAGTGGAGAAATAAGGTTAGCCCTAAGATTAAGTCATGACACTCTCCAACCAAATCTCAACCATCCAAAATTGACTTAGTGGTTCCAAAAGTGAACCCGGTCTGGTATCCACCATATATATGGGTCCTAGCACGGGTCTATGGCAATCACCAAGGTGTTCACTATTGGCCTTGAGTAGTCGCTCCTAATAAAAAGAAATCAAAACATATAAAATACAGCATAAATATATTATCAAAATAATTCAAAAAATGCCAAAAATTCAAAAATACTAAATCTGGGAACGGGTGTGACAACTATTCATGTCAAGAGTCTGAGGCAAAAAGTGCAACATCTACCATCCTATCCATTTCTTCCCATGTGAGAACAGCATACAGGGCAGGGGACGACCATGAGGGCCCCAACGATCGAAAGTGCCTCGAAACCCTAGAGGCTATGATACAGACCATGGGCGCATCAATTGAAGCCTTGACCTAGACAATGCTGAAATCAAGGCAAATATGGCCCCACAACCAGCGAGGGTCTCTGGTCAAGCAAGCCTGGACCCCAAAACTAACGAGGATTCTAATATAATTGCTCCACCCGCGGGGCATAATCATCCCCTACCCGGATCATCCGCTCCTTCCATAGTCGATAAAACTCGAGAAGCGATGTGAGAAGTCTGAGAACTCTGGGGCCGCCTAGACTCAATGGGCAATCGAGACTCACTATGCGAGCTTGGGATCCAAAAACCGTATCCCCTCGAATAAAAAGATGTACCATACCCGTCCAAATACAAGCCTTTCAACTTGATTCCGTTCGAGGGGAAGACATCTCCCCGTCAGTTAATGATTTACTTCGAGACGGTAATGGGGCATCTAACTCATAACAACGCCCTCTTAACCAAGCTCTTTGTCGGGATAATGTCTGGAATAGTCATCGATTGGTTCTACAGCCTCCAGGACAACTATATTTCGTCATTCAACGATATCAAGGGTCTTTTCCTCAATTGGTTCTACGATATAAGAAATGACACGATGATATCCTCTTTTTAATGGATATCACGCAAAGAAAGAAAGAGTCTGTACGGGAGTACATCGAGCGGTACAGGCAAGTGGCGCTAAAGTTACCCTACGGCAACCATGAGTCTACACTGATGGACACCTGCCTGAGAAATCTTCTTCCTACAGTCAGGCTTTGGATGGTGACTCTCAGATTAAACACTGGAAGGCATTCATCATAAATATTGTCGGTGTTAAGAAGAAGGTGAAGGATGCCCATCTTTTGGTAATATGGATCTCCGTCGTTGATGAAAGAGACAAATCCCTTACAATAGCAACAACAACAGCTGTAACAACGCCCGGGATAGCAAGATGAAGCAGGTTATTATCGCCAATATAGCCAAAAAGCTCGAGCAAAAACCTGCAGGGGCTCCAAAATCGAAGAAAACTTATTCCTTCGAAGGTGATGACGACATGGCAATCTTTAACATGCTAATGAAGGGAAACAAGCTTTGACTCCTCGACGTTAAGCACCCTGTTGAGGCAACTGAAGTAAATAATCAAAAGTACTGTCACTACCATCATTACATCCATCATGTGATTCAGGACTGCTATACACTAAAGAGATACATCTAGCGTCTGCTCGAGGACCAAGGCTCTCACCTTGGATTTTGATGACAAAATGGTTGTCGCTAACATGGTATCTCTCCAGTTCGATAACTTCCCGGCAACGGAAGCCCAGGACGGTATAATCTTGATCCCCCGAGCAACAATGGAGGTTTTCAATCTTCCGCCAGCGCTTGACCAAACAGCCAGGCTGATACCTCTCACCATATCACGGGGGAAGGTCATGTGGGTTTATTTTGACCTTGCTCCAGACTTGATGCAATTGACAACACCTTCTGCCACCAAGTCCAAGGGAAAGAAGTCCAAGTCCTGCTATACAGTTTATATCCCTTCCAAAGAAGCTATAGCAGGAACAACAAGGTCTGGCCTAGCATACCAACGAGAGTATGACATCCCCGACGATGGTGTGCTTCCAATTGTCGCATCCGATCTGGGTCTATCCCATCAACCATTAGCGGACAAGTCCAAGCAGAAAGAAACTCGCTTCGACAAACCACTGCACAAAGATACCGCTCGGGGACTGGAGAAGCTATAGCAAGGATTCTTGATCCTCATCAGACAGACTTTTACGGATGAAGATAGGTTTAGGGGAGGATTCATCGCACATATCTATTTGTACGACTTCATCCTCAGTGGGAGGTTCCTGTTGCTCGAACCATATCTCCTATTATACGTCTAGGCGTTGGGCACACAGTTCTACTTCAAAGATCTCAAGTGAACCCTCATCGTCTTTCTCAGGGTCATCTGATACCATATTGGCAGATAATATTTGTTTGAGCATCTCCTGATACTGACATCAGAGTTCCAAACAGAAGATTCTGAAGAGTGACAGTATAACTCATTTTCTTCATCCGAGCCTTCTGGGGTTGTAGAAGGTGTGACGTACCCTAAGCCATGCTTGGTCTTATGGTAGTAATCCTTATCGGACAAACTTTGCTGATGAAGTAGAGTATAACCGTCTTATTCATCCGATCCTTCGGGAGTTGTGGGAGGCGTGACATACCCTAAGCCATTCTTGGTCTTATAGTAGTAATCATCTTCATAACACCAGGCAAAGACATTGATGTATTCCCTAACGAGCTATAGTAGAGATTCTCGATCCTCATCGGACAGACTTTTGTTGATGAATATATGTTTAGGGGAGGATTCGTCGCCCAGATCGATTTATATGACTTCATCCTTAGTGGAAGGTTCTCATTGCTCGAACTACATCTCCTATTGTTCGTCTAGGTGTTGGGCCCATGGTTCTACTTCAAATAGCTCAAATAGATCATCGTCGTCTTTCTCAGGGTCATCTGACACCATGTTAGCAGACAATGTTTGTTTGAGCATCTTCCCGATAATGACATTGAAGTCCCAAGCGAAAGATTCTGAAGAGTGAGAGTGTAACTGGTTTTCTTCATCTGAGCCTTTGGGGTTATGGGAGGCATGACGTACCCTAAGCGATGCTTGGTCTTATGGTAGTAATCCTCGGACATACCTGTAGGAGCCTACAGACGCAGAGGTAGTCGTCATCCTTTTTTATAGTTTAAGCCCCTAGCAGCTTTCAAGTCATACCCTATCTTCTGGATAAGGTGCTTGGTTTGAGAGCTGTATTGGTAAAGTAGTATTTTATCGGTATCTAGTTCTGGCTCCAGTCCTTTTGGGATAGAGGATTAGGGAATTTTTACTCTGTCAAAAGATGATGAATTTGTCTTCCCTCTTCCTTGCTGGAACTATGAAGTAGGAGTTTTGACTGGAGAGAACTTGGTTTACTACAAAGGTGGTAGTCACCTGTATATGTAGGTACAAGCCTAGACTGTGCTCCATGGAATATAATATGCTGAGATGTGCAGAATCTGAGTGGTTCAAAGATAGCCCTTTATTCATAAAATAAGGTATCTTATCCTCAAGAATTATATTGTCTAGAGAAGGGGCGTTAGCATGAGCGGCTACGTACTCCTTCAGTTCATTCTTTTCGAGATCTACCCCCAGTGCAAGTGACGGCTTCGGAGGTCTCCTGCACGGCTTTACCACTATAGGTTTGGAAGTCGTAGTAGGTGTTGTATCTTCCTTCAGCATTGACTCGGTCAACGAAGGAGAATGACCAGAGGTTCGGGTGCTTTCTTGTGCAGCTTCACTAAGAGGGAAGGGGCTGTGTCGGAAGTGCATGCTTTGAGATGGACTCTCAAGGGCTCATCCGATGTTGTCTCAGTCTCTGCCTCATCGTCGGCATCATTTTTACCTTTATCTCGGTGGACTTGCTTATAAAGGATCAAGTTAGAGTAATAGGCCTCAACCTCTTTGAATGGATCCATATTGGCAAATTCTGTCTTGACAACACCATGATTGTCTAAATACTTCAAGCACTGGTGCAAGGTTGATGGTATGATCATGTACAGGTGTATCCATGGACGTCCTAACAGAATGTTGTAGGATATATCAACGTCTATGATGTAGCAGGTGACCTATATTTTCAAATCAACAATCAGACATTTTAAACGAATCTTGCCTAGAGGGTAGCTCCTTCCAGCGTTGAAACTACTAATAGACACACTGGTTGCTGCCAGTTGATGTATCGGGATGCCCAAGGTCTGAAGCAGACTCTATGGGATGATCCTGATTGACGAGCTAGGGTCGATGTACATCTGGTCCACCTTGATGGCGCCAATGTACCCTATATAATACAGAGGACGATCATGCCGATTATTCTTTAGCAACATATTTTATTGCAAGAATGTTATATTGGGCATCACCTCTATCATATTATTGCAGTGGGGCCATATGGCAGGATCCTAAACTGGCGGCTTGACCTGCGCCAGGTAGGAGTCGACATTCTGGAATGCCTCACTCAGAGCAACCCGAGTATCTATGGAAACTCGGAGAAGCTTGAATATTGACAACTTCGCTGGAGTATCGACCAGTTATGCCAAGATATCAAAGTTGTAGGGCTTCTCCAGCCCCTGAGCGATATCTTTGTGCAGCAGTGTGTCGAAGTAAGTTTCTTTCTGCTTGGACTTGTCTGGTGCTGGACGCTAGGATGGATCCAGATCGGATGTAGTGATTGGGAGCGCACCATCATCAGAGATGTCGTACTCTCATTGGTACTCCAGGCCTAACCTCGTTGTTCTTGCTATAGCTTCTTCGGAAGGAATAGAAACCGTATAGCAGGATTTGGACTTCTTGCCCTTGGACTTGGTGGCAGAAGGTGTTGTCTATTATATCAAGTTTGGAACAAAATCTGGATGGACACACATGACATCCCCACGTGATGTGGTGATAGGTATCATCCCGACTGTTTGGTCACGAGCTGGTGGGAGATTGACAACCTCTATTATTTCTCGAGGGATCGGGATTACTCTGTCTTGGGCTTCTGTTGCTGGAAAGTTACCGAACTGGAGAGATACCATATTAGCGACAACTATTTTGTCATCTAAATCCAAGGTGAGGACCTTGGTGTCGAGCAGATGCTAGATGTACCACTTCAGTGTATAATAATCTTGTGTCGAATGGTAGATGTATAGATGGTAGTGGTAGCACTTCAAATTATTTACCTCGCCTTCCTCAACTGGGCACTTTACGTCGGGGAGTCGAATCTTGTTTTTCTTTATTAGCATGTCAAAGATTGCCATGATATCATCATATTCGAAGGAATAAGTTTTCTTTGATTTTGGAGCCTCTGCGGGTTTTTTCTTGGGCTTCTTGGTTATATTGGCTACAAGAGCCTGCTTTCCTTGACATCTTGGGCACTATTATCATTTTTATTGTTGCTGTTGTAAGGGCGTTTTCCTCTATCATCAGCGATGGGGATCTGTATTCTCAAGAGGCGGATGTCCTTTACTTTTTTCTCAGCATCGACAGCATTTATAATGAATATTGTCCAGTCTTTAAACTGAGAGTCGTCCATCCAGAGTCTGACCGTGGGTAGGAGATTTCTTCGATAGGTGTCCATCAGTGTAGACTCACGGTTACCGGGGGATAACTTTAGAGCCGTTTGCTTATACTGCATGATGTATTCCTATACAGACTCTTTCTTCTTTTATGTGATGTCCATTAAGGTCGTCAAAAGACGAAATGAAATTATCCTGGAGGCTGCATAACCAATCAAAAGCTATTCCAGACAACGCCCTGACAAATAGCTTGGTTAAGAGGACATCGTTACGATAAAGATGTCGCGTTGTGTCATGACCCGCACCCGATGTAAGGGTACAAGTCGGAACCAACGCCCAGCCTACGCCATAGAATCAACGGTAGAACAATGTCTAGGTAATGTATCTATCAATATAATGAACCACCAACAATAACAATATACTCAATCACAAATCTAAGATGGAACGAGCACAAATATGATAAAGAATAGAATAGTCACATACAACTCATGAGTCAAAATAATACATCAATGAGTCTGAGAGAATACTAACAAAGTAAGCAGGAGACAAATCCAGTACAAAAAAATACTAAGAAGCTACTAAACTCGGGTCATCTATCTCAGTTGGGATAAGTCCCTCCTGAACCAGGGTCTCAGACTCTAAACCCATAATATTCTGAGGTCCATAATGTGTAGGGTACTATTCCTCAGTGTCATCTGGAAAAAATATATCCAGTCAAGAAAGGAGAAGAGTACATCTCTAACAACAGTTCTAATCAATGATAAAAACTATATAACAGTAAATAAATGTGAATATACAAGATGCACAATAGATACAAGAGATATATAATAAAAAAATACTGGAATAAATACAAGAATGAGCAATATGACAGTGAACAAGAATACTAATGTCTAAGTGAGTGAGTAATAGCTTTAACATGTGATCGGCTTGGGAATTTGCACAAGAGTATAATAGCCTGGCTGATCATGCGTGTGGTGTATGATCAACACTCACAAGGAACAAGACATGCACAAGGAGGGTATGATCACATATCTACACTAAAATAGTCTTCACCCCCGACTGGTGTAATAGATCCAACCATGGTATGCTATGGCACGGGATTCTCTAGGAAAGTAGCAAATCTCTCCGAGAATCAGTGTATATACATGCACAAGATAACCAATGAAACAAGACTTGCACAAGATATACCATATACAAGGAATAACATCTCATGACGAGATCCGGATATACCAATCCGTGTAAACTTCATATCAAGAAACATGGATATCTACACTAGATACAATGAACATAGAGGATATCATAAACGAGAAACTATCAGAGAATGTACTCGCCTGAAGTCTAAAGAATAGTCTCACAGATGTCTGATACGGTGCCTCAAAGACCTAGATATGGAATACAACATCAATACAAGGTTCTGAAAAGCAAATAACTTAAACTAGTCAATTATATTATACATATATTATAATGCAATTAGCAAATTAGGAATATATTTACTTATATATTAAATACCAAATATATATATATATATATATATATATATAAATATCCATAATAGGAAATCGGCTAAACTGTCACTAAAGACCGATGTTGATTGTCACTGAAATCTCTGATACTCTGATACGCTGTCGAATTAGCGACGATTCTGCTGTTGTCGCTAAACTGTGTGTCGCTGCTATTGTTGTATGTTCTTGCTGCTGCTGCTGCTTTGGCAACGGTTCTGCTATCGCTAAACTGTCGTCGCTGCTGCAGTTGAATGCTACTACTGCTGTGCTGTTCTGTTGCGACGCTGCTGCTGTTGTCGCCTTTGCTGCTGTTGCTTGCTACTGCTGCTGCTGCTGTGCTGTTGTCGCTAAAATACTTATATATATATATATATATATAAGTGTTTTAGTATATATATATATATATACTAATATATGTAATTACTACATATGAACAATACATACACCCATACGTATATACTAATATTTATATAATTACACCTACATGCATATGTATATATAACCATAGGATAATATGCATACATGCATTATATAAGTATATAGTTATAATATAACAACTTATATATATACATATACATAATTCATAACCTCAACATATGTATACTATAATATTTATACACATGCACTACATTATTAAAGAGCTCCTATATGTAGAATAATAGCTACATGCAATATACATAATAGACACATAGATCTAAGACACAAAGAAACATAATTATATATATATCCACCACCATACACATATACACACAAAAACCACATATGTATATACTATAACTAGTAGATCTTACATATGTAAAATAATGACTACACAAATATATAACACACATATATATATAATAGATATATAGATCTAACACATAAATATATGTAACAACAACAACAATATATATATATATATATATATATATATATATATATATATATATATATATATATATATATATATACATAATCATATGTACACAAGAAAAATAGATCTACCTATAAATTGCACAAACACATAGAATGTATCACTCTGTATCCTACTAGATCTAGGATACCCTTGCGACACGAGATCCACCACACATCCAAACGTATCCCAAAGGACACGAACAAGTCATATATATTATTTATGAATAATACGAAGAGTCAAATACAAATCTACGTGTCCGTGTCAAAATATGAAATGCTCAAAGTTCTGTGTCGAAGGGGAAACCTCCAAATCAACACGTATCACCAAATTATTGGGATACGACCTACACGTACCCAATTATGGATATGACACTAGTCTCAAACACACAAGCACAAGCCAAATTGATCTATAGGACCAATTGACACACATAATAAACGACAAACTCAAAATTCTCCCAAAATTGACAGAAAAAGTACCATAACTTTCACAATAGGCCTCTTATGAACACAAAACTAAATCCTATGGGTAGCCTATGCATATGGGCTAATTTCTCATAGTTAAATCTCATATTTAGAACCTAATTTAAGATAATAAAAAAACTGAATTGTAGAAGATGGATTCCCATTGAAACCTCCAAATGTGATAAAATTGGCCTCCAACTTGTAGATCCTTGCTCCTCTTTGTAGATCATTGCTTTCTTCTTCTAGATCCTTACTCCACTAGTCTCCAATGGTGATTTGGGAAGGAATTAGGATAAAATTTGGTAGGAAAATAAAGTAAGAATGAAGAAATTTGGTTGAGAAAAATTCTAGATCTAGTTTTAGAATAAAAAAAGGAGAGAAATTAATTCCCCCCTCTTTAATAGGCTGGCCCCCCTTTTTCCTTCCTTAAGCTACTATATAATGTCCAATATACCCCTTGAATCATGAAGAAATAATTAAGAAGGGAAGCTTCTAGTCTAATGGTTTAATTAATTTAATCTATCTCCTAATCAATGGGCTTTCTAGTTGGGCTCAAATCTAACAATTAATACATGTTGGTCCATGAGTCTGAGGTCGCCTCGGTCTCTTTAAGCTAAAAACCAGATTCTTGTAGTTAGGTCCACTAGCACAAGTCCAAAATAAATAAATAACATCTATCAATAATTAAATAATACAATAAATAATTATTATCAAGCACAATATTTAATTAATTATAAAATTATTAAAATACCCTTTTCTAGAAAATATGGTAGTGACAAGTCTACCCTCCTTAAAGTAATTTTGTCCTCGAAATTCAAAGACGAAAACTACCCCCAGAAAACAACAGATCATAACAAAAGAACAGAACTAAGAACGAAATTAACTATGAAAAAACATAACATAATAAGGAAAGAATATACCTAAAGGCACAAACAAATATGGATAACGCTCTCGCATTTCATCCTCCCTATCCCAGGTAGACTCTCCCAGAGAGTGATGCCTCCATACGACGCGCACCAAAGGAATAGTCTAGTTTCTCAGCACCTTCTCTCTCCGATCCAGAATCTCAACTGGCTGTTCTGGATAGCTAAGAGTAGGGCCCACCTCTATCTCTAAGTGATCCAATATATGACTAGGATCTGCCACGTACTGTCTCAACAGTGACACATGGAACACGTTGTGCACTTCCTCCAATACAGGTGATAAGTCTAGTCTATAAGCAACTGTACCGACCCTCTCTAGAATAGTAAAAGGTCCGATGAATCGCGGACTAAGCTTTTCGCCTCCACCGAAGCCAATCGTGCCTCGTGTCATAAAAATCCTCAGAAATACCAAACTACCCACCTAGAACAAAACACAGCCTTAAGAACTTAATCTATAACAAACAACCAATAGCAAGCACAAACAACTGTTGTTATAAGCTTGGTAACTGTTGTTATAAGGGAGTACGACACCTCCGACCGTACAGAGCTTTAAAAGGGAGTACGACACCTCCGACCGTACAGAGCTTTAAAAGGTGACATCTCTATACTAGCCTGGTAACTGTTGTTATAAGCAAACTCTACCAAATAGAGATGGTCCTCTCAAGAACCCCCAAAATCTAATACACAAGTGCGTAACATATCCTCGAGAGTCTAAATAGTCCTCTCTGACTGTCCATCTGTCTGGGGATGATATGCAGTACTGAACTTGAGCTGAGTGCCTAAACTCTCCTACAAACTCTTTCAGAAATGAGAAATAAAACGACTATCCCGATCCGAGATTATGCTGATGGAAACTCCATGTATCCTAATGATCTGCCTCACATACATCTCTGCTAGCTTCTCCGTAGACAAACCCATATTGAAAGGCAAAAAGTGGACTGACTTGGTTAACCTATCAACGATGACCCAAATTGTATCTTTTTTCTTGGAGATCATGGAAGTCCGGACACAAAATCCATAGTAATGTGCTCCTACTTTTACTCTGGAATGGGTAATGGCTGAAGTAAACCTCCTGGCCTCTACCTCTCGGCTTTCACCTGGTGGCACACTAAGCATCTGGATACAAACTGTGCCACTTCCCTCTTCATGCCATATCACCACACACTCTCTCGCATATTCCGATACATCTTGTTGGCACCAGGATGTATGGAATACTGAGAGCGATGCGCTTCCTGTAATACCTCCTCACGCAGCTCCCCACTAGGCACACACAATCTAACTCCATGCCTCAAAGATCCATCCTCAGCAATGGTGAAATCATCCTCCAATCCTGCTCTCACCTAAGCACTGATGCTTCTCAGAGATACATCTTTATACTGGGCTGCCTTGATCCTGTCCATCAAATCTGAGTATATCTGTAATCCCCATATCTGCATAGCACCACCAGGAACTATCACCTCAATGTCTAAGCTCTCCAAGTCCTCCAACAAATATCGATCCTGCGTCAAGAACATAGCTACCAGATACCTACTCAAAGCATCGGCAACTACATTAGCTTTTCCAAGATGATACTGCAAAGATATATAAAAATCCTTCATCAGTTATAACCACCGATGATGCCTCATCTTCAACTCCTTCTGCGTGAAAACGTATTTCAAGCATGTGGTTCCACAACTTCAGGGAAAAGATGACTGCTGCCAACTCCAAATCATGGGTAGGATAGTTCATTTCATGTGGTCACAATTTCCTGGATGCATAGGCAATTACTTTTCCATTCTGCTGAAGAACACAACCCAAACATTTCCCCAATGCATCACTATAAATAGTGAAACCTCCAGACCCTGACGGCAAAGTCAAAATAGGAGCAGACGTCAACCTCTTCTTCAACTCCTCAAAAGCAATCTGGCAATCCTCCGTCCAAACAAACTCTACATCCTTCCTGGTGAGTCTGGTCATCGGCTCAGCAATCCTCAAAAAATTATGCACAAACTTCATGTAGTAGCCTGCCAATCCCAAGAAACTCCTGATCTCTGCTACCGAACTCGGGGTCTTCTAAGATTCTACTGCTGCGATCTTCTTCTGATCCACTGAAATACCATCACCAGTCACAACATGCCCCAAAAACTCTATCTTGTCCAAGAAAAACTCATACTTGGACAACTTTTTATATAGCTTCTCCTTCCTCAGCACATCCAATACAATCCTCAAATGCTCCTCATGCTCCTCCGGTGTCTTCGAGTATATGAGTATATCGTCGACGAACACCACCACGAACTTGTCAAGGTACTGATGGAACACCTTGTTTATCAAGTTTATAAATACTGTCGGTGTATTAGTCAAACCAAACGGCATCACCATAAACTCGTACTGACCATACCGAGTTCTAAAAGCAGTCTTCGGTATGTCCTCCGGCTTCATCTTCACCTGGTGGTAGCCTGATCTCAAATCTATCTTAGAAAATACCTTGGCACCACTCAACTGATCGAACAGATCATCAATTCATGACAAAGGATACTTATTCTTGATAGTGAGATTATTCAAATCCATGTAATTAATGCACATGCGCACCAATCCATCCTTCTTCGATACAAACAATATCGGGGCTCTCCACGATGAAGAACTCGACCTGGTAATCCCCTTATCCTGTAATTCATCTACCTACTTCTTCAGCTCAACCAGATCGTTATTGTTTACTCTATATACATATTGCAAAATTGGTTCTGCACCTGACACCAAGTCTATAGAGAATTTAATATCTCGATCTGGTGGCAACCCTGGCAATTTCTCAGGAAATACATCCAAGAATTCTGCTATCAACGAATGCGGCAACTCCTTGTCTTCTACCATAGCTCCACAAATAATGCCTTCTCTCTGCTCTACAACTCCTCTAGCAAACTCGAACTCTGGCTCTCCCGGCAGACCAAACAAAACTCTACCTCCTCTATAATCTATGCTAGTACGGTACCAACTCAACCAATCCATCCCGAGTACAATATCATAGCTCGGAAGTGGCATTACAAGTAGACACGCACTCAACTCCTGGCCTCCTAGAATAACTCTCCTATCCTTATAAATATCATTAACCAGGATAATGCCTCCCTCGGTCATGATCTTGCAAGTCCTAAGCAAAGACTCAGCTACCAAACCATGCTTCAGAGCAAAAGAAATAGATACAAAACTATGGGAAGCACCACTATCAAATAAAGCTAAAGCTGGAATAGAATCAAGAATAATAGAACCTGCGATGACATCTCCGGTGGGTTCATCCTTCTCGACGGTCATAGCAAGCGTTCATCCCTGACGTGCACCTCCCTACTGCTGATGCTGGACATAACGTTGTTGTTGTCTCGAAAGCAGTCCCCTCGGTTGTACTGCAGATAGTCTCGTATGTGCCCTCGGAGCTGAAGCTACTCCCTGAACTGTACGACGAGGATTGGAAGGACACTCCCTTAGCTGATGCCCTTCAGTACCATAATACAAACAAACTCCCAACCTCTTCCTGCAAAATTCCCAGATATGGTCGAGCTTCTTGCAGAAATGGCAGAAAGATGGCTGCAACTGTCTCTGCTGCTGTGGTGCCTGGTAAAAATATGCCCTAGCTGGAGTCTGGTGCTTCTGCGGCTACTGGAAAGGCCTGGACTAGAAATAAGGACATTTTATAGATAGTATACTGCTATTGGCCCCCAGAAAAGAATCACGGTCTCTCTTAGGCTTCAAACTCAACTTTCGCTCAACCTTGCGTGCCTTCGCAAATATCTCCGAGTATGTCTCATAAAAAGACGGAATGAGGATCTTCACTTTCCACTTTAGACCCTCACAAAAATGAATAGCCCGAACCTTCAGCTCTCTGCAAATCGGCTTAACCTGTCGAACTCCGCAGCGTACTCCTCCATAGATATGCTCCCTTGAATGAGACTCCCAAACTGCCTCCACAAGTCTAGCCTGTCTGCCCGAGCGAATAACTTCTTCTTGAAGAGGTCCTTGAATACCTCCCAATACTGTCCCGCATCAACAAGAATTGGCTCATTCCTGAACCAAGTACGAGTGACGTTGAACAGTTGAAGTCCTACCACCTCAACCTTCAGATCCTCAAAAAGATGGGACACCCTCATAAGACGCTTAATATCCTTGAGCCAATCATCAGCATAGATGATGCCCTCCGTCCCCTTGAAGACCCTAGGCTCCAGCTTCTTGAAGTCCTGAATGTTGCATGGCCGAAGCTGAGCAACCTGAGGAACAACCTACTGTGGGACCGAAACTCCTCTTTCGACTATGGCACGAGCAATCTTATGAGCACTCTCGATGCCCTGCCATAAAATATCGGTCTGTCTCTGATGTGCCTCAGACTGAGTCCTCTGGGCCTCGAGCATCTCATGAAATAGTATAAATATCTGTGTCGCCTCTGCTGGCACAGGAAGTGAAGGTGGAAGCCCCTCAGATACAGCTGGCACAGTCCTCTGAATAGGTGGTGGACCTCCGAAAGCAGCTGACACTCCAATCACCGGAGAAGTGACTGGTGCAGGCCCTCGGGATATCGCAGACCTCTCAGAAACTGCTCTCCCCTGCTACGATCTAGTCTTAGGTGACATCCTGAGATAAAGCGAAAGAAAGAATCACTATGGCACATGATGTAAGACACTCAAGGAAAGGACAGATTAAAAGATCAAGTATCAATATCAAAGAAGAATAGTTGAATGAATCAAAGAATTTTCCTAGGTGTGATTGAGTATTCTCAGCCTATAGCCTATATCCTACATCCTAAATTAGGCTGTCACGCCCCAGTCCCAAAATATACGGGACCAGGCCTCGTGGCATTGGCCAGCTGACACGTCTCCAAGGATATCCCAACTTAATAGATCCAAGCGAAGCATGCTACGCTGTCCTAAATCTAACAAGTCTAATACTAACATACAACAGGCAGAGTCTAATCTCATCCATAATACAACAAGAAGTACTGAAATAAAATACTAGAAAATAAGAGCAGAGTCGAAATGTCATAGTACAAACCCAAATATGTCCGGTGGGAACAAACCCACTACAAATGATGAAAATAGAGTACTGAAGACAGAAATAAAGAGTGCAACTAGAGCAACTACTATCTGTAGAAGCATGAAAAATACGCCGGATGACTATACGCAACCTATTGGTGCGGGACAGCATAAAAAGATGACCTCAGAGCCATCAAGCAGGCAAGTCAAGAGCTTCTCAAGACCATCCGCGTAAGTGCAGTATGTCCAGGCCGCCTCAAGCGTAAAGCAAAGGGCCTCGTCGCCCCTATGACATAAAAGCACGTCCGCTTTCAAAGCGTACGAGGAATGCTTCATGTTCTCCGAGACGAACCTGTCAGACCCTGCAATGAACCTGATGTCTGAACTTCTGACGAAGGGATACGGCTCGGCTACCCAGACGACGGCTATAATGATGGCACGGCACTGCGACCCAGGCTGTCAGTTACCGCCATCTCCCTTACGTAAACTGTTTCTTTTACATACACAAGGGGATATGCTGCCTTGTTTTACACAGGCAGACATGAGCTGTTTACGCTCCACAGCGGACAAACCGCCTGCCACGTCAAAAGCTGCACTCTGTGAGGGGCTCGAGGCACGTCTCTGCGATTGGCGCACAAGGCGGTAACAGTCTTCTCGAGGCACGACTGACGCACAGAAGGGCTGCAAGCCTTCAAAAATACGCCTCTGCATTTAATGCACAGAATGATGGCGGATCTCTGCATTTAATGCAAGGGATTTGATAAAGAGTCGCCAAACCGTCGTTTAGTGACATCCCCTTTGCATAAACTGCTTTTACGCATACAAAGGGATACACTGCCTTGTTCTATACAGGCGGACGAGAACCATCTACGCCCCGCGGAAGACAAACAGACTGCCACGTCAAAAGCTGTTCTCCACACATGGCTCGAGGCACGTCCCTGAACGGTGGCAGGCCTTCAGAACACGCCTTCGCAATTAATGCACAAGATTATGACAGATCTCTGCATTTAATACGGGGGATTTGATAATATCTTCAAAAGCCGTGATTCCGGCTAAAGGACGTCCACGTCAGCACTCAGCACATTACGCAGTGGCGTCTATGCCCGTTCAGCTTCTGTGCCCAGATGGCTTCTACGCCTCCTCAGCTTCTATGCTCTCTCGGCTTCCACGCCTCCCCAAGCACATTACGCGGTGGCGCCTATGCCCGTTCAGCTTCTGTGCCCAGATGGCTTCTATGCCTCCTCAGCTTCTATGCTCACCCGGCTTTTTATGCCGTCGGGCTTCTACGCCCACCCGGCTTCTATGCCTACTTGGCTTCTATGCCATGGTGACAGACATCGGCTTTTACGCCCACCTCTCCTACACGGGGGATACCTACCTACGTGGCTTTTACGCCATGATCTTCGTAGCAACTGTACGCGTTGTGTCCCTTAGTTGGACCCGCGTCACACGCTCATTCAAAAGATCATCCATACGCAGGCATTGGTTACTTTAACCGTCGTGTAAAAGGGTGCTGTGTTGTCCACTCCTCGGTTTTTACACCAACTGAGTGGTCACTGTCACTAAAACTCTATAAATAGAGACCTCTATCAACAGAGGAACAGGTCGAAAAATTGAAAGATCGAACAATTGAAGACTCAGAGAAGAGGTCGAACAATTAAAGATCGAGCAAGGAGAGAGGAGACCGAGAGAGAGAGAGAGAGATAGAGAGGAACCCGGAGCTCAGGCAAAGGGTAGGGATCGACGACCTTGGCATCGTGCATCCACCCTCTTCTGCAACCTCCGAAGCGGCTTCCTGTCTTCTACGGCACTTCTTTATCATCGTGTGGTCCAAGGGCTAAAGTGATTGACCGCAGATCAGACACCTATAGCAATTTATACCCAAATTAAATAAATTGTACTCCCACATCCTCGTATAGGATTACATTGTACAAGTTTGTTTGTAAACAAAAGAACACGGGTCCTGTATAAACCCTATCTTGAATATACTTCATTCTTTTCGTTTTCCACCACAAACACTATCTAGATAAGAAGCTCCAGTCCTAGGCGGAAGGCCTACCAGGTAATCAGGGAAACTCCGACGGTAGCACCTCTAGCTCCTCTTCGAGAGCGTACCTCGTCTCTACTCCAGGTCCTTACACAGTAGGGTAATACGCCTCGTCCAAATCTGGAAGGGAACCAGGTCCTCAGAGGGACGTAACAAGATACAAAAATGCATGCCACATATAGTACTGAATAAAATAAAGGGGGTGTGCTAACCATCTAAGTGAATGCAATGTAAGGACAACCTTGGAACGTATGGGTAGGTGTAGGCATAACGTCCATACTCCGAAGAGCATGGTATCTGTCCATCATTCCGAAGAATGAGGTATCTGCAATGAATATACGTCCGTATTACTCCGAAGAGTGCGGTATCTGAATATAGGAAGTCATCGGATCCGTGGCTCCTCTGGATACTACGGAGTCCGATGTGTGTATCCCATATGCTTTATCAGTTGTCCTCCTCGCCCAATGTGGATACACAAATCGAATACACGACGTGAATATCCCATATCTATATGCCAAGTCTCATCTAACTAGATTACTCTAAATTACGTGCTAATCCGTGATACATGTCGTACGCACCGATAGCGAGTCGGGTACGCGGACCCGCATCCCAATATGAATTTATCCTCGTGATGCGTGTACAAGTGTCACGGTCTAGGAAGATATCAGAATATCCTCACAGTAGTAGGTGAGTCAGCTAGAAACTAGGTCAAGTACACTACTCATCGACGCATTCGTCGAATACACCCGAGTTAATCTCGGACGCACACAGTTATATGTATATTGCAATATTTATCATTTAAATTAAACAGTAATCCAGCAAGGTATACTTGCCTGAGTCCGGTAGCTATGAATGCCAATATCCTGCTCCGGAAGCCTCGCCTGTACGGTCCAGCGATCCTATATATAATATAATAATATCAACATCAGTTACTACAATAATACGACCACGACACACTACTTGCAGCAATACACTGACGCAGGGTCTTGACTGTCCATCTAGTGGGACCACGTAGTACATATATTTATATATATAACATATATACATATATGTACATTAATACATATTTAAACATAATAAAATACGTATGTTTTAATTGTACATTTTAAAATAGCATCTATATATATTACTTAATAATACACCAATAAATATGTACATATACACATTTTCATTAAATATATTTACATCTATAAATACATAATACCATATATATAATTTAATATATATTCATATACATATATTTAAATAATAATTTATGTACATAAGTACACATGTACAACAAATATATATATAGTACATATATATATTTACATGTATAAATATACAAAATGGAAAATGTACCCATATATAATACATACTAATATATATTATACTCCCAAAGTATATATATATTTATATATGTATTCATATATTTATTTAATACATAAATATACACACTATAAACATACCAAATACATAAAGTATATATATATATATATTTATTTATATATATATATATATATATATATATTTATATATATATACATATATTTATATACACAAAATATATATATATTTATATATATACACAAAATAATAAATACACCAAATATATATATTTATATATATACACAACATATAATAAATATATAATATACCAAATATATATATTTATATATATACACAACATATAATAAATATATAATATACCAATACATAAAATGTATATTTATATATATACACCAAATATATATATATATATATATATATATATATATATATATATATTATATATATATATATATATATATATATATATATATATATATTTATACATAATAGATATTAATATATACAAAGTATTAAATACAAGTATATATTACTATGTATATACGGACTACATATATATATCTCTATTATATATAATATATACAGAATACAGTAATACAGTATATTTATATAAGGTATACACATAAATACTAAAGAAATACAGAATACATTATATATACAATATATATATAGTTAGTATATACACAATGCAATACCATATATATATGTATAAAATACAGTATATGTATATAAAATATATACCTAGGTGTAGGTAGGGTCGAGGTGGGTCCGCCGGGCGGGTCGTCGCCGGCGAGGGTGGCCGGGCGGAGCTCCGGCACGCGGGGGGGTACTGTCAGCAGCAGCGGGATTCAGCAACCGATGGCACTACGGGGGTCGTGTCGGCCGGCTGCGGCATCGACTGGGGGCGAGCCGCGGCAGGGACAGAGGGGACTGGCGGGGGAAGACGTCGGTGAAGTATGGTGGTCGGCCGAGCTACGGTCGCGAGCTGGGGGACGCTCGGGTGGTCGGCTCGGGCTGCGGGGGGGTTTGTCTGATGGTGAGGACGGTGGTGTTGTAGGCGGAGTAGTGGCCGGAGGCGATGGCTGTAGGTGGGGGAGTAGGTGCTGGTCGGAGGAGGATCATCGCGGGGGTGGCCGGAGGTGGTGGCTGGCCGGGGGAGGGCTGCGGGAAGTCGGGTAAGGTGGTGGCCGGGTTTGTGTGGGTTTAGGAAATTAGGGTTTTTAGTTTGTATATTTGGGTTTTTGTGAGAATTTAGGTGATGTAACATGTCATATTTGTAGAAGAGAGAGAGGGGGGGTGCCTTGGTATTAGGGCCGGCTGGGTAGTTTTCTAGGGTTGTGTGAGGACCTCCACATGTTATACATGTGGCTAGGATTTAAGGTGTTTGAAATATGGGGTTAGGATGTGTCCTCCAAAAGTGATGTAGAGTACATAAAAATGGGGGAAATTTATTTGTTGACCGGTCAAGGGAAGGGGGGTCTCTTCTTCATATGGTTGGGCCAATGAGAGGGGGCACCTCATTGCTAAATTGCATAAAAGCCCCTAAACAATTAGAAAATTACACATAATCTGGAATTGAGGATTTGATGTGTCAAAATACCATGTTTGGTGTTTTGTAGTGGACTACAATGGTATATGGTGTTTAGTATTGAGGCTTGTGGGTGTGTGTGTGGGTTTGGGTTAGAGTTGGGTCTAATTTGAGTGAGGTTGGATCACTACATTAATTTAATTATAATTAATGCACCGGATGTTCCTAAATTAATTTAAAAATATAGGGAGTCCAAATTGGGTGGGCACAAGCGTCATGGGCGTGGTAGGCTTAGAGTATAATAATATCATAATTGGGGTTGGTCAAAACGGGTTGAGGTTGGATCTCAATTTCGATTGGAACGGACAACGGACGTAAATATACAATTGATTGAATTTATGTACGGACGTTTGTAACAACTTTGCGACTAAAATCAGGCACAAAAATTAGCATCTGTGGGTTGCACAAGGGTCATTATGGTAGGTTGGTATGTCTAGGCCAAGTGTATAAAATTTGTTTCAGGGTAACAGCTAGTGTAGTGTCCTAAATATCGGGACAACGGTAAGGTGTCCTAAGTAATAAAAATACTGCACAAATATTTAATACTCTGCATAATAAATTCTAATTGCATCTAATTAACCCTAATCATGCTATCTAAGTTAATTAAACCCAAATTTTGGTCGAGGGGGTTTACAACCTTCCCTCCTTAGAGCATTTCGTCCTTGAAATTAAAACAGACATATGGAAAAACTATTGATTGAAATGAAATGCTATCACATACCTAGGCTTTCGAAGAGATGGGGAAAGCGCTGCTGAATATCTTTCTCTCATTCCCAGGTCGATTCGCCTGGTGCATGATGCCTCCATGCTACACGAACTAAAGGGATAGTCTGGCCTCGCAGTACCTTCTCACTTTGGTCCAGGATCTCTACTGGCTCCTCCGGGTATGACAAACTCGGACCGACTGTGATCTCTGAATGGTCAAGTACATGACTCGGATCTGGTATGTACCTCCTCAGCTGAGATACATGGAAGACGTCATGAACTCCTTCTAGTGTCTGCGGCAAGGCTAATCTGTAAGCAACTTCTCTGACGCGTTCTAACACATCGAATGGTCCGATGTACCTCAAACTCAGCTTCCTTCTGCCTCCAAATCTGATGGTCCCTCGGGTAGGTGAGATCTTTAGGAACACATGATCTCCAACCTGGAACTCTAGGGGTCGTCGATGCACATTAGTCCAATGCTTCTGCCTGTCCTGTGCTTCTCGTAGATGCCCTTGGATCTTCTTCACCTTCTCCACTATACGGACGACCAACTCTGGCCCTAGAATCTGCCTCTAGCCTATATCGCTCCAACATACTGGGGAACGACACTTTCTGCCATACAATGCCTCATAGGGAGCCATTTGAATGCTCGCCTGATAGCTATTGTTGTAGGAAAATTTGACCAAATGCAAATGGTCCTCCCATGATCCGCTGAAGTCAAGCATGCATGCCCTCAACATGTCCTCCAACGTCTGAATGGTGCGCTCGGACTGGCCATCTGTCTGCGGGTGATACGATATGCTAAACTTTAGGCGGGTACCAAGACTCTCTTGTATACTCTGCCAAAAGTACGATATGAACCTCGTATCCCTGTCAGACACTATACTGACTGGCACTCCATGCAGTCGCACGATCTCCCTCATATATATGTCTGCCAAGACTTCCGTAGATTGCCCGACTCTGAAGGGTAAAAAGTGGACGGACTTGGTGAGTCAATATACGATTACCCATACCGCATTGCGACCACTAGGATTCCTCGAAAAACCCGTAACGAAGTCCATGGTGATGTGCTCCCATTTCCAGTCAGGTATCGGAAGAGTTTGAAGTAATCCGGTAGACCTCTGATGCTCAGCCTTGACTTGCTGACATACCAGGCACTTTGCCACAAAGCGAGCTATCTCCCTCTTCATCCCAAGCCACCAATAGTACTGCCTCAGGTCTCTGTACATCTTCGTGCCTCCTGGATGGATAGAGTAGGTTGAACTGTGCGCCTCCGTCATCAGCTCCTGACGAAGCTCTCCATTCAGAACATAGAGACGATCTTCACATCTTAAAGTCCCATCCTCATGTATATACAGTCCCGTCTGTATCCCATCCTTTGTCCTTTGTCGAAGCCTCTAAAATCTGGCGTCTGTCGGCAAAGCAGCCTTGATCCTCTCCACCAATGTCGATTGCAACTGGAAACTCAACATCTGGCCGTCTACTTCGGGCATAATGACCTCTATACCCAACTGTTCTAGATCTCTCAACAGATATTGTTGGGTAGTTAGGAAGAATGCCATGGGTCTCCTGCTTAAAGCATCGGCTACTACATTGGCCTTTCCCGGATGGTACTGCAGCTCGATCTCGAAGTTCGTCATCACTTCGAGCCAATGTCTCAGTCTCTGGTTCAGGTCCTTCTAGGTGTAGACGTACTTTAGGCTCTTGTAATTGGTGAATATCTCTATACGCTCTCCGTATAGGTAGTGCCTCCAAAGCTTCAAAGCAAAGATCATTGTGGCAAGCTCCAAGTCGTGGGTAGGGTAGTTCTTCTCATGGGTCCTCAGCTGCCTAGAGGCATAGGCCATAACCTTCCCATGTTGCATCAAGACGCATCCTAATCCTTTCCCGGATGCATCGCTATAGATCACGAATCCTCCGGGTCCAGAAGGTATGGTCAAGATAGGTGCTGTAGTCAGACGCTTCTTCAGCTCATCGAATGCCGTTTAACACTCCTCTGTCCAGGTGAACTCCTGATCCTTGCGGGTCAAGCGGATAATCGGCTCTGCGATCCTTGCGAAGTTCTCTACGAACCTCCGGTAATATCCGACAAGTCCTAGGAAACTCCTCACCTCCGAGACTTTGGTAGGGTCGGCCACGTCTCTACTGACGAAATCTTCGCGGGATCTACTGAAATGCCTTCTCATGAGATAACATGTCCAAGAAAAGCAACACGATCTAGGAGAAACTCACACTTGCTCAGCTTGGCATAAAGCCTCTCATGCCTCAGCGTCTTTAACAATAGCCTCAAGTGTTCTCCGTGCTCCTCGTGGCTCTTCGAATACACCAAGATGTCGTCGATGAAGACTACCACGAACTGGTCCAGATACTAGTGGAAGACTCTGTTTATCATGTTCATAAACACAGCAGGCACATTTGTCAATCCAAAAGGCATCACTAAGAACTCATAGTAACCATAACGAGTCCTGAATGTTGTCTTTAGAATGTCTTCCCTCCGCACCTTTACCTGATGATAGCCCGATCTCAAGTCGATCTTCGTGAACACCACTGCTCCTGTCAGTTGGTCGAACAGATCATTAATCCGCGATAGAGGGTACTTGTTCTTGATAGTCAAAGCATTAAGGGCTCTGTAATCAATGCACATCCAGAATATCCCGTCCTTCTTTGGTACAAACAACACTGGTGCTCCCCAAGGTGATGCACTAGGATGGACAAATTCCTTGATCTGTAACTCCTCTAATTGTAGCTTCAGCTCGTCTAGCTCCTTCTTCGCCAACCGGTAGGCCTGGCAACTCCTCTGGGAAAACATCCTCGAATTCTACAATAATTCTTGGGGGTGCCATCTCCATAGCCATGTAAGCTCTAGTTGTCTGTCCTACTCCTTGCTCGATGGTGCCCCACATATACTCGAACTCTGGGTGACCTGGCGGTCTAAAAGTGACGCTACCCTTCCGGCAATCCAGTACGACATTGTACTGACTTAGCCAGTCCATGCCCAAAATGACATCGAAAGTTGGCATTGGGAGTACCAACAATTGTGCTCTCATCTCTCTACCACATACTACTACCGAGTACGTTCTAATAGTGTTGGTAACCGGTACGATGCCTCCTCCGGTAAGAATCTTCCAGTTCTTAGGTAAGGGGGAAGTTGCTACTCTATGCATGGCTATGAAGCTACTAGATATGAAAGACAGTGTAGCTCCAAAATCAAACAATGCAGTTGCAGGTAATGTTATAACTAAAATGGTACCTGTGATAGCCTCCCCTTCTGGTTCCTCCTCGATAGTTGCTAAAGCAAAGGCCTGCCCGTGCCTCTGTCCTCCAGCCTGCTGTCTGGCCTGGTTGAACTGTGCCTCCTGTGGGACCAAGGGTGGTCCTCTCTGAAATCCTCCGATAGCTGGTGGACGCTGACCTCCTGTCGGGGGTAGTATCCTCAAGGGTGGTGCTGCTGGCCTCTGTCCGGTCTGCGGTGCTGCAACTCTGTACTGTGGGCAGTCTCTGGCAATGTGCTGGCTCGCTCCACAGATCATGCAGAGCCCGAGCTTCTTCCGGCAGTCTCTGACAATGTGTCCCCTCTTGCCACAATGGTGACAAGTCAGAATCTTTTTGTGCTGGTACGGCACTGTCCTCTGCTGCGCCCGCGCTCCTGGACGGCGGATCGGTCCTCCTACTCCGTATTGGACTTTGGCTGGTACGTTCGTGCTGGAACGTCTCACTCCTCCGCCTATGGCCTCCTGGATCCTCGCCTCTGATAGAACCTCTTCATAAGAGATCCTCGCCTGAGTAGTGGTATACCTCTGCAGCTCGAAGAAAAGGTCGTGATGGAATCTTTTGGCCTTCTCCAGGTCGTTGGGTATCAGGGCGGCACCGAATCGGCTGAGTCGACTGAACTCCGTGTCGTAGGTGTCCACGGTCAAATTCCCTTGCTCCAGGTGCAGGAACTGGGAGTATAGGGCATTCCTGACCGTAGCAGGAAAGTACTTCGCATTGAAGTACTCTAGAAACTCCTCCCAAGTCTGCATCTTGTCGATGCTGCCCTCCATGGAATCCCATTAGTGATGGGCGTTGCCCTTGAGTTGGGCCCTCACTGCGGTCATCCAGAGGTCGGGGTGTAGCTGCGAACCCTCCAGTAGCATCTCAGTGTTGGAGACCCAATCCGAGATCTCCTCTGCAGTCTTCTTGCCCTAAAAGGTTCCTGGGCCTATCTGGCGAAAGCCTCATACAGTGCCCACTGGCTGGACAGGTGCAGGTGCAGGTGCTGGTGCGAGTGCTGGGACAGGTGTCCTCTCTAGTACCGCCATCAGGCTCTGCCTCAGGGTCTCGGTCTACTGCTACTGCGCATGCATCATCGCCTAGAAAAACTGGAATATCTGGGGCTGTCCCTCCGATGGTGGCATCTAGGGTGGAAATGGCGGAGGTGGTAGTAGTGGCATCTCCGGCTGCATCATCGGTGTCTCCTCGGATGCCGGCCTCTCGAACTGCGGCATCGGCATAGCCCTCGATGTCTGTCCCTCGAAGTACTGCATCGGGACAGTCTGAGAAGTCTGGCCCTCTGGCTGCTGCGTCCTTTCGTCGGGAGACGTTTGGTGCCAGTGTATCATCGGGGCCTGGGGGATCACCGGTGCCTGTGGCTGAGGCTGCTCTCCGGGTGGTCCCTGGGAAGTATCCTTCCTCGGTGCGGTGGCAGATGGTACCATGGCACCGTATGCCTCGCGTCCGTTACGTAGGTTCATCTCGCTGTAAGAGATAGAACTTCATTAAAAGAGTACAGAATCAATCAAGCAGGATACAGATATTTTAAAATACGAAAGAGGTTCAAAGGCGTAATCAAGTGGATGAGACCTAGTAATTTCTATTATATTGCAGGCTCGTTGGGCATGTTACCATGCCACAAGCAAATAAGTATACCTGCATGGGCCACCACTAAAACCATGTCACGCTCCAGTCCCAAAATACACGGGACCAGGCCACGTGGCATTGGCCAGCTGACACATCTCCGAGGATATCCCAATTTAATGAACCAAGCGAAGCGTGCTACGCTGTCCTAAATCTAACAAGTCTAATACTAACATACAACAGGAAGAGTCTAATCTCATCCACAATACAACAAAAAGTACTAAAATAAAATACTGGAAAATAAGAGCAGAGTCGAAATGTCATAGTATAAACCCAAATATGTCCGGTGGAAACAAACCTACTACAAATGATGAAAATAGAGTACTGAAGATAGAAATAAAGAGTACAACTAGAGTAACTACTATCTAGATAAGAAGCTCCAGTCCTAGGCGGAAGGCCTACTAGGTAATCAGGGAAACTCCGACGGCAGCACCTCTAGCTCCTCCTCGAGAGCGTACCTCGTCTCTACTCCAGGTCCGTATATAGTAGGGTAATACGTCTCGTCCAAATCTGGAAGGGAACCAGGTCCTCAGAGGGACATAACAAGATACAAAAATGCATGCCACATATAGTACTGAATAAAATAAAGGGGGTGTGCTAACCATCTAAGTGAATGCAATATAAGGACAACCTTGGAACGTATGGGTAGGTATAGGCATAACGTCCATACTCCGAAGAGCATGGTATCTGTCCATGTAACTTCCATCATTCCGAAGAATGAGGTATCTGCAATGTATATACGTCTGTATCACTCCGAAGAGCGCAATATCTGAATATAGGAAGTCATCGGATCCGTGGCTCCTCTAGATACTACAGAGTCTGATGTGTGTATCCCATACGCTTTATCAGTTGTCCTCCCCACCCAATGTGGATACACAAGTCAAATACATGACGTGAATATCCCGCATCTATATGCCAAGTCTCATCTAACTAGATTACTCTAAATTACGTGCTAATCCGTGATGCATGTCGTACGTACCGATAGCGAGTCGGGTACACGGACCCGCATCCCAACATGAATTTATCCTCGTGATGCGTGTATAATTTTCACGGTCAAGGAAGATATCAGAATATTCTCACAGTAGTAGGTGAGTCAGCTAGCAACTAGGTCAAGTACACTACTCATCGACGCATTCGTCGACTGCACCCGAGTCAATCTCGGACGTGCACAGTTATATGTATATTGCAACATTTATCATTTAAATTAAACAGTAATCCAGCTAGGTATACTTGCCTGAGTCCGGTAGCTGTGAATGCCAATATCCTGCTCCTGAAGCCTCGCCTGTACAGTCCAGCGATCCTATATATAATATAATAATATCAACATCAGTCACTACAATAGTACGACCACGATACACTACTTGCAGCAATACACTGACGCAGGGTCTTGACTGTCCATCTAGTGGGACCACATAGTACATATATTTATATATATAACATATATACATATATGTACATTAATACATATTTAAACATAATAAAATACGTATGTTTTAATTGTACATTTTAAAATAGCATCTATATATATTACTTAATAATACACCAATAAATATATAAATATACACATTTTTATTAAATATATTTACATCTATAAATACATAATACCATATATATAATTTAATATATATTCATATACATATATTTATATATATTTAAATAATAATTTATGTAAATAAGTACACATGTACAACAAATATATATATAGTACATATATATATTTACATGTATAAATAAACAAAATAGAAAATGTACCCATATATAATACATACTAATATATATTATACACCCAAAGTATACATATATTTATATATATATTCATATATTTATTTAATACATAAATATACACACTATAAACATACCAAATACATAAAGTATATATATATATATATGTATATATATATATATATATATTTATATATATATACATATATTTATATACACAAAATATATATATATATTTATATATATACACAAAATAATAAATACACCAAATATATATATTTATATATATACACAACATATAATAAATATATAATATACCAATACATAAAATGTATATTTATATATATACACCAAATATATATATATATATAAATATATATATATATATTTATACATAATAGATATTAATATATACAAAGTATTAAATACAAGTATATAATACTATGTATATACGGACTACATATATATATATCTCTATTATATATAAATATATACAGAATACAGTAATACAGTATATTTACATAAGGTATACACATAAATACTAAAGAAATACAGAATACATTATATATACAATATATATATAGTTAGTATATACACAATGCAATACCATATATATATGTATAAAATACAGTATATGTATATAAAATATATACCTAGGTGCAGGTGGGGTCGAGGTGGGTCTGCCGGGCGGGTCGTCGCCGGCGAGGGTGGCCGGGCGGAGCTCCGGCACGCGGGGGGGGGTACTGTCAGCATCTGCGGGATTCAGCAACCGATGGCACTGCGGGGGTCGTGTCGGCCGGCTGCGGCGTCGACTGGAGGCGAGCCACGGCGGGGATGGAGGGGACTGGCTGGGGAAAACGTCGGTGAAGTATGGTGGTCGGCCGAGCTACGGTGGCGAGCTGGGGGACGCTCGGGTAGTCGGCTCGGGCTGCGGGGGGGTTTGTCTGATGGTGAGGACGGTGGTGCTGTAGGCGGAGTAGTGGCCGGAGGCGGTGGCTGTAGGTGGGGGAGTGGGTGCTGGTCGGAGGAGGATCATCGCGGGGGTGGCCGGAGGTGGTGGCTGGCCGGGGGAGGGCTGCGGGAAGTCGGGTAGGGTGGTGGCCGGGTTTGTGTGGGTTTAGGAAATTAGGGTTTTTAGTTTCTATATTTGGGTTTTTGTGAGAGTTTAGGTGATGTAACATGTCATATTTGTAGGAGAGAGAGAGGGAGGGTGCCTTGGGATTAGGGCCGGCTGGGTAGTTTTCTAGGGTTGTGTGAGGGCCTCCACATGTTGTACATGTGGCTAGGATTTAAGGTGTTTGAAATATGGGGTTAGGATGTGTCCTCCAAAAGTGATGTAGAGTACATGAAAATGGGGGGAATTTATTTGTTGACCGGTCAAGGGAAGGGGGGTCTCTTCTTCATGTGGTTGGGCCAATGAGAGGGGCACCTCATTTCTAAATTGTATAAAAGCCCCTGAATAATTAGAAAATTGCACATAATCTGGAATTGAGGATTTGATGTGTCAAAACACCATGTTTGATATTTTGTAGTGGACTAAAATGGTGTATGGTGTTTAGTATGAGGCTTATGGTTGTGGGTGTGTGTGTGGGTTTGGATTGGAGTTGGGTCTAATTTGAGTGAGGTTGGGTCACTACATTAATTTAATTATAATTAATGTACCGAGTGTTCCTAAATTAATTTAAAAATACAGGGAGTCCAAATTGGGTGGGCACAAGCGTCATGGGCGTGGTAGGCTTAGAGTATAATAATATCATAATTGGGGTTGGTCAAAATGGGTTGAGGTTGGGTCTCAATTTCTATTGAAACGGACAACGGACGTAAATATATAATTAATTGAATTTACGTACGGACGTTTGTAACGACTTTTGTGCGACTAAAATCAGGCACAAAAATCAGCATATGTGGGTTGCACAAGGATCATTATGGTAGGTTGGTATGTCTAGGCCAAGTGTATGAAATTTGTTTCAGGGTAACAGCTAGTGTAGTATCCTAAATATCGGAACAACGGTAATGTGTCCTAAGTAATAAAAATACTGCACAAATATTTAATACTCTGCATAATAAATTCTAATTGCATCTAATTTACCTAAATCATGTTATCTAAGTTAATTAAATCCAAATTTTGGTCGAGGGGGTTTACACAGGCTCGCAGTAGTACAACTAAGTCGTCGCACTACCACGATATCACACAACTTGCGAAGCCTGACCGGCATGGGCTACTAGTAAAAAATGTGTCACGACTCGCACCCGATGTAAGGGTACAAGTCGGAAATAACGTCCAGTCTACGTCACAGAATCGGCGATAGAATGTTGTCTGGGTAATCTATCTATCAATATAATGAACCACCAACAATAATAATATACTCAATCACATATCTAAGATAGAACGAGCACGAATATGATAAAGAATAGAATAGTCACATACAACTCATGAGTCAAAATAATACATCAATGAGTCTGAGAGAATACTAACAAAGTAAGCTGGAGACAAATTCAGTACAAAAAAATACTAAGAAGCTACTAAACTCGGGTCATCTGTCTCATTTGGGATAAGTCCCTCCTGAACCAGGGTCTCAGACTCTAAACCCATAATATCCTGAGGTCCATAATGTGTAGGGTACCAGTCCTCAGTGTCATCTAGAAAAAATATATCCAGTCAGAAAAGAAGCAGAGTACATCTCTAACAGCAGTTCTAATCAATGATAAAAACTATGTAACAGTAAATAGATGTGAATATACAAGATGCACAATAGATACAAGAGATACACAAAAAGGAAATACTGGAATAAATACAAGAATGAACAATATGACAGTGAACAAGAATACTAATGTCTAAGTGAGTGAGTACTAGCTTTAACATATGATCGGCTTGGGAACTTGCACAAGAGTATAATGGCCTGGATGATCATACGTGCGGTGTATGATCAACATTCACAAGGAACAAGACATGCACAAGGAGGGTATGATCACATATCTACATTAAAATACTCTCCACCCCTGACTGGTATAATATATCCAACCATGGTATGCTATGGCACGAAATTCTCTAGGAAGGTAGCAAATCTCCCCGAGAATCACTGTTTGTACATACACAAGATAACCAATGAAACAAGACGTGCACAAGATACACCATATACAAGGAATAACATCTCATGACGAGATCCGGATATACTAATCCGTGTAACCATCGTATCAAGAAACATAGATATCTACACTAGATACAATGAACATAGAGAATATCATAAACGAGAAACTATCAGAGATTGTACTCGCCTGAAGTCCAAATAATAGTCTCAAAGATATCTGATACGGTGTCTCGAAGACCTAGATATGGAATACAACATCAATACAAGGTTCTGGAAAGCAAATAAGCTAAACTAGTCAATTTTTAGGTCAATAAGTCAACTCTAAGTCAAAAGTCAAACATGGTCAACTATAAGGTCAACTATGGTCAACTGCCTAATTCTAGGTAGCAAAAGTCTAATACAAAGATATCGGGTTCAAATACTAAAGTCTAGGTCACAAAACCCATATCTTAAATACTAGGATACCGT